>CM046868.1:34354091-34651591 GCA_025617745.1 Heliocidaris erythrogramma
ACACTAAATAATAGCAACAAAATTACATTACAGGGGTAAGAGAATACCATTTCGAGTAACATGGCAGTGCCAATGTTTACAAGTAAGCACAGCTCTGTGTTCGAAAACATTCAAGGTGTTCAGATCTACACTGACCAAGACATCAGAGAAGATATAGTGATTGGCAAGGGAAGTTTTGCAGAGGTCACAAGGGGTACTATCATTCAGAACAAGAAAACTATTGCCATTAAAAAACTTGCCACAGCCAATATCCTTCAGCAGAAGCTTTTGTCAAGGAAATCAACCTGCTAAAGGACCTAAGTCATGAAAATATTGTTAAGCTCGAGGTGTCAACATCAGGTCAAGCGCTCTTTTAATTGAATACTGCAGCTTTGACTTCAAGCCATTCAGTGATGATAAGGTGGTTAACACACTGGAGCAGCTGCTCCAGGAGTTGGACCAAAGTATGGACTTCCAGGGCTTTGAGCATGCAGTGGTTCACGTTGCCCATGGTGTTGCCAGTGGACTGTCTTATCTGCATGATAGAGGCATTGCTCACAGAGACCTAAAACCATCAAACATATTAGTGTCAAATGGATACTATGCAGAAGCAGACCCTGAAGATGTGGCAAAGCAGTTTCAAGAAAACCCTGTCATTGTCAAGCTGACAGATTTGGAGAGAGTAGGTCAGCTCTCATACAAACAAGAACATTGAACATTACAGCATGCAGTAGTTTTATGATGTAACAAGAGGAACAACAGTGTTTCAAGCACCAGAAATACACATGATATCTGGTACCAGCAAGACTTCCATGGAAGCACTGCAGCAGATAGACATCTGGGCATTTGGGATGATTCTTTGGTGTTTGACGAATTCTGATCTTGGCTTCCCATATGCAGCGGAAGTGGAAGATGCTCTGCAGGCTGGCAAAGTGAAAAACCAGCCAGCCTATGTCATTAGTCTACTGAAGAAAGGTATACTGCCAAAGCACAGTGATAAGTACCTGGAGCAAAAACAAGGCATCTGGTTGAAGGTCGTTCGGATCATGAATTCTTGCCTCAAGTACAATCCAAGGGAGCGTATTTCTGCACAAGAGGCATCCATCTGTCTTGATCCTCACATGGAGAGGCTTCATTGTGCTGTGGACCAAAATAGTATAGATGATGCCAAGGACAGTGCCTTGGCAAGTGGGGGTTTCATCAACCCTAATGACAACAGAGGTAGTGTGAATGCTTGCACCTTCCTAGCCATCTTGATTGGTGACAGAGTGCAGGCTAGACTGGAAGAATTGACACCTCAACAGTTGCAAGAGGTCACAGATGACACAATATTGGAATTTCCACAAGCAGTCAACCAAGCTAGAAGTAGTAGAATGTATGATGTGGAGGAAGCAAGGAACTTGCTCCAAGCTACCAAAGCCCTCCAGGTTTCATATGAGGTTAATGACCTTGTGCCTGCATACATGGCACTCAGTAGAGAGGATGCTGAGAGAGAACTTGTGCAAGCCATGCAAGCTGTAATCAGAGCAAGCAGGCAATGCTGTGCCATCTATACAGGTAATGCTTATACATGGCTGCTGCTTTTCCAGAGGGACAGGATCTGTTTGGTGGATACTCATCCAGTTGGGCAAAATCACGGAGGTGGTGGTCACGCCATGATATGCTGGTCTAAAGCAAATATAATGGGTTGCCATGCCATTGCACGCTGGCTTCTTCGTAGGATTGGTTGTGCAAGAGTGCAACATAACTTGGTACAGATGGTTCCTATCTGCAGCTCCACCACATCGGCCAGCAAAATCTCACCAGCCTGCCACTCACCTGGGGGCAGTTCCATCGCCACATCGACCAACAGTACTTCACCAGCCCACCACTCGCGTGGGGGCAGTTCTATCATAACATCAATGAACAACAAGTCACTGGCCAGCCATTCATGTGAGGGCAGCTCTATCATCACATCGGTGAACACCTCACCAGGCCACCACTCACGTGAGGCTAGCCCTATCATCACATTGACAAATAACAAGTCACCCGCCAGCCACTCACATAGGGGCAGCAGCTCCATCGCCAAATCGGCCAACAAAATCTCACCAGCCCACCACTCGCGTGAGGGCAGCTCTATCATCACATTGACGAATAACAAGTCATCCGCCAGCCACTCACAGGGTGGCAGCTCCATCGCCACATCGACCAACAGCTCACCAGCCCGCCATTCATGTGAGGGCAGCTCTATCATCACATCGACCAACAACTCGCCGGCCCGCCACTCACGTGAGGGTAGCTGGAAGACCATTCTTGGCACAGGACCGATTAAAGAAAAGCAGACTGAATTTTCAGTTTGCCATTGGACTGATTGTGACGTGAACGACATTGAAAAATGCGAGATTCCCTATAATGTTGATGGGCTACAGAAGTTCAGAATGAAGTGTGATAAAAAGAACATGATGAAAGTCTCAAAAGATGGAAGAAAATGGGGAACGTGGATGAAGTCTTCAAGGAAGGGCTTCAGTGGGATAAGGCGTATTGCCCATTGCAAGGGATCCTATGAATGCCATCGGGAGAGCTGCAAACTTGATGGCAAACCCAATGATGTTCAGTTTACATCTTTAAATGGGTACAAAGTATGTGGCATATGTGGTAGTGTCCCAGAATATGTATCATGTGAAGGGAAAAAATTGTGGGAGCATGACAGTAAGTCAAGCCTCACTATATACTACAGAGGCAACCATACCTGCAGGGCAATCAAGAAGGTAATCACGAGAAAATCCATGCAGGAACAGCTTAAAGCAAGGCCTGGGGTTCCACCATCCAGGATTATTCTGAACAACATGGCTGATTTGATGGCAACGCAAGGCAGTGTCGACTGGAACAAAGTGCAAAGTGTTGCTGACCAGTTTGTGGATCTGAAGGCCATGCACAATGAAAAGAGTTTCATGCAGGAGCAGCAATATGTTCATGGTCACAGCTTTGATGCAGTTTGCAAGCTTAAGGATGATACAGACAAAAAAGACAAGTTCTTGATTTACAAAGTGAACAATGGTAATATGAACAATGGTTCTCCTTCATATGTCTTCAAATCGAGCAAGGCCATGGCAGAGATTGCTATTCAAATGGACAGAGATGAGGTTGGGCCTTTACAGTATTCATATGTTCATGTTGATGCCAAACATGATCGGGTAAGGCACATGAAAACCTTAACAATGTGGATAGATCACCCAGTGTATAGGAAGGTTCTGTGTTTGGCAGTGATGGACGTTGAAAAAGAGAACCATGAGAATTTGGTATTGTTCTGGACCACATTCAACCAAATGCTGGCAGAGGTAAAGGGTGACAGAGCATACATATTCAACCCCCATGGCTTTGTGGTTGATGAGAATGCAGCTAACTGGAGCAGCATTGAAGAAGTCTTTGGTCCAGAGGCGGTGAGGCTGAGAACCGTTTCCTGTGAGTTTCACTTTAAGCAAAGTATGGTGAAACACTCCCACAAAGTGACAGATAAAGCTAAATTCAAGGAGATTGCCACATCTATGCTGCAAGCATGTAGTAAAAGAGACTATGAAACCTATCATGCAGAAATGCAGAGCTTTTCAGCTCAAAATGATGGATGTGTTGATGACTGGTTGAAATGGTGGCACAAAAGGAGACATCATATCTTCAAGGCTTTCAAGGACCTGGATGCTCCCACTACCAACATAGCTGAAATTGGCCATGCACAGATGGGAAATACTGCCGACTCACACATGCTCCTGATCAAAGCTTGCCAATTGGATGTTGGCCATGCCATACGACAGGAGGCCATCCTACAGGCAATTTGTGCAGGCACTGCTCCCCTTGGGAGGTGTGCAAATATGAAGAAGAGGAGAGACATGTCATATAAAAGACAGATGAAATTTGCAAAGGAGTGTGTGCGAGACATTGGTATCGCAAACGAGGAAGAGCCCTATGTGCAAAGAAAGGGAAAACATAGACCACCTTCTACACCAGAAAAAAAGAGGAAGAGGGAATCTAACCTGGGATCTAAGTCTAAGCAACCTAAACCTACTTATGTACCTAGTGAACTTCCACCACTGACTCCAGCTGAAGTACAAGTGCAGGAGAGGCAGTGCTTTGTGGTTGCTTTCAGGTTTGGAAAAGTTTCAAGGTGCTTTGGCTGTGGTGGTGACATTAAGGCAGGGCATAACCCACCTAATGACATTGTATTACGGAGAAGAGACTACAGGATGTTCTACAACCCAAAGGCCAAAAAACACCAACGAAAACTTGAATATACTTACTATGACTTCGACATGAGATGTGCAAGGCTTAAATTTGCAGAAACACAAGTGGAAGACATAGTGGTCTATACAGATACACCCTTCCAAACATCCCACATAGAGAAATTGCATACATTTGGCATACATAAATTGTGTAAACATGACTGAAGTTCTTGTGTTCACCACTTACAATACTGACAGTGATACCTGCAACTTCATGAGCCTCACCAGCTCGCTACCCACGTCGGAGGTCACTCATGTTAAGTCAGTGGCCATTTTCTGGTCACTTCAGCCTCTCCACCTTAAAGGGCAAGTCCACCCCAACAAAAAGTTAATTTGAATTAAAAGAGAAAAATTAAACAAGCATAACACTGAAAGTTTCATCGAAATCCGATATAAAGTAAGAAAGTTATGGCGCTTTGAAATTTCGCTTATTTAAAAAAAACACAGTTATATGCACAACAGGGGTGATATGCAAATGAGCGAGCCGATGATGTCACACACTCGCTATTTCTTTTGTATTTTATTATATGAGATACAGAATATTTCAAATATTGCAGTTTTGTCAATAAGGAAGCTCTTTATTGAATCACAAGATGATGCAAAAAAGGATTTTCCACATGTTCAGAGAGGAATCAAACCTTGTTTAAAATTATAATGCAGAAAAAAATTATATTTCATATTTCATATAATAAAATACAAAAGAAATAGTGAGTTAGTGACGTCATCGGTCCCCTCATTTCCATACTGACTAGGATGTGCATATTACTGTTTCGTGAAATTAAGCGAAACTTTAAAATGTCATAACTTTCTTATTTTATACACGATTTCAATGAAATTTTCAGCATTGTGCTTGTTAGATTTTTCTTTTTATTCAAATCCATTTTTTGTTGGGCTGGACTTGCCCTTTAATGAATTTTTCCAATCTGTTCAGATTATATATTTGACTTATCCTCCATCATGTTTGATTAACAAATCAAAAACACTATGTGAACAGTATTCTGGGCATCTTGCATACAAACAGGTTGATTGTCAAGACCAGGAATTTGGCTTGTGATAGATCTTTGCTTTTGTCCGGTGTTGCAAAGTCTGTACCAGAGGGACTACCATTCCACTGCATGATTCCCAGATCTCCATATCTATTGTCATAAGTAGATCATCCACAATCGATGTGCTTTATCTTGCTCTCTTGCATTGCTGGTTACATAGCACATTGTAGGATAATGTCAGGTTGCTCTTTGTGTTTAACTTGGCAAATACATAATTATAGTCAATTTTCTGGCTTTTCCAAAAGCACTCACTGGCATCTTTGACTCTAGTTTTGTGGGTGATATTGCAAGTCCAGGATATGCCATTAATGCATTTTATTCTTCGACAGGGTATGCCATTTGATGGTGCATGTACTTTGTATTGTTATACAGAAGGTGTGATATTTGATGTTATTTTATTCTTAGGGGGTGTTGCAAAAAAATATTTGCAATCAATTGCAAGTTTCTGTTGCAAATGTACAAGTGATAGATCAATTTTTACTTCTTATTGTAAGAAGCAGACCAGAAAGTACAAATTTGCAATTGATTGTGGGATTATGCTTGATTTTGGGACCCAAAATCGATTTGCAATTGATTACAAGTTTCTTGCAATGCTCCATTAGACAGGTTATGCCATTTGATGACATTTTATTGTTGTAGAAAGGGTGTGTCTTTTGATGCCTTTGTATTCTTATAGACAGAGTATGCCATTTGATACTACTTTATTCTTGTAGACAGGGTATGCAGTTGGTGTTCTGTTTGCAACCCAAATTGATATGTAAATTTACCTTGAACCCATTTTTGTACTTGACTCAACTCAAGACTCAACCCTCTTTCGACCTGACTCGACTCAGGACTCGACCGTTTTTTTACTGAGACACAAACCCTTGTTGACTCCACTCAACCCAACCCCTTTGACTTGACTGCTTTCAGGATTGTTAAGTACACTATCTAGGGAAAATGGGGAAAATGTATGTATTGTTACCAAGTTCTAATCATTTTCTCATGGATATCAGACTTTTCTAGCATTTTGAATTTGGAAAAGTGACAAAACTTTGAAATGGTCGAATAGGAATTTTCTATAACAAATAGAAAGTGACCACATAAATTTTAAATACAGTTATAAAAATGATACATTAGGGGAAAAGTAAAATCAGAAAAAATTTGGGAAATTCTGTTATATCTAAGGTTATAAGAATGGTACATTAGGGGAAATGTAAAACCAAAAAAAATTCGGAGAAATTCCATTACATCTATGATTTTATTTCTAGATGAAAAGTGTTTCAGATGTTACACAATGTTAACACTGTCAGTGTCAAGCTAAGTCTTCATTTTATCTTATATTCTTTTTTTTTTAATTGTTATTGTGACTAAAATTATCTGTGTCGGTGCATTTAACTTCATTTTAATGATGAATCTGACTATCTGTGCATATTGCAGCAATTTTAACCATATCTGTAGCCTCTTTTAATCCTTGCAGCAGTTTTTATGGTTAACTGCCTACAGCAACATGATTTGATAGTAATTATTTATTTTAAATTTTTATATTTAACCTGTTTTTTTGTACCAAACAAATTGCCAAATGTATGAGAAAGTGCATTTAAGGAAGAAAATATGTACAACCTGGGCTTCTAATTTGTTTCAGATGTTACAAACTTGTTAACATTGTGTGCAAATGACAGCTGGAATTTAGTGTCTTTGACTTTTCCAGACGTTCGTGTAATTCCTATGAGTTCTGATAAATCTTTGCTCAGACATAATTAACTGAAAAAATTATTACAAAAACAATTATAACTGCCTGCTTTTAAAATCCCAGTTTGATGCAAATTTACACAGTATGATAACTAGAACTTGAAGTTCCAGATTGTTACCACTCACTTGCTGTTAATAGAGACCAATGTGTTGTCAGTGCTAATCTCCTGTTGACATAGTTTCATGCTAATCTGTTATGTATTTAGATATATGTGTAAAGAACAATTGAAGTAGTTATTGATGATGCCTGCATGAAAACTTCAAATGACATGTTGCATTATCTGAGTTCACTGTTCAGAATTTGGGTTTCTTTGCTTGTTTTACAGGTCTACATTCTGTTTATCTCCTAATACTGCATTTTGCTCCTTTATGAAATTATAGAAAAAACATTTTATTCCATAGAGGCTAAATGTTTTGCCTTTAATAGGAAACCAAACAACAGATTATTCCTACTCAAAGCTATAATTAGCCAGATAAGCAACTAACTTGCCAAAATAGCAATTCAAAGCTGCACTTAGCCACATTGTACAGACCAATCTCTTGTACTTTTCCTTGTTATACATTTGTATGTATTTAAATGTGAAGAACAAGTACATGTTAACTGATTTCCATTGTTGAGAGTTTAGACAAAACTGGGAAGCTACCATGTTTGGAGATATATTACTCAGTATGCAATTTTGCATGTGCTCTATTATCAGCATATCAAGTGTATTACTGTAAAAGTTAGTACAATAAAAATGTTTCTGTTCTTCCATTATTCAAATAGGCAACTTTGGGCATTTTTTTCCTCCACATTAAAAAAAAAAACCCTGTACTTACAGGACCTTTTCCTTAACTCTCAAATTCATTACTTTCATTCTTAGAATAGCCTAAAATCAAAGCTAAGGGACTACATGTATAAAATGCGTGTAAGTTTGACTGTTTCTGTGTAGGTTTGCAAGCGCATGCCTCTTTGTTGATGTGTATGACTTGTGTGCGGGCATACAGTTTGTGTACTGTAGCCATTGAAGTTTGAATTGTAAGATTATTTATGCAAATTAGTGTCCATGATTTGTTAAAGCATGTTAATTAGTTTGAGATGTTAATGCATGTTTGAGACGTTAATATCAGTGTATGACTATGTGTGTATGCATACCGTATGTGCGTGCGTGGGTGTGGGTGTGCTGGTGTGTGTGTGAAAGTGTACAGTGTACATGTAAGTGTATAAGGAAGTAAAGGTGTAGCCGAGTGGTTTAAGCACTCGACAGGGAATGCGAGGATCGTGGGTTCGATAACCAGTACGACACTTATGACAATATTATGAATATATTATGAATATACATTCACACCTCAAATTTTAGATAACATTGTTTTGTGGGATTTCATGAAAACTGAAGATTAGAGGAAGAAATTAGAAATCTGGAGAAATAGTTGGTGAACACATCTTTGAAGACCATAAGTGACGAAGTTCAAACAAAGAAAATGGAATTGAAAATTTTTATGATTATTGTCAATGATTAAAGGTGCGACCTCGGGCTGGATGATATTAGGCCAAGGTGAAAAGAATATGCAATACTGCACACAACTATTGGAGTCAAAGAAATATGAACAATGACGAAGGAGAGCTAGGTGATTAAGGAAAGAAGAAAGATATTAAAAGATAATCAGGAACTTTTACGAAACCATATGGATTGAAGGAAAATGAAAACAAAAAATCTTGTGGATTGGTATATGATATACATGTACCAAAATTAAGTCAAGATTTTTGTGAAGGAAAACTGAATAAAGACGAGTGTTTTGAAGTAGTAAAGGAAATGAAATTCAACTGGAACTGCAATCGTGTCAGAACGATGTGCCCGCAATGATGCCGTGCAGCTTAAAAGAATGACAAATGAATATGAAGGAAGAAACTAAGATCAAATGGAATCTATAGGATGATATACAGAAAGTAAAAAGAGAGTGAATAGGATGAAGATGCTGTACGTGATTTGTGCATTTATCATTCTGATACAGTTGTCCAACGTGGCTGTCCATAGTAGTTTTGATACAGTTGTCCAACTTGGCTGCCCATAGCATCGAAGGCTGGACGTTGACGGGATCCGAATATTCCTCGCCATACAAATTACATGCAAGCAGTTTCAAACTTTAATTCATATTTTCTTTGGACGTACTGGAAAGTTATATGCCATGTTTGGTATCAATGGAAAGGGAATTTTATGATTTTTCATGCTCTGCTCATTCATGAACACAGAAAATGTAAAATAGCAAAGTTATGGACTAAAATTATAGAACAATAACACTCCTAAATTGAAACTCGAATGTGTGACTTGAAACTTGAACCCTTGGCTTGAAACTCGAATGTGTGACTGGAAACTCGAATGTGTGACTTGAAACTCGAATGTGTGGCTTGAAACTCGAATGTGTGACTTGAAACTCGAATGTGTGACTTGAAACTCGAATGTGTGACTTGAAACTCGAACCCTTGGCTTGAAACTCGAATGTGTGACGGGAAACTCGAATGTGTGACTTGAAACTCGAACCCTTGGCTTGAAACTCGAATGTGTGACTGGAAACTCGAATGTGTGACTTGAAACTCGAATGTGTGACTTGAAACTCGAACCCTTGGCTTGAAACTCGAATGTGTGACTTGAAACTCGAATGTGTGACTTGAAACTCGAATGTGTGACTTGAAACTCGAATGTGTGACTTGAAACTCGAATGTGTGACTTGAAACTTGAACTGTTGGCTTGAAACTCGAATGTGTGACTTGAAACTCGAACCGTTGGCTTGAAACTCGAACTGTTGGCTTGAAACTCGAATGTGTAACTTGAAACTCGAATGTGTGACTTGAAACTCGATTGTGTGACTTGAAACTCGAATATGTGGCTTGAAACTCGAATTTGTGACTTGAAACTCGAATGTGTGACTTGAAACTCAAACTGTTGGCTTGAAACTCGAATGTGTGACTTGATACTTGAATTTGTGACTTGAAATTCGAACTGTTGACTCATTACTCGAATGTGTGACTTGACACTCGAACTGTTTACTTGAAACTCAAACTGTTGGCTTGAAACTCGAATGTGTGACTTGATACTTGAATGTGTGACTAGAAACTCGAATGTGTGACTTGAAACTCGAACTGTTGACTCATAACTCGAATGTGTGACTTGAAACTCGAATGTGTGACTTGAAACTCGAACTGTTGACTTGAAACTCGAAACTCAAAGAAATATAACACTCCAAATACTACAGCACATCTCTGAAATTTACGGTACTTTACTCTCAAAAAGAGCTTTCAAAACAATATAATATCTTACTGAATAAGTTTGTCAACTACATACAACTACTATAGCTGAAAATTCTAACTTTATCCACTCCTAAGGCTATGATATTACCCATTTCCCCCCAACACGCTTTGATGGTGTTCTACTCTTTGTACCGTGACACGTTCATATCCTTCTGAATCTCAAAGACAGTTGAAGCATGATACTCGCTTTCCCTAGATATCTACGTGCCTTACAGGGTGTCAGATTAAGATATGCAAGATATAAGAGCATGTATCTCCCCCCCCCCCCCCCCCCCCCACTCTGTGATAATGTTATTGAACCTGTTCTCATTTAAACATTTTTGAATATCTCTTTCTTCTAAATATTGTAAAGGTTTGTCTTAATTTTTTGTTCTTCACGCTTATGTCTATATTTCATCCTTGTATCCTTGTATCCATCTCTTCCTCTCTATATAAGAACCCTGCAGCTTCAAGAACAAAAGCTTGATTACTTTGTACTTGCATTTTGTAAGTTTACTAATAATTCAGCCATCAAAATTAGCCTAAATAATGCTATGATAAGGTCCGCTGGCTAGTTGCATCACACTGGTATGCTTTAACAATGCATCAACAAGCAATTAACTACCCCACCAATATTTCTTCAAGTATAATCTTGTCAGCCTTTTAATAATTCAGACGACCCTCTCCTTGATGGAAAATTTCCATAATTATCTCTTCCTTTCATTAATTTTCAAACATCCTCAAAAAAAAACTATAGGTCATTGTAATTTCTTGGAGGGAAATTAAGAGAAAGCAATTGCCGAATATAGCAACTTAACCTGCTCTCTTTCTGTCAAAGCTAATTCTTATCCTTCAAGGTTTATGATTTTATTACAAAAATAGGTAATCAAAAGTTATACACACAGGGTACTATTAAAATCACTGTAGAAACATGAAGATGAAGATCCCAATGAACATCATAGTAGTAGTCGTGACTGTCATGTATGTATGATTTTAGTTAGGTCATGCCTGGGCTTTTATTTTTATGTTGCATCAAAGGTTTGTCAAAATGACTGAAAATACATACAAACAGTGAGAAAAGACACTCGTTATTTATAATCAGTATGTTCCCTTTTAACACTTATGTAACAAAGTTATCACTAAAATGTTGATTTCAGTTTTTTAAATTCCTAATTACTGATACAAATATATTGATAAAACAGAGCGAGTTATTGCAATTAGACAAGGCAAACTTTTAGTTCACATAGAGAAATGGAAAGCATTAAATGTGTCACATGATGTACTTGCTGAATTGTAGCATATATCTTTTATTAATGTATGATTTATTGTTCTTGAATATTTGTATTTTGTTTACTGAAATGAAGCAATAAAATCCATAATGATTAAAAAAAAAAATTCCTAATTACTGACAAACTATGTACCATTTTTTAGTTTTATGTCTGACAAATTTTCATATCTTGGTTTCAAATCTCATCATTTGACATAGCCCTGTTCTTTGGATGTCTATCAACATGGTCGTTTCTGACGATTTCCTCGAATTGGCTGCAAGAGGGAATAATGGTGCGTCATCCTTGCACGCCCAATTAACATCTGTAACCAAAATATATTCCAAACTTGGTCGCACCAAGAAGCAGCATGCTATGTAGACTGGAAACAATCCGGTACAAAACCCGAAGACACACAGTGGCTGACCAAAGCGTCTAGCACTTGCGTGTTGTAATTGGGCTATTTACCAGCTTCTTGTGGAAGTTGCGTTTGTTATTCTGTACCGGGCTCGTCGACGAGTGAGGAGCTAGTGTCTGAAGGTTTCACTTTTAATGGGTTCTGATGTGGCGTGGAGGGTGGCTGGAATTGATTGGAAATCATCCGTAATTTACAAGTTTCCTGAGACTTTAATTGATAAAAAAAGTCCATTATCAGCATGACTTAGCAGAAAGGATCAGTATCACTCTTGTCGTTATCTAATATGAGGAAAAAATGTCTTTTTACGAGCTTTTAAGTGGATTATCTCATTTCTGCTTACTTAAAAGCAGCCTCCTTTCAATTATTGGAAAAAGTGATAGAAATTGATGGAGTAAAAATATGTCATCAAAGGGACCTTCATTGCATTAGCACAGACTACACTTTTTAAAATAAGGTGCAACAAACTTTCAAATTCTAGGGCATGTGGATTTCAAAAGAATATATATCTGCCTATAAATTGTTGAATATTCTTGCTTGAAAACTTTTCAGTTCACACACAGCTGTTTTATTTCTTGTCTTGGTTTATATTTTCCTGTAATAACTCTCTCCATCAGGAAGAATCGACTTTGACATTTTGATACAAACATATTTAACTTATATAACACAATCATCATATTCATTACAATTTATTCTGTAATCACTAACCCATCTTCATATCTTCCCAATAGCTTGTAAAAGTGGCTGTGGATCCAATATCTATCTTCCCACTTCCAACTCGCTCCAAGTAGAAAGTGGACAATGTATCTAGAACAAAAAAGTTTTTTGTAACATAATAAATGACATAGCTCTGAAACATCTCACTTCTTCAAGATCTTATTGCATTCACTGATTTGTAGAGAATGAAGATGCTCCCTGATCTGTCTGTTTTGGATCGTCTCTCTGGTGGGACCATGAAGGGACATGATGAAGATGACACATTATCAACACCTTTCTGACAGATGTCAGGGGAATGTTTCCACTGCCATAATTTTTCAATCACAATTAATATTTTCAAGTGACGATTAGATTGTTTTAATGACTGTTCAAAGACAAAGTATTTATCGCTCATAAACAATTTGCTAAACTTTAGATTTATGATTCCTTAAGCAAAAAGAGAAGAAAGAAAATGTCATCTGCTGTCATCCAGAAGTATGTTACCTCAGTTGTAGTGGTACAGGACATAAATTTATTCAGAACACTTCATTCTACTGGAAAATGGATCCCAATAACAATCACTTCCTAGATTTTTTACTCCCTTTTTTCTGTTGTTGCTATAATACTTAGTATTGCAATGAGTATCCAAATAATACATTCACAGTGAAGATGATGAGAGCATTATATCAAACAGTATCACAAAAGAAAAGAGGCCGGTAGCAGTGAGAACATATCTCCATCCCACGAGAACTGGTATTTCACACTTCTCAAATGCTTTCTCACTTTTCTGGACGTACTTCTTGTTTTTCACTTCATTTACCTCACACTCTACAAGCAAGAAATTCTACTTAGCGAAGCAATGTTCTGAAAACTTGAAGTGTCGTGGGTATTTTGACAATGTGTCACACATGAGTGATTGAACCGGACTGGATATGCCTAATTGTCTTGTGTAACTAGGATTTAAAATCATATCTGATCTACTCCTTTTCTTTTCCTCCTTTCTTTCTTTCTTGATTCTTCCCCTGGTCTTTCTCACCTCTAAGAAATCTCTAAAAGTGCTTTTAAAGTCAAAAGTAGTGTATTATCACATAACACATCTTCTACTTTGCAGAATATTTCTTTTTCTCTTCCACTGAAATATGATGTACCATCTAAGATTACTTAAGATTGAGGAAGTTCTTATTGCATGTACACATATGACTTTTCATATAATTAAAGAAAAAGTTTACTGCCATAACTGCCATGTGTAATTGTATCCAGCAACAAATCTATCTCAGAAAACATTCCCTTGGTACGCAAACATTGAACTTTAAATTCTTCTGACCTTTTTGCAATCCAAATATCTATATTTTGTGGATTATACGTTGCAATGATTAATGACATATTAGTCATATTACCTTTTTCATCCTTATAAGCAGCAGATAATTAGGCAAGTTAACTCCAGTCAGGGAACCGCCACATTTCTCTGCTCCAATAGTTCAAAGTGGAGAAAAAAGCTACACATAGATATAAATGTAACGCGATAAGAACTACTTTCGAAAAATGAACTCATGGGCAATTTCAAAGGCCTATTCTACTGCCCATAGAAATCAGGTTTGGATTATGTAATACACCAGCCGTAATGTTCACACATTTCTGAAGGTGATAAACAGGGCTATTGAAATTGTCTTGAGTTTATTTTTTGAAAGTAGTTTTATTGTGTTATGTGTTCTATTGATAAGCATGCATCATTAGTTGAACAGTCACAAAAATATGCAGAGTAAAATTATATGTAACAATTTCATTTTAATTAACTCTAAATCTCTCTTTGATCAATTATTCATAAACTGTTATGCCAACAGAGTAAAACTAATACTTCCTGGGTAAACTCTAAATGCCTCTCTGACCTATTAGCAATCTAAATATTTTTATTCCTGGGATTACGATTGCCATGATTAATGCCATATTAGTCATTCAAACTATCTAGATTCATTTCATTTCATTTGCTCTTAAAGGGCTCGCAACTAGAACATATAAAAGTAAGCAAAATGTGAAGGAAGCCCAATTTTTTTTTTCTTTCATCTCTTGTATGAGAAAAAGTCTCTTTCATTTGGAGAAGGTGAAATTTCATTGAAATTTTGAGTTTATATGAAAATGCTATTGTACAATAGTAATGACATTGATTATGTCCCCTAAATTTACTGGAGCTGCAAAGTTACTTGTACTTCCTATAAATACACCTGGGTGATGCAAATGTTGTAAATTTGTACTAATAGTACTAATTATGTACTAATTATTAGTACTAATAATCCAATATAACATAAATTTGTAGTATACCTGGATTAAAGAGGAGTGTTGCTGGGCGAGTGCCATGAGCGTCCTTGGACGGTGTGTGCGCTCGAAAACTTTTCACCATTATTATTATTTACTTTAAATCTTATCACTTTCTACAGTAGCATGCAAATTAGGTAGAGGAAATACAAGAGGAGAGATAATAGGGAAGAGAAAATTTAAAGAAGGAAAAAAAGGAAAGAGGATAGACAGATAAGAGATAAAAGAAAGGCAAGAAAGAGTAGGGAACACAATAATCTATTATCGTTGAAGAATGTGAGAATTAGAGGGAACACTACAGAAATTGAAGCATTCAGGGTAAAAATAACCTGTCACCATCTTTAGGAGGTCACCTAGAATTAAGCCATCATTACTAAGGATGCTCCAAACTTTCTGACTCACAAGGCTCTCAGTCCCATGCATAAACTTCCTGCGTTGTGACTTCTGTTGCTCTATGGGCGTGTCAGGTGAGACACTATTTTGCAGGATTAAATTTAGAACACAGGGGAATACAGAAAAAGAATCTCTTTCCTCTTAAAGCCAGCTTGACGAAAGGGGAGGTAACCAACCATCGATGAGCACAAACTGTGAAGCTTGAACTTATGTTTTAATTAAATATGCCTCTCAGTGAACCTTCATTAAGTTCATTCAACTTCTCAGATCTTAAAGGCACATATGGTCTCCATTTACATGAGAACCTTTTTAGGTGAGCAATGAAATAAAATTTTCAATTGATTTACTTTTATATTTATCAAAAAAGTGTTTTTCTATACAAGCCAAATATGAGGACATTTCTTGATTGACATGGTTTATAAACATATACAGATTTTAGGAGTTTTCTTTCTTTTACCCCCAATGTTCTTATCATGTATCAATCTTTAGTGAGTTTCCAGTAATTTGTATTTTGATAAACAGGTTAAATTACAAAGAAGTAACAGATATTTATATGATGTGATATAGATCTAATTTATATCATCAATCCCATAACCATATCAATACTTCACACCAAATTTTTGTGACAGTTATTCAGAGAAGTGCTTAAACCATAATCAGAGTGCATCAACTAAAAGGTCAACTTTTCTCTATCTTGGCAACATGTTACATTAGTTCATTAACATTTCCCCTCGATAGTTTCACTTCCAAGATGTCTAATGTCACTGACAAAAAAAAATTAGGTTAGTGTGAATAATTAATGTTGTTTCACATAACCACATCATTGCCTATACTTAGGATCTTCAGTTCATTCAGAGAATTTGTTTTTCAAATGACTTCCCCTTCTTCAATTTCTCAAACCTCCCCTTGGCCAAACCCTCCCCGTAGACTCATTACCCTGCAACCATCAGATAGAAAGTCTGCTCCCACCTGAACCAATCTCCCCCATGCAGGAAATAGATTTTCAAGCCAAGAGTAGGTTGCCATAGTGACAAGGTCCAGTGGGCCCATCTGATTGGCTAAAAGCTGTCAAAGTCCATCTGACCTGATAGGACAAGGTACAACTAGTCTTGAAAAACAGACCTAGTTCCTGTTTTATTCTTTGCATGTTTGTTTCTTGTTATCAATTTGAACAATAATTTGAATGACTAGCTTTGTATCACTTAAACAGATTTTATTTAATTCTTGCAAAGACTTTCTCTTTAAAAAACAAATCACCTAAGAAAAACTAGTCTAATACAATTCTATCAGATTTTCATCCAATTTGGGAAGGAATAAAATAAATTTGACTCTTTTAACGATCAGATGCAGATGCTAATGAAAATAAATCCACAGATGAAACTATTTTTGTGATGAGGGAAACTAAAAACAATCTTCGCTACCTCCAATCCAATAATTCAGATTAATGTAATCTGAAGCTGAAGTATCTGGAGGCTAAAGATACACCAAATACGCTAAACTTGTCATTAAAAAGAATGAAAAACATCCTCTGCCGACCAGTTACAGACATATCTCACAAGACACAGGTGGCATGCAACCGTAGACAGTGCCACAAGGCACACACCTCTATTCCTTGAAGACACGACTAAGCACCAAGCATACCAAACATAATCCCCTCCCCATCTTCAAGAGAAAGTTGAGTTCTGACAAATTTGAAAATCTTTTGTGAGCTTTTCAATTCTTATCATGTCAGTTTGGAAGAACATCAAAGTACTAGTAGGAATGCCCCCTGAAAAGGATTGCTCTCCAAATGTCCTCAAATCCGAAATATGACGGGAAATATCTTAAGTCTTGGGGCCAAACATTCATGCCGCATGTGTGCGCATTATCAGCAAGATTGGGTCAATTTCTTATCATTTTGATGATTCCAAACCTCACAGTTTACACCAATTCTTATATAGACATATCAACCTTTCCCTATTGCTTTGAGAGAGTTTCTTTCACAATGTAATCACATGACCAATACTCAACTTTATCTTTATTGAGACATAAGTTATTAAGATGTGGGGCATCTAGATCATTAAAGCTGTTTTTCCTCTCCCTACGCCTGAAAGCTATGATTATATTGAAATGAGTGGTATCATCTTACTTTCCATCTCAATTTTTGGCAATGCAAAGTCATTCACCTAAATGAGAAAAACAGGCTTTTTGTCTACATAAATATACTACATGTATGTACATCAGTTACAGCTTTCCTTCCTGTGACTGTACAAAGAGTTTTAAAAATCTGAAAACAGGAAAGTAAATCATTCAAAAGAAATTAAAACCAAAATGCTGTAGTGTAATTTCACTGATTCCATGAAAAAAAATCACCAAAATTGTAAGCAAATTTCGAATCTTCTGTATTATGGTTCATAAAGATTGTGGTGCACAGTTCTAAATTAAGTATGACTGATTTTTCAGATCAATGCAGGTCACATGATGAACTTTCTCAAACACTGATTTTCTACCAGATGACGTGAAAATGTTTTGATCATTACCTGGAATTTCATCTCTCATTCAATACCGAACACTATTTTCAAAATGATAGAGCTTGACTATATCAGAGTACAGCCCTGCATGTCATCAAATGTTCAGTCCCAGTTTCCTCTGTTACAGTAATCTCTGGCAAGAAAGTTCACTATATTTATCCAGATGAGATTTCCAGATGTCTTTGTTTCTTTAAAGACACCATCAGAGAACAAGTGGATGAGATCAGCATACGACCCCATTGATGATCTTATAAAGCCTCGTCGGATTATAAAGATGATGAGGGGAGAGTTTAGCTTCATGAGCTAAGTGGTGATGGAAAAAATGTAAGAGGTGGGTCTTCAAAAGCTGAGTTTTTTATACTTATGAATCCAATATGAGGCATAGTATGCATATATTGCTGATCTTCAAATGGAAAAAAAAACCCAGACATATAATTAAAATTATTCAAAACTACATAAGTGCTTATTTTCAGCCTGGACTACAGTGTAATTCCACAATTTTTTTTTTATTCCTCATGCAAATGATCATTGGTAGAAGATATGAATGATAGTGTAAGGTCATACATCCTTCGACACAAACCTATGACAATTCCCTTCTTCAAAAACCTGTATTAATTAATGTTCAACCTCACAAAATTCACTTGTCAACCAGTATTTGGACGGAAAAAATATTTTCACTATCCCTTTTTTTATCAATTTTACAGTTTTAATAATATAATTAGTCATTAATTTTCAACAAACATGGAATACAAAGATTTTCATTCTACTGAGATATAAAAATTAGGTTGGTAAACTGTGCCGATCTATCCCCTTAAATACTACTGCATTTCAATCAACACCTGGTAGATCAAGTGCATATTCCAAGTTCATGCTATTGCCCGAAGTTGTTCTTGTGGTCTACCTAAAACCAGAGCACAGCGGAGCATAAATATTTGTATTTCCAGCCTGTTTTGCCGCATGTTTCAACCCCCTCATCGCTGCAAGGTGATGATCCCCGTAGCCTTAGAATAGTCATCGTGATCCTGGTAAGAGTTTCACTTCTTATACTTTGAAATCTAGACACCCTTGAACTTCTGCGATAGAAGTTGTTGTCTTTAGGTTGAAGGAACTGTGGATTGGTTTCCTTTTCACAGTAAATATTGTCATTTTCACAACAAAACAGTCATCAAATGAAATTTGAAGAGTTACTGAAGGTTTTGGAGACTCATCTTCTGGTCAGTATTCTCAGAATGGGGAGTTTGAAGAAATTTTAATCATTTATGACTCTATCACAGATTTTGTTCTCAACTTCAAATGTCATATTTCAATTGCCAATATTTAGACAGAGTTATATGCTCTAATTAACAAATGCAATAATTGCTGATTTAATATTGTTTCTCCTCTCTATCCCTTCCAACACTATTTTACAGCAGACAAATCCTTATTTGTTTTCACTAGCTCCTTCATTCTCGACTCTATTCCTCCTTTTCTCCATCCAACCCTTCTTGCTGATTTTACAGCACGCAAATTCATCTTTTCAATCACTACTCAACTTTTCCTTCATTTATTCTTCTCTTCATCCCTTTACAGCCAGTTTGTTCATTCACTATTTATTTGCTCATTTATTCAGTCTTCTCTCTATCACTTACCTGGTAGTTTACAGCAGACGACCCCCGTCATCAAACCTGGTCTATAGTGGCAGGCTCTGTTAAAGTGTGAATCAAGACAGCAGCTAGCATCGATTCGTCCTGATGCAATACAAGATGACTGTCCCTTGTTCTGGTGCGGACAATGTCTCCCAATACCTCCCAAATCATCCTGTACATGGAGATAAAAGAAAATGAAAGTTGCAATGAAATTCTACTGTGAAGGAACTTTGAATCGAGAATGAAGACAACAACATGCATCAATCTGGCCCGATGCAATACAAGATGACTGACCCTTATTATGGCGTGGACAATGTCTCCCAATGACTTCTAGATCAAATGAGATGTACAACTCAAAAAAGTTTTTCTAAAATTCTAATTTGAAGTAAATTAGGTCTGTAATATGATTACTGATTTTATTACACATTTATACAATGCCAGGCAATGGATATACTAGCCAGAAACATATACTGCAAGTTCATTATCAAATGCCAACAGGTAAATCTTGTAAAAAAAATCTGTTTAAAATGTATTAAACTGTTCAAATGCATGTTTCCACAGATTCATAATTGATTTATCTTAATTGTCATATATGAATGTAAAATTCATGAACCTGTAATTCTGCAATTTACACAAAGTGCACAATCATAGCTCATTGTATCAACAATTTCTCACATTTTTAAAAATGACTAACTACACAAAGACACAAATTGTTTTATCTCATTGCAAATAAAAGGCTTCTCGTCTAATTGTTTTGAAGTTTGCACTGACAAGACCACCTGTTAGTAGCAACTCAAATGATACAATAGGTTTAGAACCTCTGACAGGATTAGTCAAAGAAACCCTCTAAATGATGTCATAAATAAGAGCTCCTCTTGAGTTACAGCATATCTACACTCCAGCATTCTGTCTCAGCTCGTCAAAGGGACTCTCAAGACACTATTCTGTGTATAAACCCCATACAATTGTTACAAGAGTATTTGTTTTTCTTTCTATCACACCCTTTTACGTTGGACCATCATCCCTCCAGGTTTCACCTCTTTAATCAAATGTCAGAATCCTCAGGACAACGGGGAGAAAAGATCAGTTTCCAGCTCCCTACTTAAAAAGTACTTTGAAGTGTTTTACGACCATTTAAAAATAATTGAAGAGATCTTCTTTTCTTTCAGTAGCACGAGGTACGTCACAGACAGAAGAGCATGGTGGTATGGTATAAGCTATAATTACACTCAAAAGGAAGGAACCCACGCTAGTGTAAGAAACGGGTGCTAATTCCATCATCTGCTACCCCAGATTTATTCCAAATCTCTATTTCGAATAGACAATTATCTTCAAATTTTGTCTGCTGGTTAGATGGGTTATGGATATGTTGGAAAAAAAGGAGGAATAAAAAGAATATTGGGGTTCTAATTACTATTAATTGGAAAGGCTTTCTGATAGTCTAATTAAAAATCCCAATACCATCAGTATGTCATCAAGCATTTCAAACCTCCAAAATTCCTGCTAGCTCAGTCTAATCTTTGCACTTATGAATCTTTTCCCCTGACTTGAGGTGGACAGCCACATTACAACTCTAAGCGATTTGCAGAATTCTTTGTAACAAATAAACATTTACTACACCTGGGTCCAGAGAGCCAATTTGTCATAAAATGCCTTGACAGGTCATAAGCACCTACCAAACTCTCCACCTTGTAACTGACAGAGAAGACAAACCACTTTTCCTTTGTGAACTTACAACATGCCGATCATTTCTCACTGCATGTATACGCCTCATGCGTATCTACCCAAACCAACGCTTGCAACAGCCCCAGGAAGATGAGATTTAGAAGGAGACAGACTGGATAACCCTCCATGGTCAAAGGCCTGAAGCCAAAGAAACGTATCAGAAACTTGTAAAACAGAAGCACGATACGTACAGTAAGAAGTCTCTTTATATTTCAAAAGTCCCCTCTTGTGATAGAACAGGACTGGTGAGAGCGACATTACGAAACTGCAATAACAGGTCCTCTTCACACTTTCAAAATGATCATCTCAATGGTGTACAGAGCAAATGTGTGGAATTATTTAGCTGGATGGCTTTTTTTTTGGTGGGGGGGGGGGGAGGAGGGGGTGATGGTAGATAGTGGCACCATCTTGAACCCTCATAAGTGCATATTTCAATTTTCTCTAGAATTATGAAGCACAAATTACCAGACCATTTCACACCCTACAAACAGATCTGCAGTCATAATACACAAATAATCAAATACTCCTAACCATGCACAGCAAGGGAGTAAAGTGCAAGATTAAGGATATGAGATCTTTCACACAAATAGCTAGTTGCTACATTATTTTGCAGGCTGTTATGAAACATCAAGAATCAAGATCTGGTTTTAGTCAGTGCATGGTTCAACAAGGAATACCTAAGAGGATGAGATGGAGAGGGAGGAGGAGAAGGAGGGGAAGGGATCAAGGGGGATATCTTCTAGGGGTACAGATCCTTGTGTTTGGATACCAAGGGTGTCGTGTTTTCGGAAGGAGTAACCCCAGCAACCTTGTGGAAGCCAGGGGTTGTCAATGCTCCTATGTTGTGTTTTCATGGGATTACCGAGGGGTACGATTTTTCACTTTTCAAACAGATAAAATATGCCAGGAATTGACTTTCTTGCCTTGGCTGAACTAATATTGGTATCTTCTCTCTTTTACAGTAGCCTTCTACTTCACTTTTGCTTTATCTCCATACTAACATTTTTCAATCATGTTTTCTCTCAATTTTTTTTCATGTAACAATCATCTTTGAATTGCCTTCTGTATCAGAATAGCCTCTTGAAACTATTTGTTCAACCCTTCTTTCATCCCCAACAAATTCCCTCTCTCTTTCTCTGTTCCATTATTGTTTTGTCTATTTAACCCCCCTTCATATATATATATATATATGTATCAACAATTCCAGTTGTAATTACTCACCTGATGAAATCAAGCTCTAATGAAAGGTCATCTTCTGAAATTGACCTCTGTAATTTTTCAATGTTATTGTCATAGATCACATGAAAGTTTATTTCACATTAACAAGCACAGAATTAAAAATCAAAACATATCTATAATATGATCGCATTTGTCAAATCTAACACTAGAGCAAAGTTCAAGGCTTTTGGGCAATCATTCCAAATAAAGATCATTGGAATTCAGACTCATTAGAGTAGAATATTCTCCCTGCCATACTTTCCCTGCTGGCGGGGGATTAAAACAAAAAGGCATCCCAATTACTGCCAATCAAGATGGGCCTAATGAATCACTGTCTTGTCAAGGGCTGTCATTATCTCATTAGCAAATGAAGATGGGGAGATATAGACAGTCTTGGACAAACAGATCATATAATTTGATTAACAGCCACGAGGGTCAGGCTTTGGTTATATGTATGCAGTCCGGCAGACTGGGCAAGCCCTTATGATGCATCGATCATATGACATTTCCTGTCAGAAGGTGTAGAACTATGATTACGTAACAAAATAGAGGAGCACATTTATTTTGAAGGGAGAAGAATGTCTATATATATTACACTCTAAAAACTAAAGTGCTAAAATCAATGTTTAAAAGGGCTGAGGAGTGACAACATTTTCAAAATGTAGTATCTAACTCTTTATTGTGTTGGATTCAACATTATAGGTCTGATGGTTGCATACATCATGTTAAGTGATAAATCTACTATTTTGAAAATCCTGTTTACTTATTGGCCTTTTTGAATTGCAATTTGACACTCCATTTTTTAAAAATGTAATAAACATTCTGTAGCTTGCAAAAAGATGCCAAATATTTTCTGTGCTCATATTGCTCTAGAGCTTTGGATAATATAGTGAAACCTGCTCTAGCGACCACCTGTATAGAAAGACCACCTGTCTATAAAGACCATAATTTTTTTTCCCTTGAAGTGTTTCTCATTGAAATGCATATTAAAGGAACCTGTACATAAAGACCACCTGCTCCTAAGGACTGCTTCTCTTGTCTCCCTTGAGTGGTCTTTATAGACAGGTTTCACTGTAGTTCAAAAGATTTAGTACACTAAGTAGTAGAAGAATAAGAGAAATTATTTTCTCAAATTTGTCAGGTACTGGTAGATCTCCAATGAAGAGGACATGTAAAGGCTCGTAAACTTACATACACCACACATGTATGCTGGTAACCTTGCTAGTCATAAGGACTGCTATCCATAACGCGTGACTACTATAAACGTGGAATATTTCGCGGTGTGGAAATTTTCGCGCATTTACCGCTGCATGAAATGTGCGCGAAAATAAAAACACGCGAATATCTTTGTTTATGTATTCTTTTGCCCATGAGCCTAGTGCGTCGACGAAATTAAAAACATGTGAAATTCACTTTACTCAGCCGAGCGCGAAAAATTAATCGCGCGAAAATTTCCACTTTTACAGTAAATGAATAGCGGTTCTGTATGAATAGTGGTCCTTCTAAATAGCGAGCAAACCATAGACAAATTTCCTCACTATCCATGAGAACCTCCATTCGCAAGGACCGCTATTCATAATGCGTGTTTAATGAACAGCGGTTTTCTATGAATAGCGGTCCTTATGAATAGCGAGTGGACCCGTGCTTAAATGCATTAAAGAACATTTTTATCAAGTAATTCGTAATGACGAATCGAAGCGCTCTCTATAAAAACGTGGCATCACAGGGATCATCTGGCGTAACATTTCCACTTAGCATGTCACATGTCAACCAGAAACAAATTGAATTCCAGAGAATCGTCACTCATTGTACATATCCTGAATGACACATGCCAAGATAGTCCAGGGGATGACAACTGTCTCACACATTGCTTCCTTTTCTTCCCCTTGTCCAAGATTTCCTGAGAACAATGACCCCATGAATCGTGCTGACAGAAAGACATTCGGTGAAATTAATGAATTCCATTCATTTGTACTATTGTCTTTCCTCCAGTATGACTGGAGTAATATGAATTTCATGTAATGAGATTTTGGTATGAGGATGGCATGTAAATGTCTCATGTGATCTAACAGCTACATGTATTTTGGTATGAGTATATCCCTATGATAAACTTTTAAAATCCTTTGTAAGATGGTGTGGCCAAGTCGATATTCTGGCGATTATCAAATAGAAACAAGTTTAACAATGACGAATAATGTAAAGAAAGACAAATATAGAAATGGAAAGAAAGAGAAAGATAAGTAATGGGTGAAAAATGCAAATTAAAGTGATTAAATAGGAACTAGGGGAAGGAATTGGAGAACGATATGGGAAATAACCTAACACTAGAGAATGAGGTACCAATCTCCAATTACACCTTTTTTCTACATATAAATTCACATCTTTCCTCTATCGATTTTATTTCTATATATGAAAAATTAAACTGATAGAAATTATGGGTTTTTAAAAAATATCCTTATAGCCAAGGAGAGGCTGAAAATAAGTAGGGCTAAGCCTCCCCCCATCCCATCCCCCCCCCCCCCCCCCACACACACACACTTTAGCTCATGCACCAATTCTGCTACTGTAAAATGGGTAATGTGAAGTTCTTTCTTTTAACAACAGATACATTGTAGGAATATTCCTCAACATGAGGTCCATTTCGTCTTACTCATTTGAAAGACAGCTGGAAAAACCATACTTGATCAGAACCGTCCAAATGAAGCAATTTCTTTTCTAATTGGTAATCTAGCACTTCAATGTTTGGTAGGACGAAAACAACACAGAAATGAACCTCAAAGGCTACCGTTAAACTTCTACCTCTGTGCTTTACTACATGTAAATGTAGGAACAGAGTAGGCCTGTGACTTTGAAAGAAATTTGCATTATTAACCTAACGGATACGATTTAATTTTTGTATAACACGTATATACCCCATAGACCCTGGCCGAAGTTACCTCAGGCTCAGTATGCAAAAAGTAAAGAACAAATATAATCACATTCGATGAAAACCCTTTGCTCTTTAAATAAGTTCCCTTTCTTTAAAAAGAAATATGATGAATCAATAAGGTTACCACTATCTGAGCCCATTCACACTTCCCAAGTCATATCAATTTCAAACCAATTGATCTAACTTTCAAGCCTATACATGTAGGCTTTATCTTTTTATAAGAAACTAATCAACGTGGTAGTGCTGTCCCATGGCATGAGGCATGCAACAGACTAAGCTGAATAATTGATCTATGACAAGTTTCCATACTTCCTCTAAGCTGTAGATTGCTATTGAAATTATCCTTTGATGATAATGAGCTTAGGAGTCATTTATCACTTGACTGACATATATGTCTCTTCCTCTCTGTTTGATTTATCAATATCCTCATTTTGTGTACAAACAGGTGAATGGGTATGCTTTATGGACCATTTACATGGTGGAAGAGTTTATAACTGTCAAGGCCATGGAACAAGCAATATGTTTCCACTACCGGATACCTGTCTATTACAAAGATCATTTTTTTTTTAAAATCCTACCTGCGCAACCATTATTTTGTACACATTTTGCAAGATTGTACTGTACAAATTATTTTTTAAAAAATAGTGATAAATTCTGTCTGTTGAGAGCTAGAAGGGCATTAACTCTATCAGACTATGCAAAAGTAATGTCCTTCTGGCTCTTATCAAATGATTTATACGAAATTATAAGATTTGTGTAAAAGAACAGAAATTATATGAGCAGTGAGGATGCCCCCTTTTATGACAGCACATCAAATGCCAAATTTTGATTGAATTTAACAAATCTCTTATTCACATGTCATGTTTCGTTTCTCTAAAAAATCACAATCCAGTTACCATCAAATCTACATATCAATTACAGGTCTATGGTTCTTGTCCAACAAGTCATTATTAATCAAATCGATTTCTGTACATGATCAACAAACTACTGTGACTTTTCAGTGGAAGAAAGCACCTTGATATGGATGAATTACCGTCAATCATGCAAATAATCACGATTATACCCAACCTGTCGCCATACAAAAAGATTAAAATAAGGTAAAAGTAAAGGAAATAATCCTTTCTTGTTGCAGCGCATGGCTGCAGGCATATCTGACTTGATACATTTTCTAAAGATCTGGAATTAAAGTAAAACAAATATTAAGAGACTGACAATTGTAAACCTGCTCAATTTCTGTTGTCTTTCTCATTTCCGTATGAAATATCATGCACAATAAACCACTAATATTCAAAGCACACAAAAAAGAATCTATAAATCTCTGCAGGAACCAATTTCTGCTTTGAAGTCAAAGGTACTACAACAAAGAATTAATCAAATTCAGTGGAAAAATCTCCTTAGTTTTTCATCTCAGACAAAAGAGTCTTGAATAAGGCAAAAGACCACAGGATATTACAATTCATAGATAACTGGTAGAAAACTGGTATCTAGCTGAGAGCAATCAGAGATAATAGGTAATACTTGTAAGTATATCTAGAGAGTGATGGATGTGAGTGCACTTTTAGACCCAGAGTGCAAGTTATCCTCCTCGTAAGACAGACATATATCTTCCTGCACTATTTAGTTTTATTCACCAGGCCAACATTTATGCGTAAGACAAGGCTCTTAACATTTGTTTCCTGTTGGTTCCTACTCAAATGACACAACCATATATTCATCCTAATATGCTCTCTGAAAATTGAATCAATTTGTTTCAGAGATCCACTGTGTTATTTGTGTATTTCGTCTTATTCTTTCGGTCACAAAATTTTATATTTCTCTCTGCCAAGGTCACAGGCAGAAAGGAAACATATTGCATTTAAGCCTTTCTATAGCCACAGTAATGTATAAAATTGTATATTTCTTTCTGGCCGTGTTTCACATATGACCATTTTACATTCATAAAGATAAAAAAGTCAACTTTAATACCAAAATGAACAGTCTCAATGAAAGAGAAAATGATACAATGTTATTCGCAATGTTTGAATAAATCTTTAAAGATCACTCATTTTAATAGTTTTTGTTTTCATATATGATTTTATTTCTAGTTTCAGCAGCAATCTAATCAAACATTTACATCTGCAAATTAATATTAATGATATAATCAGAATTACAAAGCATAAAGTGGGAAACTGACAAGTTAGACATTTTAGTCTTTAAAAAGTAGCACAAACAAATCAAAGTTCAATATTTGCCAGTTTACATCTACATGTATAATACCTATAAAATGTTACACTTACAAAATCAGTACATATGACAAAGCCTGATATGGAATGTCACAAAAGTATGTAGAAGACTCAGATGAAAATCAAATACACATTTTAAAGCCAATATCATGATCCTTTGTTGAAATACCAATATCACTTTTGACATTGACACTTAATCCAATTTGGAAAAATATTTCCACTTTTTGCCCCATCCAGCCCACTAACAGGGGGGGGGGGGATATTTCTCATTCCAAGTTCATCGCCTGGGTCAACGAACTCCACGAATGGGAGGATTTGAAATCAATCGGCGTAGCGGCAGTTTGTAAACATTAATTTCAACACTTTGTATGAAGAAGGTGGAGCTGTAATGCAATACATTTATATAGGTAAACAGGACACGGGAGCGTGCAGCCCGAAGGAGAAATGGAAAATTAGCCAAGCCCACACACATATTACATCCTCAATTTTCACATCTGCTTGTTTGATGGTCCTCTCTTTTGAGAGTTGAAGTTGTCTAGCTTAATTCCATATGTAATGTTTTAATCTTTATCATGGGACATTTTGTCTGTACAGAAAAATATCTTTCTAGTCTGTATTCGTATTAAAAATGTGAGTAATCACATTTCTTTTCGATCAAACATCAGCAAAGACTTCATACATTTTTTACCCCTCCTATTTCTGCATTTCTATGTTTTGAGTAATATGTTAGCTATAGCTCTTGAATGAATAAAAATATAATTTTATATCTTTAACACTTCCCTCAATGACATTAGCCATAAGTCTTGAACACTACAAGGAAAGGGGTATGATATAATACGTATGGATATACACATATGAAATAAAACAATCAGGAAATTATTCAACTGCATTTTCAATTGTTACATCATCCGTACATATGTATGATGTGGAATTAGAGAATAAATATGAACATTTCTCTATGTCCGTGACTGTCATTGCATCTCTAGTATCTATGTGACCTCATTTCATGATGTCAACATGGTCAGTCGCAGAACGAACAACTGCCGTGGAGAAAGACACAGGACTGTGAACCCAGAGATAATGCACACTTAATTGACTTCTAGGTATGATTCCCAACAAACAGAGAGGAAAGGCAATTGAATGAAAACTGGGGAATGAATAATAAACCTTTGGCAAAACGGAAAATACAGAGCGGAGATACCACCTGCCTTCGTGCTGACAAATCAAACACTTCTCCCTCGGCCAGCTACTTCTTTCTTTTCCTGTTCAGTGGATGGTGTTACTCACAAAATTGTCTGGGCCGTAATATGAGTAACAATCCTCGCCAAGGAAATGGGGGTTTATTTCTCTCTTCTTGCTTGTGTCCATTTCCCCAAGCCGTGACCACAAATAGGGTTGTTCTTGTCCAGGGGGCAACGTCAAAAGAAAATAGGGTCTATCTTTTCTCTCTTTTTTTTGTCCATTTCTTATGCTTTAGCATAGCATTACTGACAATTGAATCATGGGAGAGGAGAGGGCAATGTCAGAAAATAAATAGCGGTTTCCGTCTGCTGGTATTTTTCTTTTACATTTCTTTTTCTATTTGAAGGTGAAGGAGCAGAATTGGGGGCTGGTTTTCCGGCTGGAGTGTCAACTTCATTTGAAATGAAATTGGACATTTGATATGAGAAATAATTCATGTTCTGAGTCAAAGACAAGAGGTTTTTAAGCAAACAGGTTACCCAAATCTCTTTATAAAATCATTTTTATGAAATACAATGTTCACAATGAAATAACATCATATTATATTGTCTGCTGAGACTCAAGTGAGAGCCAAAATGGTAATAAAACTCATATCCAACAGAGTTAACCCTTTCAAGACAATAGACCATATTTTGTGGTTTGGCTCAATAACCTTTGATTCAGAGCTCTAAAAAATATATTAGATGCACGAGTAGAAAGAGCAAATATTTCTGCACACACTGTCCATTTTTCTTGCATGACCATATTGTGTTTGACGCCAGGAATTTTAAAAATGAGAATAAGCTTTGAAATCCTTAAATTGGCAACACATTGAAATCATTGTTTGGCAATTTATTCAACTTTTCGACAAAATTACTAACCATGTATATTGTTTTCAAAGAGATTACACCTTATTAGAACCATGTAGCACTAAAAGAAAAATATTACTGTTGCCAATTCGAAGAACAAAATGTGATCAATTTAGGCCTTAAATAATTTGTGTCATGAAAGGGTTAATGTCCTTCTGGCTCTCAACAGACAACATATATGGAATAAAAGAATACAAAAAGTAAGGGTCAGCATCCCTGAGTATCTTGAGCAGAGAAGGACCTGCACATCAGACTACTCCATAACTTTGAGACCATCTCTTTGAGTGATTGGACCTCCAAACCGGTGCCACAATTCCTTAGGCCTTTCCAATTCCGGGCAGACTTTTAGAGACCACTTGGAACCTGGACACTTACCATTTCCGTACCTTCAAGGCACATGTGCAAGGACAACAAATTTGTCTACTCTTCCCATATTTTTTTATACAGTATTGGCATTTCAATATTTTAAACATATATTTAGCTCATGGATAACAAGGTCTGCGCATGGAAATACTAATTAATACTAATAGCTCCATGGTCTACTCTACTCAAGAAGTTTGTGAAAGATTCAACAGGTTGTCTGCACGACGTCAAATGTCAAGCCAGGGAAATGTATTAGAATTTTCCTGGTCACGCTAAATTCTTATTTTGGAAGGTGTCAAAACAGGTTCATTTTTGTTCCATTTCTATTTTATTTTGCTGCCCATTACAATTTGGACTAACTGGTTTCATTACCCCATTTCATCTACTATGAACAAGAAGGGTGTAAACTTTATGTAAATGTATGTGTTAATGTCTTTCTGGCTCCAAGAAGACCACATTCAAGATGTTCAAAGAACGCATTTCAATCAAAACCTGATAAGAATTTTTTTTTGTCAATTGCAAATTCATCTGGTTTCCTTCAACGCCATTTATTTGAAGCTAAAAAGTACATTTCAACCAAATCCTGATTTCTTACTCATTGATTTAAGGCAATGTAAATATCATTGGTTCTGGAAGCACCATGCCAGCTTCCAATTAACCAAGTGGTAAAGAAGAAAATACGCCCTTAGGCCCAGGAAGCATCCTGTTAGGGATCGTTCACATATGATGCAGTAAGACCAAGGGTTTTTTTTTTTTAATGTGTGAATAAATGGCAAGAAGGGATAATAAGATGCTGCATGCAACAAAGGTCATATGCATTCTCACTTATCTGCATGTTTGTTATAATTAAGGTACAGAAATAATAATAATAATAATAATAATAATAAAAGCTGTTTTTTAGACCCCTGTTACACTGGAATACCTACCTGAGACCATTCTCAGGGTGCCCCCGAGACTGGTTTCTAAAAAGCTGACCCAAAGTTTTGGATCACTGTTACACCGACATCGTAAGGAGTCTCGAGGCGCCCTGAGACTGCTCTTTGAGCATTTATACCGACTTACGCAAAGCTACCCGGGACAGGTTTCGAGTGAGACTTTCTGTTTGCAGATGTTGTAGGCTTCCTAGGTGTTAACAAACCTATCAATTGTTAGTTTAGAAAAAATGGACATATTTGAAAAGAATCTAACAAAAGGATACTTTTTGACGATAAAATGCCAAGTCACAAACAAATGAACTCCTATCAGTACAAAACTAACACCTCCGAGTACAATCGTATACTATTCAGCGCGCGCTGTGTTTACGATGACGCAATCATTCCAAACGTGCTAGGAGCACACAAACCAGTCTCGGGTAGGTTAGCATTTACACCGGATCCTAAGGAGTCTTGGGGCGCCCCCGAACCAGTCTCGGACCACATCGCTAGGTAGTCCGAGACTGGTTTGTAGCTTCATGCTCAGAAGTGGTCTCGGGTTGGTTTCGTCCGTTGACACCGGATTTGGAACCTACCCAAGACCAGTCTCCAGGCGCCCCGAGACTCCTTATGATTCCAGTGTAACAGGGGTCTTATATAGCGCCTTACCAGTTACAATGTAACCAACCAAAGCGCTTACAGAAAGGTAAAGAGCATAACGTTTAATTTTGCCCCGATAGTTCTTCTGGGTCGTATGTGAAGGAGGCTCTAATGATGAACTGCTGGGGTGTGTGTTGTTTCAAGTGGTGTTAATTACTCCCTATTTAGGAAACATCTCCCCCTCCCATCTCCCCAGGAACAGATTGAAGTGTCCGATCCTGTTACCCCTAAATACCAGGGTTGACAAACAACAGAGGAGCGTTTCATCAAGTGTTTTGTCAGTGATTTTTACCGACAACTGTTATAAGGTTTGAACCTGATCACTCAGGGCACTCCGGTGGTCTAGTGGTTATGACACTGGTCTAGTAATCCAGAGGTCGCGGGTTCGAATCCCGCCCGGTTCCGCCTGTGATTTTTTTCACAGCACCCGGGCAACCTATCACACAGCAGTAGCGTGTGTCACCCCCCTGTGGGCCGTTGGAGACAAATTGAATAAATTTATTTATGACATTATATCACCCGACGGATTAATTCAATACCTTTGACTTGATAGTCCCCATATTGGGATAGTTTGAACCTGATCACTCAGGGCACTCCGGTGGTCTAGTGGTTATGACACTGGTCTAGTAATCCAGAGGTCGCGGGTTCGAATCCCGCCCGGTTCCGCCTGTGATTTTTTTCACAGCACCCGGGCAACCTATCACACAGCAGTAGCGTGTGTCACCCCCCTGTGGGCCGTTGGAGACAAATTGAATAAATTTATTTATGACATTATATCACCCGACGGATTAATTCAGTACCGGCAACTGTTATAAGCTACTGAAATCCTTGTATATGATTGGCTGATAGCAAATTTGCCCGTAAAAATCACTGACAAAACGCTTGATGAAACGCTCCCTAGGTCCTTGTTTCTAACATATTTATACATGTACTTACAAATAGGCCTAATCTTTCTATATCATTAAAGGTACAGTTCAAATAATTTTCAACGTTTTTGAAAAATCTTCATACATGTATGTGGTTGTACTGTGCATGAATCCATTTCAAAATGTTGGAATGTACACATATATCGTAATGATTATTTTAACATTTATTGTTTATAATATAAAGAGAAAAATTGATCTTTTTGTTACACCTTTTCCCTAACTCCAAATTAATAAATAAACTTTTATTTTAATCAAAGCATTTGAAAGAGGGGGTCCAGAGATAATGATGCAGGAAGTAGGAAGGGGTGTAGGATTTGATAAGAAAGGGATAAGATATAAAGTAATTGTTGCGCATATCAATGAGAGGAGGATGAATGGATTCCTTAGTGAGACAATGTTTACATACATGCATGTGCAAAAGAGATGTTTAGACACTCTTCCATTTCCTGTAGGAACATAACATTTTGCATAGATAGATGAAATCTGGGGGGCATATCATCCAGTGTTTTGTCAGTGATTTTTACAGACAACTGTTATAAGCTACTTAAATCCTTGCATCTGATTGGCTGAGAGCGAATTTGTCAGTAAAAATCACTGATAATACGCTTGATAAAATGCTCCCCAGAGTTCTAGGCAGCAGAACCCTCCACTAACTAGACAGTCTGGCATTAGAGCCCACCATTCAAGAGTTCAAAATTTATATTTTTAATAAGTCATATTTTATCCTAAAATTGATATCATATGACAGAAAACAACAAAGAATGTAAATTTTCATCAGATGCAAACCGGGACTACTTATGAAACATGATGAAATGCAATGGAATATGGCAATTGAGTGGAGGTGTGGGAGAGTGTTTATCATAGGCCCTACAGTTTTCAATATTCTCATCCCTCCCCATTCTCTCTCTCTCTCTCTCCCATAGACCTACAATACAAGTAGATCCATTCTCTCTCTCCCTCTGTACCCCTCTCCCTACATGACTACTGACACATTCAATTTAGAGAAGTGTGGTGTCCCTAGTTACTACTAATTGCCTGCTTGTTGGTGCTGCAGAAAGGACGCAGGAAAGCGACCTCATTTGGGGAAGTCATTTACACCTCCGCAAATAATATTTCAACACAACTTCCCCCTACGCACTAATTAACTAATCTGTGAAGGAAAATGTACATAATAAACAATAAACACAGAGCTCTTTTATACATCATAACCGACAAAAATTCTGTTATTTTTTGACAAAATGGTTATTCAGTTTACCCTAGAACGGACTGTAAATATTCTGCACCATCAACAGTAATATGCCCACAGTAAAATGCCCATATATCAACTATTTCTATGCTTTTAAAATTATTTCAAGGTCTAATCTTTTTATTGTATAATATTTCTTATTTTTACAATGTATTACATTTTGTATTATGAATCCTTTCCAGATACAAAAAAAAATTTCTTTAATAATTTTTCTTTATCTCCTAATTGGATAGCATTGGACCCAGGCTCAAGTAGACTCCTAAACTGATATTTTTTTCTTCAAACCAGCAACATATACTTTTTTTCTTTCCTTAGTGGTCCACCTATATTCCATGACACTAAACTATAAAAAGAAAAAACCTGTCAAATCATATCATATCAAACTGAAATATGTCCAGGCACTGAACTTAAATCTGTTCAATGCACTATCTACCTTACGCAAAATCATGTAAGAAAAGAAGATGAAGAAGAAAGCGAAGAGAGGGGGAAAAAGGAGCGAAAAATATAGATCAACATGAAATAATTCCTCTCACACACACATAGGCTGGCAATATCAATATAAGGAAGATGCTTCCCTGGCCGGATGAGCAAGAATCCAAGAAAGAAAAACAAAAGTAACTGCTATCAATTTCCCTTCAAATCTGATCAAGTAAGAGATGGCATCAAAACTGATTTTGAACAACTCATCTCACACGGCCCGTAGTCTGCAGAGGCAGGCCTGGTTATATCCTTTGTGCAAAAGGATTCAGATTATCGACAAGTATTTGCCTATCTAAAACTAGCCTGTCTTGTTGAAATCATATATTATATCACAGAATGAACACAATGGATTTCAATACACTGACATCACAATTCATTCCATTTTGTCCTAAAATCTTAAATCAGGTTTTAAGTACATTATATTTAGTGTTCCTTAAAAGTTTCAGTAAATGATACATAAGAAATACCGGAATTCATTCAACATTTTATTCATTCAAAAATACCTTGTATATCATACTGGTACAAGAAAAAAATAACCAAAATCATAATGCTGTGCCATTTGGTATAAAATATTTGCTCTTATATGAAAACATTTGGGTCTGAGGCACAGTCTATCTAGTCATATTTTGAGGGAGTTATCAATATGACAGACTGCTGCCATGCAAAGCAATTTCTTGATATCCGATCATCAAAGTACAATCACTTTTATGAGCAGGAGACTTATATGATAGGTATATAGTCAATGTTCACAGTTGTTGTCATATTAATACTTTTATTACATTACCTAAGAATTTACATTAAATACCTGTCAGGAACATACTTATTTTTGTTCTTCAGTGGTCTTTTTTTCATTTGCAAGACATATAGTCTGTAAACGTATCAAATCATATTTCAAACCATCTAAATGCGGATAGAATTGGTGGGGAATTTCATGATATTAAAAAGAAAACAATATATTTAAAAAGGAACAATTCAATAACCAAAAATTTACAGAAGCTCATGTTTTGGAAAGTAAGAGCATTTCTGTCTACAGCATATCAAATACATAACCAAAATATAAATGTCCGCATTTCAATTTGTTCCTATCATTTTTTTTTACAAACATTAATTATTACATAAAAGATTAGATGTATGTCTCACTTGCAATCATATATTGCAGTAGCATTGTTTTCTTTTTAAAACTGCCCTAATTAAAGACATATCATTCTTTGAGCAAACAGATCTTTATATGCATATAACTCAAAGATGGCATTATAATTTCTGTGTTGTGTTGATATACATATATCATTCTTGAAAAAACATAATGGAATGAACTTTGGATGCATAAGGTTAATTGGTGAATCTAACCTGTCTAATATAAATGGCCACTATCTATATCTACTATGATAATGAACTTTGAGCGATGCCCATATAGATACTTGTCTACAAGCTGCATGATATCCTGCTAATGTAGTCTGACTTAGGTGTGTCAATGACATGATTTTAGATCAACATGAATCATCAAGGGTTAATCCAAATGCATTAATAGAGCTGTCAGTCTTTATGTGCTGACAACTAAACTTTTCCTTATTTTAGAGGACTCTTTAAACCCTGCATTATGGTGCCTTGCATAATTTATCCACTACTTTTCTGAAACTCTGATATTAACATTTCTTTCAAGCTATCAAATTGTGTTCAAAACTAATTTTTCAAGTTTGGATGTATGATTTTACTCCACAGATAAAGAAGCAGTTGCCTCCTCTTTGGATGAACATTCATTAAAGGAAAGGTCCACCCTGGTATTAAGTTGATTTGAATAAAAGAGGAAAAATGAGGGAAACAGATTAGGGAAAGTTTGAGCATAATCCGATCATAAATTTTCATTTTCTTAGTTTCTGATGAAGGAATAGATTTGATTCATGCAGCTATTGTGTAAAAACACTGAGCAATGATTATATCTAAGGTGCATTTATGATTGAATATTTTCTTTAGAGAAAATGAAAATGGAGTAGAGGGCAAATGGGAGAGGAGCTCGCAAGGTTACGTCACAGAGTTGCCAATTTGTGTTTAATTGATTACAAATTCAAAGATTCATCACTTTTTTATTTCTTATCTATCTATTTGTTAAATGTTTCTGCTTCTTGTAATCAGGGTGGACTTTCCCTTTTAAGTGTTTGTAATTAAGAGCTTTAATGAATATGGTAATCGCACAAGCAAACACCACTTGCAAAAACAGCTGCTTCTTTCAAGGGGAAAAACATGTCAAGTGGTATTTGCTACGAAGTTCTGATGGCTGCAGTGAGAGCCCATTATGAATTATTGTAATAAAGCAAAACAAGTATCTGCTCATTATAATCAAAATGTAATGGTGGATATGCTGATGATATATAGCTGCTGATGCTGAGGTTTAATTTCTATGTTGATGATATAAGGTCGAATTTGTGATACCATTTAATCAAATGATGTGGTTGTCTGTATAAACAGAATGGCAATGTGAGCTAAATAGAATATAGCAACAAAAATACAAAACAAAAAAACTCACAAAAAATAGAGGGAATATAAATGAGCAATAAAGAGTAAGTTTTGATGCAAAACAATGATAGCTGGAAAATAGAGAGATAGAGAGGGAGAGCGAAAGAGATAGAAATAGAGACAGTTCACAGATAACACTTACTTAATAGATCAGTGTACTACAATTACATTTAAATGTGTTATCAAAGTAGAGACAATCATACAAAACCATTTTGTCATCTGATGCAGCCACCCCTATCTCATCTTTCTGTTTTCAAGTAAAACACAGCCACGAGCCACCATGTATATCAGCTTACCTGCTCTAGCGTGTCTTTACACGGCCCACATTCTCCCCTGTCGTGTGCCGCGTTGTAGGCAAAGCAACCCTCGATGGCAACAGACTCCGTCCACGTCAACGTGCCTAGCAGACTGGCCTGTTCCCAGCTGCACACCCCCCAGCCAGGAGCGCAGAGGTGGCTGGCATTACCGATGTGTCCCTGCCACTTTCCTGAGCACGCTGCCAAACGGTCTTTACTGCCGAGACCTTCTGCTGATCCATCAGCACATCCTGAAAATTAGAAGGATGAAATATTAAATTGGTGGCCATTGGAAGATAAGAGTGAGCCTCAAGTGTAAATACAAACTCCTGGGATGTACAGGACCATAAAAATCAATCTTTATTTGGTACTTTCATGTAGACCATCCCACAATTTATGCAGATGCAATATTCAAATCCACATGTCTATGTGATTTATTTTTTCTTTTTTTTTACATGATATGAAAGTAAAAATTTCATATTTGTTTCACAGATAAGGCAATAAAGTAAATTTAGTTACAGATCTAAAAAGATAAAGCCTCTTTTCCCAAATGAAATTTGAAAAATTTAAATACATTCATGTAAATGTAGCTCTTTTAATACTAAAAATACTTTCTCAAACCTTTTTATTCCTGAGAAAATTAGATAATTCAAGTAAAAAACAACATACACGTATATAAATTTAGCATTTTATTACCAATGTGACATGCATACACCTGTGAGTTTCAACACTGAATGATCTCAGCACTGATAGATAATGTGACTGGATAAAATATGTATGGCGCAAAAATATGCAAATAGTGGTTAATTCAGAGGGCAGAGAGGGCACGCCCCCCCCCCCCCCTTCCCCCGGCTAAATTCTGCCTACACTTTATATACATATATACCTGGCAAATTTAAGAACAATACTGTTTATTTGTCTGCTTGTTCTTTTTTCTCATCAGAGATTTTGACACATATTAATGCCCACCCCCCATCAAAAAAAGCCTGGATACACCATTGAGATATTCATCAAATCATGTAGACAGTGCCTCTCTGCCAGTTACCAGAACGGTACACCTGCAAAGAGGAGCGCATGTTCACTATCTCCTATCTATCATCCACCAGTAATATAATCACCTGCTACCGATTGCACCTTGAACAAATTCAAACTTCCTTCTTTCCCACCCTTAGCACTTCCTTCATATCCCATATTCATCCATCAATGGAGGCACCTCCAGGGGGGCATTTTATCAAGTGTCTTGTCAGTGATTTTTACCGCCAAATATGCTCTCAGCCAATCAGATACAAGGATTTCAGTAGCTTATAACAGTTATTGCAACTTGCCATTGATGACAAGTTTTATGAAACAGGGCCCAGGAGCCCCTTTGGATACTTTCTATACTGGGAATAACTATTTTCTTTCTGGAGAAATGACGTGTCATGGTCAGAAATTAAGAAACAGAGATGCCTCAAGCTGGTTCGTTAAAATGATTTGGGGGTACCAAGGCAACACTTTCAGATATCAACTTTTTAAATTTTTAAAGATAATTCAAAAGCATATTTACAGGTAAGTAATATATTAAAGTTGCTTCTATATTTAATCAGAAAACATGAATAGATATTGATGTAAATATCTTTCTAACTTGTTACTGAAAGTCATTCTACTCTCAAATCCTGACTACATACATATAAATATCATAAATTTGTCACCGTCTCCTGTTTTGATTATTTAGTGTCCATCCTTTAATATCACAGCATGGCTATGTGGTTTGTCAGATATGATTTAAAACTGATCTAGTTAAAAGTGAAGAGATTATTAAAGAGATTGCATTACTTTGAAAATTGGTTGAATAAGCTGTTTTTGTTTGTTTTCATCACTTTGATATGTCAAGTGAAATAACATATCGTCTGTTTGGAGCCAGAAGGGCGTTAAGTCTCATCTTTTGTACAGAGTTAACGCCCTTCTGGCTCCAAACAGACGATATATTTGTAGATAAAATGCACACTCAGAGTGGATAAATATTAAAATAATAATCTAAAAATAGACCAAATCTTTTACAGTTCATCTGAGATGAAATTCTTTTCATTAAAAAAACATATAAGCTATAATGATTTACATCCCTAAAGAGTAAAGAAATATGCATAAATCCGAACAAAGCAAGAGAAAGTAGTATGTGAAATAGAAATAGAAAGAGGAAGACGTGGAGAGAGAAAGAGGGATTTTTTTTTTGAGGTAGCAATGCTCATTACAGAATCAATCATCCTATTAAATCCACTGTCAAAATAAACCCCTAGGAATGGATTTATCCACATGGAAATTTTACCACCACAAATGCCAATCATTTGCCTATATCACTTCACATTTTTTCAGAGTTCTTGAATTTCAGTGACAGAAATGGATATTTCAGGGATTAAATCAAATCACTATATTTCACACAAACCAAATATAGAACATGTGACAGTACAGTGTAGGTTCTATATATGCAGTACTATAGTGAGCACAGTTAAACCGTGTCAAAACATTAGAATAGCAGTCACAAGAAAAGGAGAAACTTTTAAAATCATAATTTATTCAATTTTTAATGAAGTTTGACAAATGTGTGAACTCAATGATAAAATTGTAGAGAGAGAGAGAGAGGGAGTGAAATGAATTAAGGTATACATTTTATGTTTTTATAAATTTGTTTTCTATCTCTCTCTTTCTCTACAAGTACAAAAGTAAAAATGCTAAATTTCAGGCATTTATACATGTATATATTTTTCTTTCACATAATGTGTTTTGTCAGTGATTTTTACCGACAACTGTTAGCTACTGAAATCCTTGCATCTGATTGGTTGAGAGCAATATCACTGACAAAACGCCTGATGAAACACGCCCCAGAAATACACATATGTAAAACAAATAATGTAAGCAAGTATAGTAAACAAAACTATGAAGACACATTCCAGCAAACACATAACATAGTCCATGAACATGAAAATATGCAAATGTTAATCCTTTCCTGTTTTCATTGCAATAATGTCAGTATTGATCAACATGACTGTTATCATCGTACAGTACAGTGAATGACATGAATTGCAGTCCACTCATTATAAGATGAGGCATCATTTTTTTTTCCTTCATATCTCAAACCTGCATATTCATCAATCAGCGATGGAGAATGTAATATTAGTCGTTTACATTGCTATATGTCAGACTAGATATGTTCACAGAAAGCGATAGGAGCAAAGGGAATAGAGAGAACTATTTCCCAGGTTGCCTGAAATGAAGAAGGACGCGGAATGCCTGCAAGTAACGTAAGATGGTGTTCTGACTCTGCCAGTGAAAGATAATTCAGAGTTTCGTTTTGGGTTCAAAGCTCTGGAATCATAGAACAGATTTGGAGAATAGGAGGTACTGGATATGGAATGACTAACACATGTCAGATATAGATTTCATAACAAGTAGCCGGCTTTGATAATTAGATATGACTATATGGATTGTAGGTCGTCATGATTTGGCTTTGACAAGTTTAGTTCGTGACCTATATGCTTGCTATTTTTGAGTCTCTGTATATACATACAACACAATCGCAAAGACTTGAAAAATCAACCTACTGTAAGGCAATTTCAATAGCCGTTTCCATCACCTATTGAAATGCGGTCATTACGATGACGTATTACATAATCTGAACATTCTATGGGATATACAATAGGGTATTGAAATTGCCCTTGAGTCGATTTTCGAAAGTCTTTGCAATCACGTTATAAGATTCTTGACGCCTAAATAATGTGACTGTACATTTGCACAATGAATAAGAATGGGTTTGAAGAGTGAGATTGCTACAATATAGAATATTTCTTCATTCAAGAGACTCATGAATTTAAAAGAAATATGCATAATGCTAATATTGCCAGCCTTTGGCTGATATAGCTTATCTGTTTGTATTTTCTTTCTCTTTGCAGAAAATATACAGTATACAATAAGCAATTTATAGTACAGCTTTTACACAAGATGGAATTCAATTAAAAAGAAAAATATACATCATGTATATTCATAGAGTTGAATGGCTATTCTGTAAGTCTATTTAAAGTTCCTGTTATTTATCAATTTAACTGCACAAATGTAGTCATTATGTCCCTTTAAAAATCAATTTCAATAATTTCTTTCAGCCATCTAGCAGAGAAAAAATATACGTTGAATTTTGATCAGTGTGAATTCATAATGAGGCAGACACAATGATGCCTCAGGATGATCACTTCATAACATGTTTATCTCCCTCTCTCATCCCATCAAGTATCTAACACCTAGGCCTATGCGAGGCAATGGGAAGGTGATCCCGAGATTTGATACCACTCTCCTCCCTGCAACACGCGTCAGTAGCAGGGTGGAATCCAGGAAAGACCGGTGGCGATGAACTTGTGGAATTCCTGCGCCACTGCCAAAGCATGAGGCTCTTCTTCTGCTACATGTCATATGATTATAACTTTGATTTCTGCCTCTGTTGCACTGTCTGATAAACATGAATGTATATCTTAACTTTCAGGAAAACAAAAGTTATTCTTTGAAGCTCTTGTACAGTTCAGTTTCTTCCTTCTCTTAATCAAATGTTAAAAAACTAAATATTATGTAACACAAAGTATTGTTATAAAGATGATTAAAGAAATAGGGAAACTTCAAAATTAGTTTTACAATTGCTAGCTGTAGTTTGAACTCTCATTCAACTCTTGTAGAAACTTGTGGAAGAACCAGCAACAGATTAGAATGGCTATAACTCATAAGGAAAATAGTACATTGCCAATAAATCCATATATTTAAACAACCTATTCTCCAAGTTTGACCCCATTTTCAAGAAGCAATATTATCAAAGTATGTATCTTTGACCTGATGGGAGGAGAGCAATAACGGCAGATATCAAAAAGCAAATAGGAAGTGGCGACACAAGGACTCAGAGCAAATATATAAGACCATTAAAGGTGCCAAGAAATAAGCTTGCTGAAGTTCAAGGACTTCCTGTTATCTTCTTATCATCCACATAGTTCTGACTTCTGAGGACAACAAGATGTCTTCGGTCGAACATCAAAACATGATGAGCAGGAATTAGGGTCTTGGGACGCGAGTCCTCAGGTTCTAGCTTGATAATACAGAATTCTTTATAATTGATTGTCTCAACAATGATCTTGCATGATCAGGAAATTGTTGGTAACTTGTTTATTACATCATGGATTGGTCTCTATTTTTTATGCTGATCAATAATGTTTTATATAGATCCTCCACCAATCTCTCTCTCTCTCTCTCTCTCTCTTGATTATTTCTGACTAGATTAATAGAGACATGTACTCTCAATTTTAGAATATCATTTTCTAAATGTTTTCACAACCCTGTATTTTAAAATTTACACTTATAATGAAAAAAATCTCCTTCCGATAAATTCAAACAGACTCCTCAAAGATTTAATAATCTATTTTTCATCGAAAACTAGTTCACAACAATAATTTTATAGGAATTCTATATGTTTCATTCGGGTTTGATAATATAAAAGCAAACAGAGACTGGCGACAGATGACTTGTAGATTGGAATTTGGTAGTAGACACTGTCTGATATCGGTGTTGTACTTGGACAAACAATTTACTTGTAAGTATCAATCTCTTCTACATGTCTTTCATGATGTATCCGTCATTAACGCAAAGTTCAGTTTGAGTTCTTGACCTTGGTGAACAGAGACTGGACCATACCTTACTGCCATAACTGTTTCTTTAGATGTGAATGAGTTTATGGTGCCAGTGCCATTCCACTAAACCAAACAAAATTTACTGAACATGGTGCTTCTGAATCTCATGTAAGAGGCTAGTTTAGCACTTCTGTGATGTCTTTACAGAAAATTATTACTACCTCATATCAACACAAAAACCTTGGATTTTATTTGTTAGCTAATCGAACAAATCATAAATAGTCTTCCCTAGATGCATAAAATCTTGCTGTTAAGGCTAAAGAACCTTCTGCAATTAAGATGCAAGTATGCATTTTTTTATCAAAGTTTACTGAATTTTGCCAGACCAAAATTAACTTACTACAAGTTATAACTCTATCGCTAATTATGTCCATCTTGCATTTTTAATATTTTTTCTGTATAAATCTACCATATATAGTTTTAAAATCTAACCTTCAAACATCTTTTACACCCTCATTATCACTACCAATGATCTTCATTTGCACTTTCCACTCAAGATGCCACAAACATTGATAGGGAAAAGTGTTAAAGGAAAAAGAAATTTAAAAAAAAATTCTAGGACATAACATAGACAGACTACGAATGGTCATAATAACCAATATCACTGGCCTACCAGTCCCCAACATAGGAGGAGTGGGGTATTCAGTATAGAGCAAACTTCAAACTGGAATCGACTACCAATGACAGTTTTAGCTTCCTGCATAAGTCCTGGTGGACAACACTTGATCCTGGGCTGCCACCTACCCTGTCACCGATCATCAAAACTTCCCTCTCCCAAGAAATATTCAATTTTCATCATTTTGGCCACCAGAGATATTAAAAAAAACCTATGCCAAATATAAACTCTACAATGACCAATGCAGAGCTCCATATTGAAACTATTCATCACAACTATTTCATCAAAAACTAAATTTTCAGGAGAATTTTTTTTTACAAGGGTATGGAATGTTTGCGGTATATGCACGACTTTATAAAGCGGGTAAGATTTCGGGATCTGATGAAGATTGAATGGGTCATTTTACTAATGGAGAATGATTGACCCACTAATTTTGGGGATTCCCCCAGTGGATTTCGCCCTATCCCTGGGCTACCCCATCAGACTGAGGTTCAACAAACTTGGGACAACAGAAACCAATAAGAAAACAACTTCCTATCAACAAGCCACATGAAAAAGATATATGTCTGGGATTTTCTGTAACATTCAAATTTTTAAAATTTTCATATCTTTTTTTTTTTTTATTTAGTTCATCTTCTCTAGAATCGTTTTGTACATGTATGTGAATAAGTTATTCAATCTAAAAAAAAGTTATCAAATTTCTAGAAAGGTATTAGATTTACTTTGATAAGTTTAAATGCTTCACTCTGATGGAATTTGAGATAACTATAATGTTTGATAATTTATTTCAACTGAAATTAAGTTAATCAATTATCTATCCGAGGTCAGAAAACTTTCTTTTTATTCTGCTCAATATGAAGCTGATTTACTTGAATATATCCCATCTTAACAGTCAAACTTTTAATTCTTAGAGCTTAAAATGTGTGCAATGCTCTCTTGATGATATTTTGATTGGACTACTAGAACTTTAAAACTATTCTCCCCGCATAAATCCAGCTTGAGAGTGGAATTTGCAGGAAACTTCCCATGGATATCCTCTTATCACAGTGGCCCTCTAGCTCACTACTCACCATCTAACAAATAAAGTATTTAATTTCAACCAACTAGGCAACGATTAACACTAAAGACACATTACCATTGTGCCTTTGCAACAATTGCCAGGCCCCCTTTTTCTACTATTTGCTTTTCCAATTGGTTATCTCCCGTTCCCCAACCAGGAAACTAATACCCTTGTTTCGAATCGAGCATTGTTCTTCCAAAAGCTAGCTGAAGGCATAAACAAGAGAGAGGCGTTTTGGAACAAGAAAGCATGCAGGTGATACCAGTAACGAACTAAGAGTTCGCCTCTCTTACTCGGAGTAAATTTACATCAATTTTCTCCATTTGCATTCGTACATGTGACTCTGTTCCTGACGTTTCACACGTGACTTGTAAGAATCAGTTGTTGAGAGGGCGGTTTCGTTTGGGAGCGCGCACTGCCGGGTAACCCGAGAGCACTTCTCTGTGGCAACAGCCGCATTCCCAGGCGAACTTGATGTTGGTTTTTGCAGCCCGACACTGGCTAATCCACAACACAAACCGACACATGAATAAAAGCGTGAGCAGCCCCCTGGGCTTGTAATCCAGCGAAAGTCTTTGAGTTTTCACCCCTGCAGCAAGCCATAACTGCAATTACCCAATTACAGGGACCCCAATGGCTGCCCTAGAGTCCCGGGAGAAGATTGGAGTGAGCCACGAGACTGACACTCTCTTCTTCCCACAGCCCACCTTTTGTTCCTGATCTTCAAAGAAATGAGAAAAGAAGATGGAAGTAGCAATTGAGCTCTTCTTTGCGGTGTTATTGTCCTCTCATTATTCCCAATCACGGTCCATTACTGTGTTGTTTCTCTCATACTACCGATCTTTTGTCGTTCTTTCACTGTGGTCAACACGGATCAAGAAAGGGATTGAGATGGGGGATGACTGGTATGCCAAGCTATTGTTTGGGGGTCCCCCACAAGATATTTACCATTTCATTCATTGGGTGAGTTTAGTCAGGCTAAGTGACTGCATACGTCTAGATATTGCCTGGCATCTCAAAAATGGCATATTCAGCCTTCAAGATTATTAAGGTTTGCCATCATATGAAATATCTAGAGGTCTCTTATAAATAATAATATCTTAACCACATATATAAGGTCTAAATAAGAACTCGCTTGTACTAACAACTACAAATATTCATACCTAATTAAATACACTGTAGAATTATTTTGAAATATGAAGTAAATTCTGCTTTAACCAAAATATTGATTCTTGTATCAAAGTCATTACCATACCTTTCTCTTTCTGAGTTTTGCTTCATGCTCCCACATCTCCCAGCCTCTTCTTGATTACCAGTATGAAAAATAAAACTTTGACCTCTGTTCACTTCTCTTTATCTTACATCCTAGCCTTTCTTCTATCTTCTGTTCTCTTTCCTTCTCCTATCCCTCCATTAATACATTTCCCTATCCTTCCCTGTGAGTATATCCTGAAGAAACATCACGCACACGATGAAAAAAGCGAAGAGGACGTAGCCCAAGGAATCACTTACTGCCACTCCTCTCATCCCAGATCGCTTGGGCCAGGGGTGCACAGAACGTTGGCTGAGGGGTGCACAGAACGTTGGCTGAGGGGTGCAGATTTCAATGGAGTACAAATCAAAAGGGGACATTAAGAAAGGAATCGCAACAGTTGAATTTCCTCCAATTACAAAAGCCACTTATCTTCTATTATCGGTACATGTCCCCCGGCCAGTTAGCATGTTGGTGAATGGGAGACTAGTTCAGTAGCATCATTTGATATACAGCAGATGCTGAACGAAATAAAGACCCCTACAGAGGGCGAGATCAAACAGAAGGTGTTACTCCTTTCTTCCTCTAAATTCCTTTTCTTTCTTTAGTATTCGGTGAAATTTGTGACCCTTGCATTGTAAGCTATGAATGCAGGTGCTACAAAATACAGATTCTGGGATAAAAAGGAGGTTTATTCAGGTTTATCAAAACAGGAATAGGAATGACAAATAGTAGGCAGAAGATATGTGTGGTCCATGTATTCTTAACGGTATGTCAAAGTACAAATGGAGGAAGCACAAAAAAGGCGGGATGAAAGTAGCAATTCGATTGAGACCACTGAAATAACAAAAATCGGATAGTTTGGACACAGAAGACAAATGTAGTACAAGCTAGAACACTCTCTATGATACAGTTTCATTTATTCAAACTATGGGAAACTTTAATAAGGCTTTTGAAGTTTCAATAAATCTGCAACAACTTGGAAACGGTATTCTCTTTGGGAAGATTATCCTCTCAAACACAAACTCCAAAAGTTTTCTTTGCAACAAATGGCATCACAGATATCAAAGAAGCCCAAAGATACTTGATCATTTCCAAGTTCACAATACTGACTCTAACCCAAAAGTGTTAACGATGAACGACAACAAAATCTGGAAGCTCCATTGCATTAAGCTATTCCTTGTGAATTACTGCAAGCCTAATGATTAAAACCATCTCAATGAATTGTACAACAACTATTCCTTGTGATTTTTTTTTCAATCATTCATCATTTTCTACTTCTTTTTTTCTGACTTACTGCCTGTAATCTTTTTCCTTTCCATTTGCTAGTATGAAGTATCATTTTTAATTAGGAGTTTTAACACCTATTGTGCAATCCACTTCCAACATCTTTATAGCATTCTTGGCCTTAGAAATGAATACTCACAAATGTCTAAAAGTGATACCTATAGTATTGAACAGCCATACCCTCCTTTCCATGGCTATGCAGTGTACACTGAAGGTCTTTATTTCCCAAGGAACTGAGAAACACATGATTACCAACATTGTATAAGAGCATGGGAAAGGAACCAAAGGTGTAGATAATGATCCTATGTGCACATCAACTCATATCAGCAATACACTAAACTTTGTTAATGTTTGTGCCTATCTTGGCCAATCCTTATGAAAATTAGATAGAACAAGAGGCCTTTATGCATACATGATAAATTACTTTTATCTTGCAAGCTATTTCATAGTTTGTAACTTGATTGACTGAGCAGTTACTATACAGCTCTCATTACTCCTTGGTTTGACATGGGTTCTAATTTTCAGTATTGTACTCATTGAATATCAGGAAACTGTATGCAAAAACACATACTTCTGAACTATCCATGTCCACACTTGCCATATTCTTGTGTCAGATTATCTGTCAAGTCAATGAAGTATGAACGAAGCTAAATGAAAGAGCTTGTGTCATTGCTAAAGTCAAGGCAATCATTAAATTACATCAAGGATGACCAGACATAGACTTGGGGAGCATCCTTATCTCCATACTACAAGAACTCAAAGTAGCTTCAATACCTATCCAGACCTATCTAGACCAGACATAAATTGATAGCTTACATATTGCTGGGCATAATTTGGAAATTCATTTACCGGTAAACTATTTTGTGACTGGATAATTTTTCAATTCCCATTGCTTGAATGACAGAAAATTATCGCTCAATTCACATTTCATCTTCAAAACCATCACAATATGGTGATATGAAAATTATTCCAACAGATCTAAATATTTCCTTTAAGATTGGAATATCGTAAAGTTGATAGCAGTTCAATCAATGTTGCCTTAAAAATCCTTTCAAGCTGTGACACCGTGATAAAGTGGACACGTTTTTTGCTCGCTCACAATGCTCAGAGCGAAAGATACATCTATGACCTTTACAGATGTAAGACGTGGGACTTCCTATCCACATAATCCAAGTTTTCTTTCTGAAATTTGAGGTTTTCACATTCCATCCATTGATCTGCAATTTCCTGCATAGTTTGATAGAAAGGAAATGTAATAGATGTAGTGTGATACCAAACAGTCCCTCACTTTTAACTCATTGGGATCCACCTTAAATGAGTTCATGTTCAATGCTTATTGAAGAAACAAAGAGAAATTACTGGCATTGAAAAGATATGTTTTCAATTGGTAATAGATATAAATCTTTGAAATGAATCATCATTTCACTGTTTAAAAAAAATTGTTTAAAAGAAAAGAAACAGGAGAAACATTAATTCCAAGAAAAATAAAGCTCCATAATACTTTGTCATGTAATATTTATTAACTTTCTGAAGGTGAGATATAAATGCATGCACGATACAATAATTAAAAAAAATATTCTGTGTGTGTTTACATTTTTTTGTCTATTAAATATACTTATAAGCATGGATGTTTCAAACATTTATAAATCTCTTCATACCAACAACTGCACAGCTGTCCAAATTTTGTTAATCAAAATAAGTTAGAAAAAAAGTTAAAACAAGAGACAAAGGAGCTCACCTAGTACATCCCTGAAGAGACACAGGTATTAAACCGGAAGAGAATGAACAAAGACAAAATCATGAACAATGTGGACAGCATTCTTGTTATCATTTTGAGTCATACATGTATGCATATATCATACAAGTAAATGTTAATTCGATCAGTGGGCGGTTGCATAGACCCTTTCTAGTCATACTAAATCTGTCATTCCTTTCTCTGCACTTTACATGTCAAGACTGAGTGAAATATAAACATGTTGCTTTTCTCCAAGTCTTCACACTCAATCCCACTAAAGATGTTAGGTTTTACGACTTCCTGTAGCTAGTAGATGGCTACAGCATGGACCCACAAACAAGTCGATGAGAGAAATGTATCACAAATAATTATAAGGGGACAGTCATTAGGTCATGAGGCCAGGTTATGTTCCTGCAGATACAAAGACTTCCCTTTTCTCCATGTTTTTAGTCGGTCTTTATTTCTCTTACTCCATGCAATGGGGTGCTTTTATTTTCATTTCAATTGTATGCTTTGGTAGTTAGGTTCACTTGCCATTTTGGCTGGCATCAGCTTCTGTACCCTATCACTTTCAGTGTTGCTATAATTCATTAAATTAAAACCATATCAACAAAACGTACACTGTAGGCCTATACTGTTCCAAATATACTACTGGCATGCAAAAAGACTTCCAGACTTGTTAAAGGTACTATACAACATGCTAAAATACATGTTGTAAATCAGTCCAAAAGTTGATGGGATGTAAGGTATGGAATTCCCTTGATATTACTTGTCTTATTATGATTATCAATGCCTTTCAGATTACTTGCATATGTATAGCAGTCTTATACCATTTTATTCCCTTACAAAATGATAATTTTTTTCATTAATCAATCAGGATGGTGTTTCTTATATCCTTAAAAATCAACTAGTTTCACTAACATGTTAAAATATTAATAGTAGGCCTATATGTACTTTTGATATTATCAGCACCTTGTAGGCTTATAGGCCTAAATGCCAATACATGGTAAAAACAAGGTATCGACCTGAAGATCCTATCTTGTGTTTTGGAATGTAACAATATCAATCTGAGCTTCAGATGATGACTATCCCAAAGAACATCGCTTACAGTTCCTGCTTTGACAGGCCACTTTCTGTTCGCACTTCTGTCACATTTCTCACATCTGAAAGAGTCTGCAGTTCATCACGACCTGACAAAGTATGCCGCTGAGCCCATTGTTCCTGAAGCTTTTGGAAGGCTGCAACATGTCCGTAGACGTCCTATTCTGACAACTACCATGCAACACATCACAGATAAACTGAAAGCCGTTGTGCATCAGACAAGAGAGTTCTGAGATGATGACATCTCATTTGGTTGATTGATGGAGTTGATAAAGCTTTCCTTCACAGACCATGGAATGTCAAAAAGTAAGTTTTTGCAATAGGTACATGTATACTGTTATAAAAAGAGAATGATCCTTCAAATTTTAGTGTTAACAGGTACCAGGGGTAATCATTAAGCTATCTTTTTAGTTCTTCTACATGTAATATCAATCAAATCCAAATCGAAACTGTTATCACAAATTTCAAGGAATCTTCAAACTTGCCCCCCCCCCACACTTTCAATTCAAACTCTGACATTATAATACTTCACTTCAGTTTCAGGGACTACACTTTGGTTCATGATTTCAACACAAGTCATAAATACTTAAGAATTTTCATGCAACTATGCCTTGAACTGTGAAATAGAATACACTTTTGCTTTTGCCTCCAATAAATAAGTATCTTCCTCTGTTTATTTTACGAAAAGAAATTTAAGAATTCAATATGTTAAATATATCTGATAAAACATATTTGCTGATACTTTGACTAAATGGTATTCCTTTTGATAATCTACTGGGGTCACAGACCTCAGCGCTCTGCATCACAGGAGCAAACTTTTCTTGTTGAAAGATGACTGCCTGTTCTCCATGAATAATTTACTTGCATAAGAACAACAGCGTGGGATTAGCAGGAGCAGACAAAAACATCCTCTTTCAAACAAAATGTGGAAGTGACGCAGTTTTAACACACTAATACTATACCCTTGCAGCTTGTATTGGTAGAAAGTAAAGTTTGCTTTAAATCTAGAAGCTAGCCAACTGTCAAACACACAGACCTATAATGCAGCATTCAGTGTGAGACTCGTGCTGAGAGAAGGTCATCATTGCTAAATTTTCTTTACGGTTCCAACATACGTCATGGATTTGATCAATGGTTGCGTTATAATAATATATTGCAAAATACTTCATGAGAGGAGGGGCTTAAAAATATGTAATTCTTATGATGTATGAATACAATAAGCCTCCAAGGGTGTTTGTGATTCCTCTCATTGCACATCACTACAATGGCCACAGGTAGTTAGGCAGAAATGCTTTGATAAACTTTCATGAGTTAACTAAGAAGATTTCAAAGAAAGTTGAACACAGTAATTCCTTGAATGCTTTCAGCACCTTATAGGGTAGCTGGGCTAAAGCCAGGGTAATATTGGAGCGCCTTGAGCACCATTGTTGGATATGAGCGCTATATAAATATCCAATATTATTATTATTATTATTATTACGCATCAAGCATGATTCAGACATGATAAAATGTTAATGTAGGCCTAAATGGAAATGGTATAAAATCACATATGGTATGTAAATCATGTTGTGGTTTCATCATTATCAAAACAAAATGTAAACAAAGAAGGAAACAAAGAAATATGTTTTAGGAGACTCAATAGAGAAATTGAGAAGGAAACATTTCAATTCTGGACAGGAGTATTGGTGATTAATCATGTCAACAGAATGATGTCAAGGCAGAAAAAGAACTAGTTATGGTATAGTCAGGCACGATGACAAATGAACATCCAAAACAGATCATAAGTATATTAAAAGGACGGTAACAAAAGCTAGGAAGGGCAGTGGTAACAACTCTTAAAGAGGGAACACAAATGATGTCAGGTGGAGAGGGACACCACAAGAAAAGAGCATGTAGCCGATCGGACAGCGGGGATGAGCACTGGTGAGGTTTCGGTATATGTGTCAAATCATGGTTACCCAAAAAACAGAGTGCAAATGGTTTCTAAAAAAAATACCTCTGTGAATGTGAATTGGAAAAGGAGTGAAATAACAAGATTGAGGGATTTGCGGTAACCTGTGACACGGTGAGCTGGGAAGAAGAAAAGGTTGGAGAATATGAGAAAAGGATCAAGAAACAATGAGGAGGGGGAATGGTTGGAAGAAAACTGGAAAGAGATAAATCGTTAAGTGAGGGGATTGCTATAATCTTAAAAATCTAACAGGATTGGAGGTTGCATACCAAAGGTATTTTCTTTTCAATTCTGTAGCTAGTTTGGGTAGATGCAATTAGGTGTTGAGGGTTCTCCCACAGACAGTTTTTTGTTTACATCACTGCATTTTCCTCTGTATTTTGCTCTGTATATATGTACATGTAGTTGTGAAGGTGCACACATTGTACAGTAAATTGGCAGGAAATGTCCGAAATAATCAGCTTTATTTCTGAATTGGAGTGACCTTTTCTTGGAGCAATGGAGGTTACATTGGGAGCAAACAGTCTAGACTGATGCATCTTTATATAATTTTGATTGTGTACTATAACAGACAGACCTATGGAAAGAAAGATATTTAAAAAAGAGAATGTAAGTAGTACACCTGCAAGCCCCCACTGCTAAAAAAATTGGTATGAATTAAATTGTATCAGTTTAGGATCAGTGGAAGAAAAGTAGCCACTCTGATAATGCATTTACCGATCTGTACATTTTCAAATTCCTCTACCTCTTATATATAAGCTTGAATATGGCACGAAAAAGAGACATATAACAAAGTTTTTCGACCTGCACTCATCAGGTTATCATGCAGGTATGTAACAAATTACTTGAAATCAACTATATTATACTTGAGTAATTTGTTACATACCTGCGTGATAACCTGATGAGTGCAGTTCGAAAAGTTTTGTTATCTTGTCTCTTTTTCGTGCCATATTGAAATTTTGTAGTAGGAGGAAATTATTTATATAAGCTTGAGTGAATCTACAGGTCAATCCTAAGAGTTTAATCTATTACTTTCAAGGGTTCAGTTAAGAGGATTAGAAAAAAAAATACTATTCAGATTATTACACCAAGAGGGTTTTATCCTCCCACTTTTGCTCATTTAGATGTCACAAACCTCCTTTCCATTTCTTTAATATTTTACTACCTCTAAATTTATACCATGCATGTCAAACTAATCCGGGCCTTTTCATGAATCTCCTGTCAATTTGATACATTTTACTTTTCTGTTGTGGAGTGGAATACCTCACGTTTCTTAAACGCTTAGAGACATTTTTTGTGATAAACGCTATATAAATATTGTAAATTAATATTATTATTAAGTTACTACAGGAAAACATTCCTTATTATGCTAAAATACAAGTTGTGACAGAACTGATATTCTCACCCAATTTTATAGACTTGTATTTGGAAAATGAGTATGGTACAATTTTTTACATTTGAAGCCAGTAGTTACCTAGGAAATTCAATAAGTCAACGATCTTTACTTTAGATTTTCCACTTTTTTCTTTGGATGTTTCGTTTGCTTCATTCACAATTCTGGACCAGTTTTGAGAGAATGTCATAGTTGTAATGGCCAAACATCTTCCAGCATTCTTGAGTAGCTCTATTATCTTTTACAATAAAAGAGGAATCCAGCATACTTGAAAACTAAGATGTAACAGCTTGCCAGTTACTTAGGATGATCATTATTAAGGAGATTAGGATTAAGGTCAAGGTGATAATCCTACCACAAAAGATGTTTGATGAGTTGAACTAACTGTTACCTGTTAATACTAAGTGTTAATCAAACACTGATGGGAGCTACCAATTGGGAGATGATGTGCATGAATTGAAGGCTTAATTAAGACAACTTTAAAGCATCAAAATTGTGTCATTCACAAATGTATCATAATAATAAGGAGGGAAGGATTAGGATGATCATTATTAATGAGATTAGGATTAAGGTCAAGGTGATAATCCTACCACAAAAGATGTTTGATGAGTTGAACTATTACCTGTTAATACTAAGTGTTAATCAAACACTGATGGGAGCTACCAATTGGGAGATGATGTGCATGAATTGAAGGCTTAATTAAGACAACTTTAAAGCATCAAAATTGTGTCATTCACAAATACCAAATAATGTAAGAAAGGGAAGGGGAGCTGAACATCGAAACTTAGGCTTACCAGTGAAAGTGACTTCATTAAAATGGCTGAGGTTCATTCAATCAACATTTTAAAAAAGGAACAAAGGACCTGAGAGTAATAGGAGAGCATTTTACATACTCAATGAGGATTTTAAAAAAGGTTCAATAATACCTCATTAGCCTATTTATAAACACCATATTGACATCAAAGTGGATGATCTATATACTTATTGTGAAAAATATTATATTCTCACAGGTTTAAAGGATTTGCACAATTACCTCATTTTCATAGTCCCAGGAGTATAAGAAAATGTTCATTTACTAAGCATTCAAGAAATAAAAGCAAGCTTTATGAGTTTTCACAAGGTAAGCAACCAATTAGTACAGAGCTCCAAAGGACCTATCAACTTCTTGTCCTTTCTTTGGTCTTGGAGATCCAATTTGGCAACAGATAATTACAGAGGTAGGACAATACCTTTGCAGAATTGGTCTACCTGTTAAAGAGGAGAATAAACCCATTGTTTGACCTTGATATCATCACAGTATCTATGACAGAGAAATACAGCCATGGGGATCAATTTGGGTCCATAAAAGGAGACCAATCAAGGGCCTACAAGTTTTAAGTTGCCCCAGTGGGGATCAGCATGTAGGTCCGGATCCTGGTCTATCCCTACACCCAACGTCTTGGCAACCATATACAAAAGTATCATCTATCCAGTAACATCCTCATGGACTTCTCTATATTATGTTGGCCTAAATGCTTTTCAAATGAAATCAGTGATCAAAGTCTAACCGAGGGAATGACACATGTAAAGCTTGCAGCTTTCTAGATTAAAATCAACTACTCAAGATCATTCTCGCAAACTTAAAATATATCAATGCCTACTTGTGACAATTTAAATGACATTTCCAGTTCTTCATTGGGTCTTGTGCATGCATTTGAATGTTGGGTATCGTCCAACTCCAGGAAGACGATCTCTATATCCAAAACAGACTTGCAACGGCACCATCAAATTTTCATCTCCAGAGACTGGGGGCAACCGATCGCTTCCTTTTCATCCACAAAGTTTATGGGAACAAGCACGCGTTGTTAGAAAGCAACCACCTTTTGGGGGTTGCTCCATTCTCTTGGATGCTGGGAGGTTTGGATGAAGACCGGTTTCTATCTTGCATACTCACAAGGGGATAGGGTTTCAGGATCCTTTATCAACTCATGTCAGCCCAAAGTAAACAAATGCTTAACAAAATGAGATAAGTAGAGTGAGATGAAGATTGCACATCCACACTCCAAGTGACTCAAGAAGGTGATTTAATCTGTAATGGATACAACTTGCACATGGCAAATTGCTTTCCATTAAAATGAAGTATTAAAAAAAATCACATACTTGGCTGCAGATTTGTCCTCTTTGGTAATCTTTATAAAACAAAAACTTGCTTGAGCGAATGACTATGTCTTCTTTAACTTAAGAAAATGACCATCTTCGTTTGTTCATGTATCATCTTCCCGTTGGAGTCTGCTGGTTTGGAGGTGTCCATAAAGAAGGTCAATTTGAGCTCTGAATTGAGTGGATAAAACAGGACCATCATAAACAGAATGAAGACAAAATTGTATGTTCGCTTTTGCACAAAATACCCTCATCGCAGAAACAGGTGTTGCCTGCTGTCAGTATTACCAGTTAAACAGAATATGAAACATAAAAATGAGGAAATGTTGTAAGAAAATAAGGAAGAAGTAAACCCTTGAGACAAGAACATCATCTTTCTGAGTTACCATAAAACATCACCGAGCTACTGATAGAGGGCTGCCCTATTACGGGTTCCAGCTAAAAAAAAGCTAGCGTCTAAGACTATTTTCTGCTTTGGCAAGTTCATAGAATAAGTGTCAGTATAAAGCAGGCCTAAACTTGCATATTAGGAAATTTAATAGCCAGTAATTGGAGCTAATCTTTTTCCATAGAGCTGTCTCGAAGCCATAGTTGGCGTGTGGGCCCAAGTAGAGCTCATTCATCACACATCCAAGAATAAGAAGAACAAAAATTGATTTAGGCTAAAATCACTGCAAAAATCTGAAAATACCCACAAGGAAATTCTTGACGACAAAAGATCCTAAATCAGCAAATGGGTCTATTTTGGTTTTGCATAATTGCATGGAATCGCCTCCAGTGGGATATTCAGGACAACACAAATAAGAAAAGAAAAAAAAAAGGAGCAATGCAACAAAAAGCCCTGGCAAAAGTGCTCCATGTGCTACCCAGCCTCTCGTGCTAGCTGCAGGACGTCAGCGGGCTACTACCCATTCACATCCCTGCACAATGCCTGGCCCGACAATTAAAAGCAATTTTAGACGTTGAAAAAAATAAAAGAAACACAACCAGCAGTTAAAATGTGGGCTTGAATGAGCTAGATTTTTACAAATGATTGTTTGGGGATGTAGAACATTCTTCCAGAGTGATGGATGAGGGGAGAAATTGTGCCATTTGTGTTGATTTCCGCTCTGTGTGAGGGAACATTTGGAATAACTGGCACTTTTTAACAAAGGAGTTTACCTATGCACAATATCATACATACATGTAGTAACCAGGAGTTTGTACTTTGCCAAAGAGGTAATAATGATAAATGACAAAGTAGCAGAGGAATGCATATTTTCTCATATGAAATTATTACTTGTTTATAAATACCCACTAGGATGAATGGTGGGTGAAATATAGAAGTTATCAAGTAATAAATCTTATCTCAATAGAATTATTCAACCCATAGAACCTGTCATATTTACTTGTCTTAGGAGATAAAAGCATAACAACCAATAGGTACAAAGGTTATTATATTCTATATCAACAGCGACTGATAATGCAGGACAACATATTAAGAAGAATTAAAAGAATAACATCCACAGCAATTTTGTTCCTCATCATTTACAACAGTTATAAGTCAAATCTTTATATCACAGAAAGAAATGTATCGTTAGAGGCTAAATAACAGTCTTCTTTTTTTCTTTTTTTAAATTTCCAGATTTTTTATGTCCATAAATAATGGGTGGACTTAAGTCGTAACTGATTCATGATTGTGCTACAAACGGTCATAAATATAGCAAAAAAAAATCATGATTGAAAGCAAATCAACGCTGTTAAGGCCAGCATGAATGCACTGTCACTATTTAAAACTGAAACAGTCATTTACCACAAGATTAATCAGGAAAAAATGCTAGAACTACAAAGTATCAACCCCTCATAATCTCGTCACAATAAAGCCATTTTATAAGCAATGAAGAAAGCTCTATATCCAAGGATGAAAGAGAAACCACTTTAATTCCTAAATTGGAGGAAGTTACTGGAAGACTCTTTTAAGCATGCTTCAATCAAGTCATTTAAAGCTGAATGTACCCATTGATAAATAGGCATTGGGGTTTCTTTGATGCTTAATTTCACTGTTGGGTTTCATCCTTAAAATGAAACCTTGAAAGATTATTATTTGCGTCCCCATTGGTATTAGGCCAACGGATACAGTAGGTTTACATCCGATTTACTTTCAGGGGAATGAATGAATGAGGGCAAGAAATGTCAAGAAAGAAAACCCAACTTAATATGGTGTATTTCATTCATAAAGTTCATTTTAATATATGTATATATATGTAGATGTAGATATACCTAGATCCTACTAAAAGGCAATTTTTTTTCTTCAAATTTTACATATGTATATCATCGCAAAAAGGACATTTCAGAGAATTAATGGATTCAAAATGTTAGAATATGTTTAGAATTAATTTGATTCAATTCGCATTTATGCCAAAAAGAATTGTATAATCACTACCTTTTGTGTGTGATAAGGTATTTTTAGTAAATCCCCAAACTATTGATATAATCAAGAAAAACAGACATCGCCCTAAGTCGAACTTAGGACGTTAGATACCCAGGAGTCATACATATATAGATTTTCCACGTTATATTACACGAAAATGAGTTCTCCCTACCGAACAAAACTTTGTAGTAATATAAGTAATTTGGCGCCCTCGATGTTTATATCGATAGAATGCCTCCTACCCCTACGGAAATTGGAAAAAAGAGTGCCGAAAACGTTAAGGCGAATCGACTTAATGTCAGCCTCCCCCTTCTGTAGAATATTTCGCCAGAAAAATCGCCTTAAGTAGGAATTATGTGTATATATATATATATATATTTTTTTTTTTTAATATTTTTTTTACTATATATATATATTCCTTCTTGAGGCAAAGACGCTTCAGGAAGGAGCATTTCTTCATTTTAATCATTTAGTAAAAGAGGTATTCATCTGAATATAAATTCAATGTCTTTAAGGTAAGGGACAAACTAAAATAAATATGGACTTTTATGGGAACTGTGGAAAGAGAATTCACAGTATCTTTTCCATCGGGTATTTATGAGGGGATCTCAATCTGAAAAAAAATTGTCTCTCTTTTGCAATAAAGCTGACCATTATACTGTGACACGCTAAAATTAAATACAATTTCTATAACATACCAAAGAATAGAATATCTAATTTTCTTATCAACATTACTGTATATGTAAAGGTTCGCCACTGAAGACAACAATACCGAAGCACCTTGACTATGCCAAATTTTATATTAAAATGAACTCTATGCTCCATCCTTCTTTTGAAAACCTTTTGTTTTAATGTTCGCTTCATCAATTGTGGATAAATATGAATGGTTTCCAATGAGGACAATAAAGAAATTTGAGAAATAAAAACGTTTCTAGAAAAGTTCAATTCCTTTAATGAGGAAAAAAATCGATCCATTTGTACTCCATATCCTCAAAATATTGTGAATCTCAGCAACCATTTTCTGAATTAGCGTAGAAATTCACAAGATACCAAATACCAATTTCATAAGATGCTCCACATTTTAGAACTGCATGCTGATAATACAATTACAAACTCCAAGCAACTGTATTTTTTGACACTGAGTGCCAATTTTAATTTACTTTGTATTAATATACATGTATGAAACACTCATGATTGCTAACAACTGTGAAATATTCTAACAATACCCAAATTTTTCAATCTAGCATGTACCATACCTTACCTCTGGGCATTTCTTTTATGTTGGAAACTGAAATATAGGAATTTTACCAAGATCTTGAAACAAAACACAAAATAAAAGTGACTCTGCATCCTGTTACATTTATACACGATCTCCTTCTAACAATATTTTTAATTTCATGTTCCATATCTGAAATTATACAACATACCTTCCTCTGCTAGAGTAGTACTCCTTGATGTGAAAATACTGATAAGGAACAGGATTAGTGTCACGTTCAAAGGGATTCTCGTCTCCATTCTAAGGTTCTGTTTATTAATATCCAACGGTAGACAAAATACTGGTATCCAATCTCAAAATAGAACAGTTGAGATAGAATAATCTTCTTTGGATAGTGTGGTATTCGACCCAATCGGAGTAGTATGGTAAGCACCAAGATCTACAACCATTCAAGAGTTGAATTCTCTACTGTGATGGATCGTTTGAGATAAATTAATAAGCAGTTCTAATTAATATCATCCTTGTAACCGATGCCACATATTTGATGCTGAATGGATCCTCTTCGATGTCAAACTTGATGATGAAGGAATGTGATGATAGAATATCCTGGCCTTCAAATAAAGTAGTCAGTGATCAGTTGATAGTTGTCTACTCCAACATGTCCTTGTCAAATAGATTTACAATCCAAACACTAAATTAACACCTGGTAGCTAACATGCTCTCCCACAAGTCTTTATGATTCCATAAAAAAGACAGCAGTTGTTGCAGGACTTTGTCTGTTACCAGTGGTATAAATCCTTAGCGATTTGAACCCTCTCCAGGCTGAACATAAAGAAATGGTTTTCCCTTTTTGAATCCTTGATGCAAGAATGTTATGCTGGAATAATAATAAAGAGTAATAATTCCACTTGTCAAAGCTCTCACATCACTCTTGCACTGTTGATGCTTGGTCGTGGGTGAAAAGTGCAGTGTGCACCTTCTCGTAGCAGTCCGGTGTCCCCCTGCTTGAACTCGTTATGCAGTCATGCTAAACTAACACAGGCATGTCTCATAGTACACACTTGGATTGCTGCTCACTCAACCAATGCACTATCCATACAGAGCCACACGCTTTGACTGACACACCACTCCTGGCCAATCACGAACCAGCACTGCACTAGGCTCCTCCCATAGAGGGCTTATTTGGTGGTGGAGTGATTGACTTGTTTTATGGGGGTGGTTATTGTGATTAAATGTAGCAGGAGCTTTCTTTTCTTCCTCTTATTATTGTGGAGATGTAACCGTATCTTCAATTATCATCAGCAATCATGTCATTCAATCAGGGTGGACCCTATCAATTATGGAATTATCAGTCAAAAACTTTTCTTTCTCTGATAGATGGATTGCTCTCCAAGAATGTCATTTCCCTAAATTTCATAAGGTTTATAAACATTTTGTTTTAGCTCTAAATGTACCTACTTGTATTACACACACTTGTCAAAATCTTCCCTTTTTAAAGGGCAATCCAACCTTGGTAATAAGATGATTGGTGTGAAAGCAAAAAAATAAGAAAAACAGGATGGTAAAAGTTTGAAAGAAATCGGACAAGGACTATTAAAGTTATGGATGTTTGAAAAATGAGATCACTACATCTATGCGAATCTCAAGTTGGCAATTTGGTGAGTCGATTGTGACATTTTTGTGGACAAAAATATCATTAATTTGCGGTTTTCTTCGAGGCGCTTTTACCCTCGGGTCAGTACTCAAAATATATTGGAGATAGCATATTGTCATAGGTCCTCATAAAAGAAAAAGATCCTAGTGAGTGATAAATTTTGAAAAAAAGAGATATTTTAGTCATTTTATGTGTTGGAGCAAATGGGGGTGTTGTCCACAGCTACATCACAGTGACATTACCATTTTGGCCAATTTGAAATTCCCATATGTATAGTGATTACAACTTTCAAAAATTCATAACGTTGTTATTGCTTGTCCGATTTTGTTCAAGCTTTCACCAATCTTCCTCTTTCTTTCAAAGCAACTTGCTATTAAGGTTGGATTTCCCTTTTTAATTGCTAATAAAGTAATCTACACTCTTTGGTTGGTATTCTACTAATTCATTTAAATCCAACTCTCTGTCTAAAGTCATGTTTAGGGTCTAACTTCCGGTGTTAAAACTTGACATTAGACCCAGAGTCCATTTTAAATTTAAGCAGAATACAGGCCTATGTTTCATCAAAAAAGCTTTAAAAGTGAAGGTGAGTGCAGGTGAGATTTAAAATGTTTAGACCATGGAGAATAAAATGCTGAAAAGTGTCACCAAATAGTTTATAGAAATCATTTAAAAGTAATACAGCTCTTCTTAAAACATGAGCTAATAGAAAAATTCAAATAAAAAGAAAAGGTCAACCATGAACACACTTATCTGTATATTCCGACAATAATTTATAGCAACAGGAATGAGGATTCCAATACATGAGAACAACAATGAAATTGTGAAATTAATAAACTGATGTTAGAATGGATAGCGTCCAAATAATTGAAAAGCAGTCAGGGCATCAAACGAATTTTTTGCCTAAAAAAAGGTGCTATGAGCCATTATCTTTCTCTCAAACTTTGCTAAAACGTCAAAGCTTTCATGCTTTGTATGGGAGGTTGGAATCCCCCTCTCCGAGCCCACCCGTTACATATACAGCGCAGTATAGTGTCCAAATAATTGAAAAGCAGTCAGGGCGTCAAACTAACTTTCCACCTAAAAACAGGTGCTACGAGCCATTATCTTTCTCTCAAAATTTGCTTAAATGTCAAAGCTTTAGCTCTTTGCGGGGGAGGGGGGAAACTCCCCCCCTTGCACCCACCACACTTTAGGTGCTGTGATGCCCAAATCAGAGAGAAGAGCATAGTATTTCTCCAAACTCGCTTAACCTAAGCAGACCTGGAAGAAACGCCTTTTAATACTGATAGCATGGACATTAAAGGGATACTCAACCGCAGATTGTGGACATTTTTTTATGCCGTGAGAGGGCACCGTGATCGTTAGCTGATCGTGCTGTTTCCCTTTGGGGCGCATTTCGGAGAGACTGGTCACCGCACAACATGCACGCTCCGCCTGAGCTCGAGCTCGAGCTCTCGTGCGAGATTCGGTCAGCTTCGTGCAGTTCGATATGTAATCCCAGTAGTCCAACGGACGCGTTCGATGCACAAACTTTGTATACGAGTGAATGGGGCTTACGCAATCCTGACTTTCCCCACGGCCGCCTGGTGGCGTATCCCTTTAAGATGAATCATCTTCAAGTCATGATCTCCAAGAAAACTGCAGAGATTGTACCAATGCCTCTACCACTGCTAAAACTCCAGAAACACCGCCAAGACCTGAAGAACGCCGCAAGGATCTCGGCTAACGAGACATGACGAGGCAGAAAGATGATGGCTTTGCAAGGCAGGCGATGGGGAGAGATGAAGATGGGGTTCCCATCCAAGGACCAATCGATTTTCTTGTTGCATAATAGGACACCTGCGTGTGTCATTGTGTGTCATCTGGTGTCATCGCGGAGGTTAGTCGATGATTAATGCAACATGGAATCCAGATGGCGTTGGTTTGGTCGGGAGAGGCGATACACCGTGTATAGCTCGCTTCCAGACATGCGTAATCAAAATATTAAGATGATATCACTAGGTATCGCGTGAACAGTATCTTGCTGTACTATCAGCATGGAGGTGGTAGTATACCATGCATAGACTTCACCAGCAGGTCCTTGACCCATAGTACAGACATGATAAGTTTTGAAATAGGTGCCTCAAGGCCAATGAGAATATTCTTACAATAGTTACAATTATATCACTCAAAAACAGAATCTGGGCAATTGATTGGCCAATTACACATCATGTGATGAGAAATAATTCATACTGTGTTCATGCAAATGAGCAAATTACCATCAGGGATCCCATATGAGTCACTACCCATGTTCAGTTGTCATACTTTTTGTGGATAAGATAAATGGCGTATGACATCACAACAATAAATGAATACTGTATTACAACGTCATAAATCTGTGTGTATATATATTGTTTTACACACCAGTCTGTCATAATGTCATCATTTCGGTAAATGTACTATGTGCCTGATATTCGAGCAAATGCATCACTTCTTTAAAATTGTTTGTTTTTGCAAGACCTAGATGTAGATCTAGGTCTAGTAGATTTAGGCTCTTGTTGAGGATGACATAAATACATTAAATCCATACTGCCTATATTTGAGTCTCTGGTAAAACTATGGTCCTTTCGATCTAAAATAATATTAATAAGAATAATAAAAATAATAAGAGTAACTCCATTACCATAATATATGTCTAGGATAGTCAATTCAATTTTACATTTCTGTGTCCTCCAAAACATAAACAGAATAATATTTTAATAGCTCTATTTACAGTTTGCCATATTTGTCTTTTCTTCATTCTCTAAATACTGACGAACGAGAACAAATTTATGCTGAAATTCAAACCATGATATATCGCAGGCAATAAAGTCCATCGACCAGCTTGCACGCTGGGCCCTTTGCCCCTTTAATACTTCTTGCGGTGGACAACCCAAATGACAAATATAAAGGTTATGAACCAGTTTGTATTTACAGGGAATAAAACGGTGGAATTTCCTCTCATTATATCCCTGCTGGTTCCAATTGATTGGGAGGAGATAGATGGGCAGGTATCTCGCTGGGAAAGTAATTTTCTCTCTCCTCGGAACTACCATGTGTGATTTTCACCAGCTACGCATTGACCCTTCATCCCTCAAACATATTTGGGAAATCGCATTTGAAGTGGATGCAAGGAAATTCACTTTGTTAATATCCCACAATTTTATTAGAAATTTACTCTTCGTGATAGACATTTTTTGCGAGAGGTCAAGAGGGATTTGTGGGTAAGGGGAAGCTCAACTTTACATATCTCTATCTTCTCCATCAGGTCTTACTTACTTACTTGCAGTACAAATACTAACAAGGATGTCTTGCAATAGTGTGCAGATAAGAAATAGTACAAGAAAATGATTAATAATACACAAAAAACAAAAACAGAAAACTATCAGATAAAATGTCACCAATGATGTTGTGATGGTCTTGAGGTTGAGGAACAAGGTAGAAGGTTCTGGTCCCTACCTGCCACTTCACTAACATCCTCTGGCAAGACATCAATCTACATTTGCTACATTTATCCCAGGTATAGTATGCAGGTACCTTATAGGATTTTTCCTTAAATGCAGTGTGCACTGATAATGTTTACCGTAGGTCAAGTTAGAGTAACAATTTCCAAAGCTCTTTAAGCCGAGCTTGTGATATAGGCTTTACATCATTTATAATGATAAACGGTTAATAAACCGATGGACCAGTGTCATTTCTTTTGTAAGTATAATACTTTTCAGAAGGGACGGGGTTGAGAGGTCTGTCTTTTGAAAAATATGTTTTGTAATCGTATCCATCTTTAGGTCATTCCTAGAACAGCAATCTGACCTTACTTTCCAACCCGTCACATCGAAGTTCAAATAATGTTTTCCTAACCTTTTCTCACATTTTCTTTTACTTTATCTCATTTCTAAACCACCAGGGGCACGATCTCCACCAAAAATTATCTTGACCTCTCCGACTTCGAAATACAATATTTCAGTCCGCAAAATTAAGTCCTTCTGTATCCCTAACCAAAAATTACAGATGAGTGGGATCTGGAGAGAAAATATCCAAGAGGGTTTGGGAATGATACTGTTTATTTGCCGATAAAGTTCAGATATCTTATATGTAAGATGATGACCTTTTTGTGTTGGAGCACAAACACGGCCCCTTTGTACAAGCATTGTTAGCGGTATATCAGGACTTGAACCACACACATTTATTTGGTATTTTGGCAAAAGCCTTGCAATTTCGAGCATCCAATATTGACAATTTTGCTGGGAAGTGATCCCCACTGGTTGGACCTGGAATCTGCAGTTAGATGAAAGGGCACAAAAACTGGCTAGTTCAGGGGGGGGGGGGAAATCATGTGATGGCTCAAAGCTGACGTGTCTTGATGGGGCGACCGCGGACAGATTGCGGCGCTGGGCGTAATGAGCGTTCACAGTCAGTAATAGCTTGGGGAACAGGTGAAGTAAACAGTGAGCAGCATGACAACCTCAGTATGCCACGTTCCATACCAGTTAGCACACCCAAATATTTGACCAATCATAAAGAAGATTAAGACATGTCTGAAAGTCTTGTATTCAATCATTTTTTGTCAAAAAGTGAGTCAGTTTGCAGGGATGTAATTTATTCACCTTATTACTTCGTATTGTTCTAAATTTGGACCCTTTACATGCCACAAGACGGCATATATCAAAACACAAGACGATACCGATAAGTCGGCATGACTCAATATCATATTCGAAGAGAACCAATCCAGTTACTCCAGTTACTGAAATTAATCCAATAAGCTAATTCGTAATTAGTTCAAGGTACAACTACAAATGGCCCTGAAATGACCCCAATTTGTACGCGCTACTTGCAAAATCATACTGGTGCACGCATCATGATGCGCACAAGATGACAGCGTATAAAGATCAATTGTACTCAGCACAAATTACCTTTATTTGCATATATATGCGCAAATTTTAATTACAAAATGGCTTATTACTCCAGTCTCCATCCAGTTGCTACAATGTCTCAACTTCTCAAGCTTTTCAATATAGCAATGATTCTTGAAATGGAAATAACCTTGCAAATACTTGTTATAATTTTGTTTTTATGTATAATGTGCTATGAACGGTAATACTTTACGAAAAACATATATCAATAGGGTCATTTACCCACTTATTCACCCCCATAAACCCTATTACATGTACCGTATACATCATCCACTATTCCTGAGAATCATCAACTAGGTAATTACGTTAGAGGTTGAATTCTATTGGTTCTTCCGATGCAGCGCTGCGGTACTTTCTCTTGTGGCCAAAGTTTTGCTAGATGCCAGCAGGACCATGTTTGTTTTTCCTCTGTTACTGCTCGGGGTTTCTCAGAGGAATAGTAAATCCTCAACCAGTTTTGAAATCGATGACGACTAATCTCAATAATATAAGATTAAAGCGCGCGCTTTCTCTCTCTTTTATATACTTCTATGTCTTCATTCTCTCACTTATTTAATATGCATTATTCAGTTTTTGTATACTGTTTACATATAAGTTCTAATAGTATTGGTTGTCTCCATCAAGCTTGAATTAAGCTCAAAATCCATTTATGTATGTTTGTAAAATTAAAATGATTATTCCACATAATTACAACTGATGATCTATGTTTGGTGATGATGCATATAAATGAATAATTCGTATCCAATTAAATTAAATAAAAGATCCATTTATCATTTTAAAAATGTGACAAGACACTACAAGGATTTATAATAAATCCAAGAACCAACATCTTAGTTTAACGGGAAGCTTGAGTTCTGGGAAAGGTAAAAAATAATTTGTGAGTTTTCTCATTCTTTTGATGTTAGTTTGGAAGATTATCATAGTAGATACATGTATGTCCCCAGAAAAGGATTGCTCTTCAAAATATGACAAAAAACAGCCGAAATGGTTGTGCTGAACATTGGTATGTAGTCCCATACACACATTTCTGTGAGCAGTGCATGTGACTCTCGGCAGGACTGAGTCAATTTCTTATGATTTTGGTGATTCCAAAACCTTACAGCATACACCAATTCTTATTTGCTATATAATCAACCTTTCCCAACTGCTTTGAGACAGTTTCTGTCATAATTCAATCTCATGACCAGAGCTCAACTTTATCTTTAATACACTATAGTTAACTATCAGTTTAAATAGCTTTAAATTACAAAAAAAAATAAATGTAAGATACATGTAATCTATTTAGATACATGTATATCACTCCATGAAAATAACTTTTAGCATGGCTGAAGGTGAAGATTTTCATCATAATTCTAACAAAATAAAGTAAGTACCAAATGTTGAACATATCTGCATATCATGTGAATGAGATGGAAATTATGATTTTATAGTTTTATTGAATACTAATATAAAATTAGTATTCAGTTTTAAAAACCTGTATTTTCAAGGTTGACAGAAAACCTTACATGTAAGTAACTTAATGCTGCATAGCTATAAGTTGGTAAGGATTTGAGTGATACTTTGAATTTGCGGCTTCTTTGCTGTGGAATCGCTTTCATTATTATGAAATTGGCTGAACTTCATCTACTGAACTATATACTTCAAGAAACTCCCATTCATTTAATCTCTGTCTGTATGACAGTATCAGCAAACTACCATTATCCATTTAGTTTGCTTTTCCTCCATATAGTGGCAATATGAGCACTAGAATAACATTATTATCATTGTTATAACTCAGGGTATATCCTTACTGGGGTACAAAATCAACCTTCATGATATTATCTCATCACCTCTTTCTTGAAATCATACTTGATGATAATGACAGTCGGGATAATTCTATGCGGTGCCATTACTCTTTGAAACAAGGCACGGATGCATGCCTCCACTGCACTTTGACTGACCCGACGTTTAACGGCCAAGCATCCATCGTATTCCCCGTTAGCTATTGACAAGGATCATACTGTGATTTAGACCGGGATTGTTCCGAGCCATCTTTTATCCCCTCAAAATTGCTCTTCACATCTCCTCTAGCTTCTGAATAACTTTGTAACAACATGTCATACAGAGGGACAACAACGAACAATATGGTATTATAGACATACAGTACACCGTAGTCATGAAGCTTTTGTGAACTATACTCTCAAAGTGGAGGTGGGGCATATATAGCTTTTCAATTCTAAATTTGGACAATAAGTGTTGCATGTTCAAATCCCTCCTAATTCACTGATGTTTCTGACTTATTTGTTATAAACAATGTGATTTTGTACCTGATCTCTAATACTGGGAGTGATGCAAAAACTTGTATAAAATCCCTGTCTGGTGGAAAAATAATATATTTTGCTATTACTGAATGACTCAAAATCCATAGCATACTTCAAATGCTCTGTAACATAACATATGTGCTGTGTCAGTGTGATAGAAAGTGGACATTCTAATCTGATCAAAGGCACAAGTCTTAGTTTGGTATCAATTATCAATTGGTATCATTAGGAGTCTACAGGGGTTCAACTGTATTCCAAACACTGAACAACCGCATCAATAACGACCAAAACCAACATGACAAATCCCATGGGGTGCGGATGGCTTAATCTTTCTACCGTTCTGCGGAAATCATATTTTACATTTTAAAAAAGTGGAAAGGCTAGAGCGGGGGAAATCATGTTGAGAAGATTTTCACCCCGGCTTATGGTGAGGTGTCACACTGCTCACCCCATAGATGTCTGTTTAAATCAAATACCAATCGCAATGGACCCCTACCGTTCCGCAACTTCAGGAATTGGGGTGGGTAATGAAAAATGACGGCTCCATTTTCGCCCCTGCTCCAAGAGCTCAACAAAGCACTCACATCGTATAACCTCTTCTGTTATGTAGGGGTGTGACTTATCAATACCAGGAGCTTCATACCCCCTACTTATCTAAGTCAATGGGTCAGATGAATTTCTCAGGAACACCATTACAGAGAAGTCTGTTTGTTAAATAAAAATATATGGCAAGTCAAATCAGTAGTTATTTCCCTTTATCTCATTCTACAGTTTCTAGATATTTCATTCTGTATTTTAAAATCTTAAATGCAAGTGTCTACACCATAAAGTTTTCACACAATCTTGATACCTGATACAGAAATGGCTAAGCAAGGTAATTTGTCAAATTGAATTGCTGTCTCTTTCTCATTTAAAAGAACAACAGGCTGGTCTTAAACTATTCATGCTAAATACTCCCAAACTGAATACAATAGAGAGAGTGAAATGAAATACCGGTAAATCAGACTGCACAAACCATTTTTTTTCCTGAAGACTAATGTAGATAAAAAAAATATATAGTTGTGAAATTGATTATTCTTGACTTTTATGTCCCATTCAAGCTGTGATATGAATGAAATGACACCTGCAATAGCAAATTTCAAAAGACGGTATTGTGCGTTGTTCTTTCATTCAATTTACCTTGCTACCACACTTTGCGGATCTGTTTGTTTTGCAGTTTGTCAATCATTTTTAAGGGAAACAGAACATTTGAAATGAAAATAAAACACATTTAGCAGACTACAAGAAACACACACTGATATTTTCTCCCTCCCTCCCCTCCCCTCCCCTTTCTCATTCTATCTCTATCTCTTTCCTCTCCCAACTCTCATCCTAAACTTCACACAATAATATAGCAGAACAAAGTAGTATTTGATAATCATGATGATGAGTTCAGGTTTGGTTATTAGTGGGGTTTCAAAAAGTGGTCCAAAAAAGAGCAAGATAAAGGTATCAGTGTGCCTGATGGGATTACTAGGTGGATGGAGAGGGTGGGGGAAAGGGCCCAGGAAAAAATGTTGAAAGGATAATGACTAAGGAATAGATAATTAAAGAGCTGAATATGAGTTGATTAACAGTCTTTACATGGCTTTTCACACCAGAAGTGAATATAGAGAGCTCTACCTGACCACAGATACCACTTGAATCTCTACCTGTGGGATGCCTGCACACCTCACACCTCCTTAATTGCTCCTCTATTCAAAACATCCAATGCTTGTCACTCTCCAGAGGCAAGCACCAAAAAATACCAAAGAGAAACAAACCCCACAAAAGGCAAACCACAGAGGTGAAGCCTTATCAGGACCATTTACTCTTTTACAATCATTAACATCCCAAAATTGGATAGCCCCACTGAACGCGGATAATCCTCCCGCAAATCCCCCTTTTCGGCCAAGTTTAAGCTTATCCTCACAATCACAATGGGTGCACAAAGACGCCCACCATGAAAATCATGTTTTACATGTATGGAGTTAGCCAGTGTTGCATGCTAATTTGAGGAAATCACGCTGAAAAGAAATTTCCTCCACTGTTTGCGAGGAGGGATGTGGAAGAATAGCATGGACATAGGGTTGGAATGAGTGACTTGCATCGTGCACATAACTGACAGCTCACATCTTTTGTTACTGAAGTGTTTGCGTTGATGAATTGACCCGACGAGGTCTCATTATTTCATTTTTTGCAATAAAAGGAAAACAAGGCCCGGAAACAAGTTTGGCATCACCCTCTCTCTCTCCCATATTCCCTCTTCAGCTCCTTGCCCCACCACAGTTTTCTTTTCCCATTGACATCACAGTTGTAAAGATCCACCATACAATATACCCTAGGGTTATTTGTCCGGCTGATGAAGTTGAGTTTTTCAGCCTTGTCCCTTAAGCTGTGCTAATCAACCCCTTTAAGAAGAGGAGGTCATTATACTTGTTGCACTGTAAATATTTCAGTGTGATGAAAAGTAAAAAGAAACCCAAATCTGTATTTGCCCTCATAGCTCATTACATCAGAGGCAAATATATAATGGGGGCACAATGATTTTCAGTTATTCTTTGATGTCATTTCTCTCACGTTTCTTTTCTTGCCTAAGACTTTCCTTTCACACATAATAGTATTTTCTAAGAATCTTGAGAAAAGAATTTCTTTCTTCTTTACAGCTAAAAAACAAATGATTGAATAATGGAGATGAGATGAGGCTATTAATGAAATACAAGTAAGTATAATGGGAATACGATAATGACATTAACTAATGAAGCACATGAATGCTATTTGAATTATAATATTATGATGTCAATAATTTTCACTTATAGCATAGTATATCTATGCCTATACACCCTTAACTGAGTACATAATTTATATAGACTTTGATTGTTAACATGTGGACAACCCAAAGTTTATGCAAATCAAGATAGTCGGGGGAGCTCGGCTACAACTGAATACTTTTTGTATTCAAAGGAGGTAACGTGCACTTTCCCTGACACTAAATAATCAGTAACAAACGCAAAAACAGAAAAATTTGTTTGAGAAGCGGTAATTATATCTACGGTGTCATGCACATTAGAAAACATCTCCGTCTCCAAGTATTTCCGGTCACTTTATCATTAAAAATATAATATGAGAAATCTCTCTACATAATGATCCATTCTCGAAGTAATCTGTAATGAATTGTGTCTCATAACAAAAGCAAATTGATGAGGAGGAGGAGAAACAGCGGAGATACTAAGAAGAATAACGGTCAGAATAACAGAAGGGAAAGGAGAACAGGGCGTAAAATACATGTAGGGCAGAAGAAATGAGCTCAACCCTGGAAATCCATTGTAAGCCTAATGAAAATTTATTTCAATTATATGCTGATCTCTTCATTGCAATTTCATGGGACAAATGTTCCCATAAAACCACCTAAATCCCCAATTCATACTAACATGAATTGGGTTGAACTTTTTATGAATGAATGATTCACCTCGGGATATTGCTCATCAAGTGGGTATGTACTACAAGCTGGTGAATTGACATGATGAAAAGTTAGACATTCAAAACGTTAGCATCAGGTCAAATCTAGAATTATGATCAGGATCACATGCTTTATTCGATGATCTACAAGTAATATGCACCGGTATAATTGTGGGCTACTTCACAAATTAACAGTAGAGAAAGAAGAGACTGCCAGAAAGAAGAGACTGCCAGAAAAAAGAGGATAACGGTAAATTCAAAACAGTAAAGTACGAACATGAAAAAGATGAATACAAAAAGAGGATAGGAGAAATAAATGAAGGAAAAGGGAAACAGGTAAAAAGGTAAAACGGAAGAAGATGATGAGGAAGAAAGAAGAAAGGGGTAGAGTAGGGGGAGAATTGATAGAGGAAGGTTTTCATAGGGAAAAAGATAGGAAAAATTGAAGAAAAAAAATTGAGAAAATAAAGTAGATACATGTACAAAATGTTTCCATACATTTGCCTTGAAACAGTTAGGTTCAAAAGGAGAATGAAGAATAATTCAGCTTATACCCAAGATGCTTTATCTTTGGAAAAGAAGTTAGTATGAATTTTGAGAAAACTGAGAAATATCCCTACCACATTATACTTAACATAATAAAATCTAACAAAAGTCAGAATTTTTTAAAATCACAATTCAGTTGCACATGGTCATGTACAACACATCCATTGGTAGAAGGCCCCAGGTGTATTAAATGGGCACCTGGCCATTGCTGGGGTAATAATAATTGCAGGGCCCTCAGGAAGAACAGCATTGATGCCGATGAGGCTTCACTGGGTAAACAAAATCATTAACATTATTATTCTCAGTATGTTTTTCTCTGCTTTGCAACCCGTAGATATGGAGGCTATGTGAACAGGCCTCTAATTACTCACCTGTAGGCTAGGGACACTGTAAATAACCTCATGGACATCCCCAGTAATTAATTAACTACTTGTCACTTGTCTGTTTACATAACGCTGATGATGATATCACAGGAAATTCTCCGCCCACATAAGCCCTAAAAGGTACCGGTATGTTTATATCTCTCTGGGTGGATCAACATAGGCCTAACAAGTTTTTAATTGATGCAAGATAATTTGATAGAGCAAACTGATCATGCATCCTATCCAAAGAAAAGGAGAATTTTCTGAAGGTCTAAGTATTAAAAGCTAAAACTGATCTCACATGAAGTTACAATTGAAATGATTGATTAATGGGCACAAACAACAATTTAACAAGCAAAAACCACAGAGCAAATATACGTAGCCTACTACATTTGACTACTGATAAAAAGCCTGTGCATTAGACTTAATCAAACCTGTGATAGAAAAGATTAAAGAGCAAAAAAGATTCCACTCCTTATTTCAATATTTTCACAGTAGGGTGCATGGTAAAATTCAGAAGTCTGACCCTCTCCAAAAAGTTACCTCAAGAGACAGTAAAATATTTTAGTTTTCAAGACTGATATGAAATTGCAATTTCTTTTCAGTATTAACAAAGTCTTGATTAAGTGCACATGACTCAGTTGAGATATCCTTTTCTGTTTAAAATAGTAAAATCTATACTACACATACCTTTTTGATTTATAAAAGAATAACTCTCAAAAAAGATATGTCCCTTTATTTAAAGCTATTCTTCATTTTTTTCTGTATCTCTTTCAATATTCAACGATTGATAAATTATCGATTCAATCATTTTGGTGGGCTTCTTGCATTAATATATTACTCCAAAAATCAAACTCAACTCCTAAATACATGATTCTGAGTGGTAGAAAGATAAGTTGCATTTGACTTTTGAACTTGGGTTAAAAAAAAACCCCTCTGAACACGATTGAGGCACCTGATAAAATATCAGCATCAATGAAGCAGAGCATGGGAATATCTAAAATACCTTTCATCTTGATATGCCACAAATGTTATCAAGATGTTTTTCAAAGTTCAATTAGTGTTGGAATTTCTTGCTAAGCTGTTAGCTTTAATCCAAATCTTCCCAAACACATATTGTAGCCAGAATTTCCTTCAGATGAGAGATTATATATATATATCTGTTGGCCTGCTGTGGTTTGTCTTTCCCTTTGAGAGTGAGCCAGATTTATTTCCTTTTAGTTGAAACATTCACAATTTCTTTGATTGCCAAAAAAGAATGAAGGTAATTTGGTGACAAGAACAGCATTGTAGCTAAATGTACATGTATGTATATATTGTAATACAACAGTCAGCTCTCTGTATATTTAGGAAGCTGGGTAACAATCAATGAGTGAGTAACAATCAATCCGGCCAATATTACTTGATCTGAAATAAGTACAAAACTTGTCACAGTGCACTGTTTGATAATTTCAATGTTTAACCCCTTTAAAACTGTGCCTAAAACTTGGCTATGACCAGTTGCAGACTAAAATTAGCAGGATGAACAGCCCCACATTCTGTAATAATTTTTTTAATATTTGGCTTACAGTATTTTTTAATCTTCTGGGGAGCAAGAAAAGTGGGTGATTATGCTAGCAGGTGACCAACCAGAGTACTTAAAATGGTAGCAAATATAAGATTTCATTAGAACATGTTTTAGGGTTTGAAGAATAACCTTGTAGCATGTCCGACAAAGAGGCATAAGGACATACAATATTAATAATCAAATTACATGTGTGTCAATCTTAAATGTTTTCTTTCCAAAGGACATGTCACTCTGCAGAAGAGACTGAAGATTGTAAACAAATGACATGTTACCAGCACAAAAGCAAGAATAGCTACGTTCATACGGGACTTCTAGTTCCGAAACTTTAAGTGAGCAAAACTTGAAGTTAACAAAACTACAGCTCACTAACAACGACGCTCTTTGGTCTGAGACTACAAGTCCAGCGTTAGTCATAACATAAAGTAGAGAGGTCATCGTTAACAACAAGATTGCTAAACTTAAATTTTATTCTGTCCACACTGTCGGTAACTAGCTGGTTCTGGAACTACAAGTAAACTTAAAGTTAAAGTTTTGAAACTACAAGTCCGTTCATACGGTCTGAAACTACAAGCAATACTTTTAAGTTTACATTTTGTAGCTCCCTTCCTGTGAACCTGACTAATGCCAACTTGACAAGACCATGGATCATCAAAGATTGTAGCTCTCCTCTGCAATCACATATAAAGCCGATAGTTCCGGGCACTTAAATCAATGCTGTAAAATGTCAAACAAAACTTCACTTTTTAGGGTTCAGACTGCAATTTTATTGCATTAAGATTTTTCACCTTGAATAGAGGTTGAAATATTCGCCCGAAAGGAAATGGAACAAATATGAGGAAATGAAAAACATTTCCTCTCACTAAAAAAAAAATCCCTTTAAATTTGAAGTGTTAAGATGCAAAATTTGCTAAAGAACCAGCTACTTTTTACAAGATAAGCTTAATTGAGCTCAAAAGCCTATGAAAGAAAGCATAAATATTATGAGAGACATGTACAAAAAAGTATATTTCACAAGATATGAATTGATTATACCTCACTACAATCTTATTAAATCAACCTTTGCTTGAAATATACATTTATTAATTTTTTTTTTAATCAACTGATGCCTTTGTAGAAATCTCATATCTCATGAGCAACAACTTTAGCAAACTTAAAATTGCATTTTCAATTAAAATGTAAGTTAATTTAAAGCTAGAAACTGGTAAGTTCTGATAGTGGGAATAGCACCATTGGTGAAAATGACCCTGTTATACCTGACCACTCTTTTCCAGAAAATATGAGAAGGCTGATCTGTTGGAAATTATAATTCAAATTTTAGTAGGAACAGCCCCCATTGGGGTAACATTTCAAGAAAATGTGAAAAATATAATCTTTTTTTTTTAGAGCTTTGTGACAAAAAATACAGGTAAGTTTTGGCAATGGGGACAGCCCTACTGGTAGTAAGGATGTCATCTGTCTACCAGGTTTGAGGCAGAGATGAACCAGGTACAGCTTTGAGGAGTTAAGACCTGGTCTTGCCCAAAGGATGGCATACAGACACCTTATGAATTTAGGACTGAATGAAAGAAGAGGTTGGCTCTGGGATTTAAGGACAGATGGTAATCTGGAAGTATTCAATTGAAGTATTTAAGAAAGTGTTGCCCTGTTCATATCACATCCAGAATCTAGTATAAAGTCCTGATATGAAAGATTGGCAATATATTTTCTCAGACTGCCTAACAAAGTGAGGAAAATTCCAAAGGCCCATGTAAAAAAACCTGATGACTCTAAAGAGAGACACTTTTCTGATTGATATTAGGATTTATTGATTACCGGTATTAGGGATCATTAAGAATTATGATGTGACAAGATAATGTTTATAATGTGAACAGGATCTGTCTCACTCATGTGTATAGCATAATGCTGGGACTAAAAACCGGGTACCCGAGTCCCGCCCGAGAGCATCGGGTCCCGGGTCAAAATATTACATGCCCGTTTCCCGAAAATAAGTATTTTAATGATTACTCATCGTCGACCAGCCATTAAATGAAAAATCCATTCAATGAAAAATCCATGTAGCGCCCCATCACTGCAGTGATGCGCTTTGGATTCGTTCAACTTACTATAACATTCGTTATACACAGACAGCAAAGCCCACAGCCGCGATTCAGAGACTGCATGCTCATTGGTTCATCGAACCCATAACATAATTTGCATTTGAATGCCCTTCCCCCTTATTGGGAGTAAACAATATGTCGTAGTCATGAGCGATCAACGGGCGTAAAGTTTACAAACTCATCCATATTCAACATCAACCGTCGCTCCATACTCGGATTACTCGCACGTGGCATCTCATCATGAATACGACTTTAAATATACATGTAGCGCCCCACTGCAGTGATGCGCTTTCGATTCGTTCAACTTACTATAACACATAACCCTTAAACCTTACACATTCGTATACACAGACAGCAAAGCCCACAGCCGCAATTCAGAGACTGCATGCTCATTGGTTCATCGAACCCATAATATAATTTGCATTTGAATGCCTTTCCCCCCTTATTTGGAGTAAACAATATGTCGTAGTCATGAGCGATCAATGGGCGTAAAGCTTACAAACTCATCCATATTCAACATCAACCGTCGCTCCATACTCGCACGCGGCATCTCATTCATGAATATGACTCGTACATGAACAGATGTATTAACATCAACAAGATTAAGCGCGAGCACGATTTGGCACTGTCACAATTCCTGAAACTTTAGCACACAATTAATAAATTCGAAATTACTAAAATCAGATTATATCCATGGCGATATATCCAAAATAATATCCTTCATTCATGTGAAAGTGAAAAACAAGGCATGGGAAGCAAAGGCTGTCTAGAGTGCGCACGATCAAGAATTTCATTCATAAAATTGGGCTTGTGACCTCATTTGATGACCACAAGTCATGACATGTGCAAAATATGCCAACCAGCCAATGAAGGTTTGCGCCTTTTTTCCTCCCCGTTCCTTTGATCCTTAATTCACACCGCCGCGGCATTGGGCGCGAAGGCGCTTCGTATAAACAGATCGAATATCAAAGGGGAACCGCATGTGCGTAAAAGGATGAAGTTACGGTCGGGCAGGGATGAAGTGGTTGGCTTGATATTTTTTGATATTTTTTTATGATGATGATACTTGTTTTCACGATTATGATTATCAAGATGATAATGATGATGATGATGTCTCAAGTTGATGATGATTATGATGACGATCATCGTGGATCATGATGATATGATAATTATGTTATGATGATGATATGATGGTTATGAAGATCATGCCGATGACAGAAAACACATACCAGCTCTTCTTTGTTTTGCATTTAGTCCTTTGAAAGAACGTTTTTATTTACATGTACATGCACAACGAAAATGTCATAATGAAAAGTTACCTGTTGACTACTTGACTGTTGAGAAGACATCTATGCATGTTTCCTTTGTTTCATTTATTAATTATTGTCTCTGATCTCCATCACGTGGGGGAAGGGGTGGGGCCGTAACGTTGAGGGACGGGTTATAACTTATAAGGGTTACATCACTATTGTCTAAACGCTAATACACTAGGCCCACGCATTTTTTTTTAAATTCAGGCAAAGCAGTTTAAGAACCCTTTCTTTAAAATAAATCCTGTCATTTATGAGAGAGAGAGAGAGAGTCATTCAGAAAGAAATGATTACCCCCCCCCCCAAAAAAAAAGAAAAAAATATAAAAATCTTGTTTTCAGTTTTCGTTTATGAACTTGCACTTTCTAAATTCTAAATAAAAGAAGCATGATCTTATGAGCGTGTCTGTGTGTGTATACGAAGAGAGATCGGACTAGCATACATTTACGAATATCAGTAGACTGTGGTACATGAAGTGTGTGTATGTGTGTGTGTGAATTTCAATAATTGACGCGGCGCGATGAGTTGTTTGAGAAGGAAACTATCGTTGATCGTGCGTGGGGAATTACAATGTGTACACGTATGTGTGTATGAGGACTGTAGCAGAGAAAGCTCGCCATTTTCGTCAGGGACATCAATTGATACTACGCGTGAAGTTTGCCTCTTGCTCTCTTTACGATCAGATGTCAAAATTCCCAAGGGCTGCTCGTGCAAAATTATAAAGAATCATCATGATCATCGTCTCAAACAAGTTTTTCTTTGAGATTTCATTGTATTTCCCTTCCTTTCAAGTTCATGTGTGTATTTTTGGATAAACATGTGCAAGGGACTGTTGACCGTTACTTACCGTTATTTCCCAGTGTTAATAGCTTCTTAGGGGTAAATATAAGCTTGTAATTTGTGTTATATGATTTTCGGGTAACCGGGAACCCGCCCGAAAAATCGTCGGGTTCCCGATTTGAAAAAATACCCGAAACTCCCACCTGACGAGAGTCTCTTAGGCAGAAAAGAAAGATTTACCTTCTCCGCTTAGCTACAAAAATATAATATAATATCCAAGATAAAGAAGTACGGGTTGAGGAGTACACGGATATAGAGGTTACAAAAGGTTGAATATCATGAAGATTTTTCTTCGAACTGATTTTTTGGCCAGCTCTTAAAGATCACATTGCAAGAAAATTCCATCAAAATAAATATTGGCTTAATACTTATTATTGCATAGATGGCATAAATTAAACAAGGTTATCCAAATTCAACGCTTGGAAACATTTGAATTAATGATTATTATCAATTATAAAAATTGTAAAATACAGCCCCTGATATAGCAGCTGAAGAGCTCCTTGAACGCTGCTGAGATGTGTGACGACACACGAAGGACCAGTCCTGTCTAAGCAGACGATGTCCCATAATATCTTACACATTTTTCAGTGCCTGTTTTGTCATCTCCTCTTCACTTATTTCTCTTACTTGACTAGCGTCAGTCTTAATGTTAGTCTGTTGCCTCACTCTTAACTTCGTGTATAGTATTATTTTGATGAAAAATGCAGCGTTAAAAAAAATAAAGGAATCAGTCACTTGTAAACAAAATAAGACGCCATTGTATTTTCAGCTGCTTGCACCGGGGCATGTTCGGCGTTTCAAGAGGGAACGAATACAATCTGTGATATTATTCGGAGGGCTTTTCAATTTGAAAGTGGGGTTTATTTCATTGATCATTGACCCTTCTCCTGTGTATTTACTATCAAACGGTTTTAGTTATCAGAATCGGTTCACTTTCCCTTTTAGAATGGTGTGAAATAAGGTCATGTTTAAATGTACCAAACTCTTTATAATTTGATAAATAATTGCATTGCAGTTACGTTTATTCATTATAGGACGTCGTCTGCTTAAGCATGATTGTTCCCTCGTGTGACGACATCAAAACTTCGCTATATTTCTGGCGAATCCTCGGATATTCCAGATGCTGAGAAGAGCTTTTATTTGTGTTATTTTTATAATCATCATATACGCAGTTGACATAAAACTTATACGATTGCCATCTGTAAGCTTCCCAGTTTCTAGTGATACATTAATTGCCATATTTGTGATTTTCTTTGGATAGCTACTTTAATATAGAATATCAGTGAAAGTATCTGAGCACTAAAGACCAAAGTCTTGTATGAACAGACTCAAATATCAAAGTGTACATACTGTATAAGACCTCTCAGAATGTTCAACATTTTCAGATTGAAAGATACACAAAAATGAAATACTCTTTCCTCTTTAGGGGGGATGGGGTGTAATACAGTTCAAACTAGGGAATACATCAATATTGTGATTCCCAACTCGAGATCTATTTGCTGTTTGCACATCAACAACAATAGTAACAAAATAATTTGAGAAACAATATGATGACTGACTGGAGAGGACATTTGTCTTCATAAACTGGTTTGTGGATAGCAGGCTTCCTCAATCTCGACCTGCACCGAAATTGCTCATTTGCAACCTTCAAATAAAACATCTTTATTGTCATCAGATTGAATTCTTTGTTGGGTGATAAAGATTGACCATAGGTCATTTAGAGTTTACTTTTGATATTGTATCAAACAGGATATATTTAGGTCTATAATGTATACATATTCTATTTTCAAGAACAGACCACAAGGTGGCAGTGTAATGATTCCCAACACTGAGAATGAGATAGCATTTTGTGGTCATATTATTCTCAGCATAATTGCAAAGTGAATGAAGACTATATTTCTTACAAACAATACACATTGAATCCATATATTTTCTAAAATATGTATCATTATATCAAATTTTATATGGAATAGAAGGTGTGTTGCATCCTAACATATTCTGTTCTATAAAACCTTCGCCCCTTTTCTCTTGCTTTCTTTCTCCTTTCATCTCCATCTCCATTTCTCTCTTTCCATCTCTATCTCCATCTCTCCCTTTCTCTCTCTCTTTCTCTCCCCCTACCCTCTCCCTCCCCCCTCTCCCCCCTCTCTCTCTCCTTTCTCTCTCTCATTCCTTTTCTCTCTCTCCCTAATCCCCTTGTTCCTCCCTCTTCTCTTTCAGTCAGGAATCATTTTCAGCAATCAAGAGGTAACATGGTGATGAGGTACTACCTACTGAAACCACACTCCACGGTGTGTAGCTTTCACACTGAGATCTTATGAAGATGCCAAAAGAGAGTAGAATATAGTTAGACCTCTCCTCACTTTAAGTTAGACAAATCAAAGTAAATCACTGAAAAGAACAGCAACTTTAGAAACGGAAAGCCCATTGTTTTGGTTTGGCTGAAAAACTTTTCATCAGATATCTGAAAAGGAATTCCAACCTTAATTTTTTCTATTGATATTATATGAAGCGTAACTTGCTGATTAATTTGATACCAAATTTACCAGAATTGTACAGCTATGAAGAAAGTTACAGAATCTTTTAGATCCCATCAAACATTTCTTTCGCCCGTCTTCTGCTGCACATGGGGGCCGCCATTTTCCATGAATGACATATCTGCGGACAACTGGCTAGTCTAGATTGTGTCAGTTTTAGGGTAAATTTTTTTAATTTCCCTTGTAAAAAAGTACCATATTACCGATGGTACTATGACAGTAATTTGACCAAATTACCATGATTTGATGGTAATTTGGTCAAATTACTGTCATATTACCATGGGTACTATGGTACTTTTTTACAAGGGTTGGTTTATTCCCCTACACTGCTCTTTCTCTACATGCATATCCCACACAGGGCACAACTCTCCACTAATCGTGCGATCCCTAAAATTTCACGCGGAGAGTGGAATTGCAAAGGACTCTTATTGTTCAGATCGCGCGATAAGAAGACACAAGTTCTATTATGTTTCTCTGAATACTTTTCTTTAAATATTGCTCTGAATATTTAATTAGATTGTTCACTTAAATTTGAAAAAGCAAGGCCACAAATCAGTAATTAATTCAGAGCACAACAATTGCCATTGTGTGTTGCAGTTGAAGTTCCAGAACACCTTTTTAACCCAGAGTCATGAATCATTAATGATACTGGACCGCAAAAGGTTGCGAGAAACGACAGCTGCAACACGCAGTGGTAATTGTTGTGTTCTGAATTAATTACTTATACACACAGATTTTGTTGCCTTGATTTTTCAAAAATTGAAAAATCTAATTATATATTCAGAGCAATATTTTATGAAGAGTATTCAGAGAAATGTGATGAAGCTTGTTCCCAAACGATTTTACATCCTTCAACTTTACAATGTTAAAACCTCAGTCCGATACGATGTATAACTTTTGAGTTATTAACAATCAAATGTGTCCAAAGTTTTTTAAAAACACCTAGTAGTAGTGGAGAGTCACGCTCTGCGTGGGATATGCGTGTAGAGAAAGAGCAGCGTAGGGGAATAAACCAAATTTAAAAAACAAGAAAAAAAAAAAAAATCTCGACTAAGAATTGTCCACAGATACGTCATTTCTTGACTACACTGTAAGTCCACTGCAAACATGGAAAATGGCAGCCCCCATGCATGTGCAGCAGACGACGGGCGAAAGACGTGTTTGGGGAATCATCATTCTATAACTTTTCAGGCCAGAATGAGGCATTTGTTAAGCGTTTAGTTCAAAACACGGTAGCGTCCTTTCTCAATTTCGTATAATCGCCAATCGTAAAGGCCGATTGTAAACGCACAAAAAGGTGCATTTATGACGGGCGTTTCTGCAGAAAGACGGTTTTGGGGGAAGCATAAACGCACGATCATTTGTGAACGCGTTTAAATGATGTCATAATAAATATATTTCCGATTCATGTGAAAATCCATGCACCGCTAACGGTGCACAATATTATGCAATGCTTTGTTTTTCTCAAGCTTAAGGCATGCGCATATAGACGTCATCCGAGCAAGATCTAACAGTTTTTCTTAATAATACTATTACTTTTTCCATATTTATATCACTGTGTTGAAATGAGTGTCAAGGGCTCAAACTACAGCGAAAAGGAAATGAGGGCCCTTCTCCTCGCTTGGTCCGAACCCGAAATACAAGATGATGAATGGGTTGGCGAGGAACAAACCCATATAAATTGGCAGACCAGCTTGTGACTGCAGGGTTTCCAAGGGGAATCGGGCAAGCGTGCAGGGACAAAATCAACAGAATAAAGGTAGATTTATGTTTATATCGAACCGATACTTTGTGGTAAATCTATTTTAACGTAATGTTGAGATGGGCGAGACTGCCAGTTGTAATTACTTGTACCCGGTCAGTGACAGTATTGGTCGGCTCTCACTTTTCCCACCAAAACCATGATCACGGACGTAATAAGCAAAATAATAGATGTAAATAGCTGAAATAATAACCGTAAATCCAGACCGAGAAAGGCGATAGCTGAGTGTGAGATCGCGACACGAAAATATCACAGTATACCCGATACATACATTTTTGAAAAAGCGCGCGCCCCAACTTGACCTGCCCTCCCGGGGTCAACGTAGCATAGCATGCACGGTGCAGGTTTGCTAATCCAGCTGCGCAGAGCCCGAATTCGCCTGGAGAAGCATAAACAGTACCCTGAGGAAGTGCGTTTACGATGAGCGTTTCAAAAGGCTCATTCTGCCTTCAAAAGTAAGCATAAACGCACCCTTTCTTCATAGCTGTCCAATTCTGCTAAATTTGGTATCAAATTAACCAGCAAGTTACTCTTCATATAATAACAATAGAAAAAAATTAAGGGTGGATTTCCTTTTAAAGTAGAACTTTAATGATTTTAAATATTGGCTTAATACTTATTATTGCATAGATGGCATAAATTAAACAAGGTTATCCAAATTCAACGCTTGGAAACATTTGAAGTAATGATTATTATCAATTATAAAACGGTAAAATACAGCCCCCGATATAGCAGCTGAAGAGCTCCTCGAACGCTGCTGAGATATGTGACGACACACCATGGACCAGTCCTGTCTAAGCAGACGATGTCCCATAACATCTTACACATTTTTCAGAGCCTATTTTGTCATCTCCTCTTCACTTATTTCTCTTCCTTCACTAGCGTCAGTCTTAATGTTAGTCTGTTGCCTCACTCTTAACTTTGTGTATGGTATTATTTTGATGAAAAATGCAGCGTTAAAAAAATAAAGGAATCAGTCACTTGTAAACAAAATAAGACGCCATTGTATTTTCAGCTGCTTGCACCGGGGCATGTTCGGCGTTTCAAGAGGGAACGAATACCATCCTGCTATTATTCGGAGGGCTTTTCAATTTGAAAGTGGGGTTTATTTCATTGATCATTGACCCTTCTCCTGTGTATTTACAATCAAACGGTTTTAGCTATCAGAATCAGTTTCACTTTCCCTTTATAATGGTGTGAAATAAGGTCATGTTTAAATACACCAAACTCTTTATAATTTGATATATAATTGCATTGCAATTACGTTCATTCATTATAGGACGCCGTCTGCTTAAGCAGGATTGATCCCGAGTGTGACGACATCAAAACATCGCTATATTTCTGGCGAATCCTCGGATATTCCAGATGCTGAGAAGAGCTTTTATTTGTGTTGTTTTTATAATCATCAGATACGCAGTTGACATAAAACTTATACGATTGCCATCTGTAAGCTTCCCAGTTTCTAGTGATACATTAATTGCCATATTTGTGATTTTCTTTGAATAGCTCCTTTAAGTTGCAGTTGATGGAAAGCAAGATACAAACATTTCTAAGCTGCAGTGATTTTTTTTTTTAAAGTGGGTAATAACAAAGAAAGGAGATAAATGATTTTACATCCTGGACCAGGACACAAATTCAAGTCTAACGGGTGTGTGTAAAAGAAATGGACAGCTGTGTGTTAAGGACTTGTATCCCGGGGGCCAGTCAACTATATTGCCGTACCGACGCGCGACCAGAAAAACGTGTGAAAATGGTAGTATTTGCAGATTAAGACACGTGATGCATTTAGGATGTCAAATAGGCCAAAACCAATAGCCATATATCCTTTTTTCCCATACTTGTGTGGATTTTGTGTGACGAGTCTCTTGTTTAGGGGGTAAATTTTCAAGAAAGCACCTGAAAACACTTGAATAGGGTGTAAATTTGACCAATTGTTAAAAGTGATTAAAAGTGTTTAGGGGTGGTTTGGAAAACCTGTGGCCCCCGGGACTTGTATGAAACGCATTGCGGTGTATTTCGGTACAGACAGAGACTACGTTGGTTTGGAGTTCTTTTCAGATTATTTACACTTCAATCCATTAGAAATCAGGAATAGGACATCAAATATTTTGCACATATCCTTTTCGCTACCAGAACTTTAACATTATCTTAGCACAAATAGTGAAGTAGCAATTTTCATCCCTCTGCATTCTCATCAATCTCTTCACATCTTCATTAAAAACAAAAAAACAAACAAATCAATTGTGAAATGAATTCAGGTTTGACCAAGCCGAGTGTGAACATGGCATTGTACTTTGCGCCACTCACCTCTTCTCGGTATCTGAGTAGAACAGGTCTCCAAGTTTCTTTGTGGTCTGGTCCTTCGAACTCCCAAGGAATGCTTCTACAGACTATTAATACCCGAGCCACATGTTTGGAGCTGTCAACAGAGGTGTCTGCTGGGCCGCCACGGCTTGTAACTGATAAACCGATGACATGATCTAAGATTAAAGACATGGTTTGACAATAAATATAGATGTATCTTTTTCCATTTCGATTGCAACATTTACTCTACCAATAATTCAAATTAATGATGTATACTGCAAAACAAGAAACTGTTATGAATTTTGCGAATGGTTCAGATTCATGAAAGTTTCATGCCACAAAACATATCACAAGTGACATAACACTTAATTTTTGCAAATTGCAGAAGCTTTTGGCGATGGAAACACCTACATTGTATCTTTTACATTTTGTGAAAGTTCCATTTTGCATGAGCTTCTGATTTTACAGAAATTTGATTTACAAACAATATAGAACTAATCAAACTATGGAGTACACGTTTATATTCAAAAATATTATAGACAGATATATATTTCATTGTTGACAACTTGGAGTCTATATAGATAAAAACAGATATTGGCTGAAAGCAGGTATAATATGACATTTGGTGAAATGCATGAGGGGATAATGATCTCCTGCAAGATTTTCCTCTCAGGTAGCATATATTCTTACAAAGAATGTATCTGTTGATGGGAAATATAACTCAATGACATGCTTGTAAGTTAGGAATTATCAAATCTTATCTGTCAGGTAGCCCATTAATATCTGGAACATGCAAATATTTTATATGGTCTTCAGCAAGGATAGTGTACATTGTAAGCCTAATAATTCTTTTTAATCTTTTTACCAAGTAAATGAATAAGGAAGAAACTTCAAAATTGATGGTTTTCACTCATCTTGATGTACACACCCTACCACCCTCTAACATTTTATCTGTATACCCATCCCTATTAGCTTCTCTATTGGGAAAGTGCAGATGAAATGCTAGGTTTTCAAAATGTAAGTTTATAAACTTCTAAAAGTATCCACTTTGGGAAGCTATATTTTAAGTACCAAACACAACTTAAATGCAATTCTAGATTCTAAAAATCTAGAAGATTCTAATGAGGTCTATAGAAAGTATACTAAAAGTAGATGCAAGTCTGATATTACATATGTATATATGAGCAAATTTTTTTTAAGAATTCAAAATTCTATTGACCTCAATCTGTTGACCACATTTACCACAAGCAAGCTAATCAAGCCAAGCGGCGACATTGATGCGTCCACAGAATATGCAAAAGGAACGAAACAGGGCAGTGTCATTCCTCTGTTAAAAAAAAAAGATTTCTTATTCAAGGCCAGTCATATAAGATGATACACAATGAGGACTCAAGCAAATCCCATTCAGACAAGATGCACTAAACTGCTTCATTAAATGCTGTGGCAAAACTTTGCACGTAAAGGATTGGTAAGAACAGTGGCAGATCTGGGATTTTGTGAGGGAGGGGGGGGGGGGGGCAATAATCTGATATTTTCTAGCAAAAAAAAAAGTTCAAAGGTCATCAGCCTCTTGTCTTGTTTTGAGGTGTCTTCTTATTCCAAAATTCTCTGACAAGCAAGCCCCTCCCCCCAAAAAAAACAAAGGTCATCACTGTTTTTTGGGGTGTCTTTTTTTTTGGTCAGGGGTAAAAAACACTAATGGGGGGGGGGGGGGGGTCAAAGCATAGCTGTGTGCAAAAGTGCCCCTGTGTGTAATCCCTGGTGTTTGTATTATGAGATACAGGAATGTGAAGACCACTAAAGTAAACTTCTTTATTTTTGCCACAGCGCTTCTTTTTTAAAGCAGGTTTGCTATCTATGTCTGAATGGGCCTAAAGCGTACTCCAGCATTGAGAATGAATGACAAAGCCAGACAAAGAACGAGGGAAGCCCTAGAGGGGGCAATGAACCTCACTATTGTAAGTAATTTGTGACAATTCGTTGTCCATTGTACCTGCTATAGATGCTACAATCTGATCTGGATTTCAATTACAGCAAGGCTATCATCCCCTCATTCCAAATTAACTAGTACACCAAGACAGTCCCCCGCGGAAGAGGAAATATTAAAGCTAAAGTTTTCCCAAACTTAATTCCTTTCCTGAGGGTTAGAAACTGTTTAGTAGGATTTAATAGGCTGGCAGGATACAAGATAATTTCATTTGAAAATTGGTTTTGTTCTGTCCACTTTTGTGCAAGCATATTGCCTCCACTTAGTGAGTTTTTATCTCCTTCTATCAAATTATCTCCTCTTATTATTCTATCACAAAAACCTGAAAATGGCAAAACAAGATTGTAAAAGTGCATATCGCCTTCAAGACATTCTTCTAAAGTACACATACCCTTCATAAACTGTTAAAAGTGCAAACCTGTTGCTTTTAAGAGTAGAAAATAAAAAAGCACATGTATGTCACATTGATACAACAATTTGATTTTAAAAGATGAAAGTAAATTTACATACATGTACATGAATTAATTGAAACTGCATACTGTAACAATTAAAGGAGTTGATGATATGAATGACATACACAACGACTTGAAGCCTACCACTGCGACTGTAAAACATTTAACATAAATGTGAAGACCAAAAACTCGCTGGAGGCCAAGAAGATAATTTCTTTAATGACTAATCAGTTACATCATTTGACCAGAAAAATCCCCTAAACTGCTGATTATGTCAGCTGAGGAAAATGTTTTACTAACAATACTTCTATAGTCTGAGGCACCCCAATGAATACTCAAGAACATCCAGTCTTTAGAAAGCACTTCATTTAACCTGTTATTCCTTGCATACAGAATAAAACTCAAGAGATCACATACCACTACCAAACTGGCTGTCAAGAGCCAGGAGAACATAAATTATTAGCACTTTCAAAACATATTGTTGCTTTCTGCCTCTTGGCAGATAAACTGCTCTTTGTGTGAAAAATAACTAAGCAATGACCATATAACAGACATTATAAGTCCTAATGAACAAAGGGATCAAAATACTGTACAGCTAGTTTCAAGCATATTTGAAATTACCACGACAAAGGTACCAGACAGAGATATGACTCAACTATGATTGTATGATTTGTATTCTATTGTAAGGTTAGGATAAGGTCAATGATATTCCCTAAACCATAATCTGTTTAGAAAGATGTCCCTTTAACATTGCATAATACACAAAGATAGTACACTAGTTTAATTTACTTCATCTTTTATATACCCAGATGTTGTAATTCCGGACAGGTTGTTAATCCAGGCAGGTCATTTTTAAACAGTAAATTGAACAACTTTTCATGCAAATTGTCACAAATCTTTCACAGGATAGGTTGAAAATCATGTGAATTGCAAATATTCACTGGTTTTAGTGATACTTGATGCACGTTTTTCGGAAAATCTGACGGCAAAATTGACAGGCTAATTTTTGTTAAGTGTCCGGAAATGCAACCCCCCATCCTTTATGCTACAAAAATTTATGTCATGTAAGCCTATTAATTTTGTCCTTCACGGTTTATGCTGCTGGAGATCTAACATCCACATTATAATTTGCTAGACAAACTGTCAAGTTATCATGGAATGTTTTACCATGATGAATATCACCTCTTAACATTGCCTCATTATTATTTGTACAAAGCTTATCTGATGCAAAATTTGACTTTTAAGAGCAAATCCAAGCCTTAGAAATTCAGAATTTAATAGCAGGAGGGCAACCATGCACAAGTGCCAAAATATTATGACAGAAGTGCACCATTTTGGATGATACCAATACAAAATCCATTAAATAAATAGTTAGGATCAACTGCAATCCCAAGTCAAATATGTGACAATGAACATAACCACAGATCTTTTATGAGAGTACCACACCTTTGTTAAAGTTACAATTCCATCCTGGGGCTATCAAATAAATGCAGAGATGCCATTAATACAGTAAAACCACAAATTATTAGTTTACTAAAGTCCAGGCAGTAAATTGAACCAAACATGATTGCTTAAATTTCCAATAACAAGTTCATAATAAGGAAAAAAAGGGATAGAAATTTAAAAGGATACTGATGAATTCACTCAGGATATATCTGGAAGTGTAGTACGGAACAGCCTACGGCTATGTATTGTTATCAAATAATTATCACCTCACTCAACCTGAGATGGCTTTGAAATTCCATATTCAACTTTATGACCTTGTCACTTCTTTACAGATGTAATATTCTTTTGTTTTTCCTTCTAATGACTTCCATTGTTTTCAAATTGATAGTGATCTTGAACGTAAAATATTAGTGCTAACATCTAGGTAAATTGGGTTCGAGCGGGTCGTCTGTTTCGTGGACGCCGAAACCTTCGGCTAGGCTCTGGACTCCGAGCACTAAGCGTCAGGATAGATTTTTATCACCGGCCAATTGTCTCGATGATCGAGGATTAGGGAAAACATACTCTCACTAAATTTATATTACATTTGATCTGTTATTAAACTACACAGATTATATTCATCATTACCACTCTCTCACCTAAACGCAGGAATAGATGTCTTAGTGCAAAGATTCGATAATGCTTCGTGTCGACTTTGTCGTGTTTCGCTTCAAATGTTCAGCCCGGCCGGCTATATGCTATGCATAAAATATAAGCACACGCGAATCGTAGCGAGAAAATCGTATAGCGCCCCCTTCGATGAAATACATTATCGTCTGCTCTGATTGGACGAAAGTTTTATTGCCGGGGTAACCGCTTGAAATCGAATCCCATGTGGGTGATATGTTAAACCACCCCCTCCCCTTCTTTGCTCATTATTCAGTCGTTTACACATTTTCTGAGAAATCGATTTGGCAGACATTCTCTATTTGTAACAAAGTTTCATTCTGTGCAATTTCAGTTTCCATCATTTTAAGAACTCAAGAATACCTTTCAGAAAAGAATCTGTTTCCAAGATATAGGGGGAGGGGGTGCAAATATATCTACTGGAAACACACAGTGCAAAGAAAGGATACAGGCTATCAAAATACTCCCTATGATCGATGTCCCCATTATTGTCTTATGTGATCAGCGTTTGTCATGAATTTGAACATGTACGTGCATATCCTCCCGAGCCATCTATGCTGCTTGACATTCATTTCACCACCTTTTACAAGTTTCAAGCAAATTCATTTGGGTGGATGACATGTTATTTAATCTGGAAGAGCATTTTGTGGTGATTCCGTTGCATTACATATTCTGAAGAAGTTATGCTCCACGGTAGTGGTGGATCAGCTTGTATGTTTGGTGTAACCATGTTGTACAGTAAATTGATAATGTATTCAGGGGCGGATCCAGGATTGAGTATAAGAGGGGGCACACAAATAAAGGTTTGTCAACTTTTGGAAAAGGTAGACCTGTATTTTTTTTGTCTCGCCAGCTTCTCGAAAAGTCGCTCAGTGGGGTGGGGGTCTTCATTCTAAAAGGGGGGCACAATCGAGAAAATGGCAGATCGTATATTGTCAAAATGCATACTTTTCTTCCAAAAGGGGGGGGGGGGCACGGGACGGAAGTGCCCCCCCTGGATCCGCCAATGAATGTATTTGTCATTAGTCTCTGTTCATAGTTGCTTTATACTCCTTTTCATTTCCCTCTAACCTTGTAATCGCAGCATCTGTACAAATCTGCCCTCCTCACTTAAAATAGATAAGATGATGGGTGGACAGATCATCCATTTACATACACTTCAATCTTCACTCGTTATCTATCTATACTTCTGCCCTTATTGTTCTCTCCATTGCGCTCTTTCACTTCAACTTTCAAAATGATTTATAATCAGTTTTCAATTCTCTCTTAATTTCATACACTGTCCATTAATCAACTTCATAGTAAAATTATTTTCATATGCAGCTGTAATGGAAAATGAAGATTGATTTCTCCAATGCTCTTGCTCATCTAAAATGTAAAATATGCAATGACTTCTTTTTCTATTTAAACTTACAATTAATGGCAACTCTGCTATCAATGGTAACTACCACTCAACAGCCAATAAAATCACGGTTTCCATGGGAGTTACCATTGATGGCAAAGTTACCGTTAATGGTAAGCTTTATGCAGCACAGCCCTGAACAATTTCCTTCAGGTAAATTTTTTCTTTTCATTTTTTTTGTTTTGTTTAACAACGACTTGCTGATATTGAAATAAAAAGAATATCCCAAGTCAACTTAGAGGCTAAATCAGACCAAAGTTTTTTGAAAAGCAAATACCCCTGACCCCCCCCCCCAAAAAAAAAGAAAAAAAAAAAAAAAAAAATCAAGAATTTTTTTTTCTTCTTCAGCACTTCACATATTGCACTGGAAAAAGAAAATTTAAAACAAAAACAAATGTTTAAATTTCCACTTTGCAATTTTCAAGCATAAATTTAGGATAATTTTAGGGAAATTTGAAGATAGCTTAGTGAAATACAGTGGTGCACAAAGACGCGGGAAAGACGCAAGGAGGAAAATTGCAAGTTTTGTCTGTGCTTCTACAATTAGAATCAGACATATCTGAATAAAACTTTTCATATTATTTTGCTTAAAAGTGTTCAAAGATTTAAATACCAATTCTACATCGTAATATTTTGGTTCTGCCTCTATAGAATAAAATTTTGAATTTGAATAATTTTCTCATATGCGTCTCTCCCGTGTTCTTACGTGGCATGACGATTGGCTAAGCTACTTAAGCGCTGTTGGTTTCCTATAGAAATATTAAAAGGCACTTGCACTTCACAATCCCCTCATTACGAGTTTGTTATTTGTTTGTTTTTGTTTTTGTTTTTGTAGAGTCCAATGTGCTCTACCATGATATCCCGAAACACTGCTCCAGTCTATTACTGTAATGGGGTCTTGCAAGAAAGTTGCGATTGATTGCAAGTTGCAACTGATCGGTACTGACCAATCAAAATCATTGTTGCAAGCGCATCTTCTTGAATGGGCAGACTCTGAACCATTCAGAATGGTTGTTCTAATTTGCTTTACAATTTGCAATTGATTGCAACTTTCTTGCAACACCCCATTAGTCATTATCATGACTGCTAATATGCATATTGACAATGTAATAAAAAAAATTGAGAAAGACACAATAGTAGGTCAAATTTTGATATCAAAGTTTTACTTTTCTACCCGTATTTACAGGGAACAGATATACACATCCAATTATGAGTTACAACTGCTGCATAATATATTCCATAATCACAACCTTGTTACCAGAATATAATTTTACATCAGACATTAAAGATTTATGCAACTCTAACTGACCGCACAGTGAATTGTTGAATGTAATGTTACCTTGCAAAGTGAATAAGCCAAAGGATATACATGTACGACATGTATAACAATATTTTGTGTTTTCATAGCTTACATGTAATGAAGCCCCATCCCTTGTTATTAGAATCACCGACTCAAAAATTCTTATTTTAGCCATTGATTAAATAATTTCAAACATATGATATTCCTGTACATATATTTCAGCTACATACTATAAAACAATGAAAATTGTCACCCCCCCCCCCCCCCCCCAAAAAAAAATGTGTTGTACAAATCTTAGTGGAATGTAAAGTCTAAACATGTAAAATGCAAAACATAGCCAGTGCTTGACATTTAACAAAAACTATTGGTTTTCCAATGTAGTATGACAAGTAGCAGTCTGTAGTTGCTCTACTCAAATTCATTCAAGGTTTGGCTTACTGCAGCCTCTTCTCTTACTTGCCTGGCAGTCCAGGACATGTTGCAAGCATTCATGTCAAGCCCTATATATATGAAAATATCTTCTTCCACCTATATCTATGCATAATGAAACATTTGTCCTTTTTGTTACCATCATAGGCTGTTCAGCAAGAATTTAATTTCTCAACAGTCCCATCATATTAGTTATCGTGTCTCTTTCAATGATAAAAAGTAGTACAGTTTTATATTTCAGTTAATATTACCAATCTAAGTATAATTTGAAATGCATCATATTAGTTATCGTGTCTCTTTCAATGATAAAAAGTAGTACAGTTTTATATTTCAGTTAATATTACCAATCTAAGTATAATTTGAAATGCTTGATGTGTTGAACATTGTATTCAGACAAAGAAAATGAACTTAAAGATTCTATCCGAAATATATTTCTAACTTGAAAATGTTTCAGAAAGGAGAATCTGTCAGCCCAAAATGACTTCAAAGGATTCTCTATTCTACTAAATCCATAATTAAGAGTATGATTCTCTACACATAGACAAGAAAAAATTATTTTAAACCTCCCACATTAGAAATACCAAACACTATCCTCTTACTTCAAATGACAAAATTATGTTCTATGCACTTGTATGGAAAATGACATTGTAAACCCAATTTCAAAACAGGTAACTGTGAATCAAAATTACTGTTTATAGCATAAAGACTGCAGTGTCTTGGTCATCTTAATCGTGCTTTCTAAATCACAAAGTTTCAGCATTTTAAAAATGATAAAGGAATACACCTAGTACAACAAGAACATTTAAAGTGGCTGTTCCACAAAAAAAGCATTAAAAAGTAAAGGCAAATGAACAAGGTGAATTTACAGTTCCTTCAAAAAATAAACAGCTAAACTTTAGATTCTCAAGTGAAATAGATAAAGAATATCCAACTTGCCACTATTGCATGTTAACTTCAACAACATAGATATAGAATGGAAGAGAAGGATGAAAAATATTAAATATACCGCAAAGAAAATTATGGACATTATTGACCCTGTATAGACAAACCAGAATCAACAACAAGCATATTCTGTTAACACTATACTGGTACTGTTACTGTATGACATTTTTTCCATTAATGAGTAAAAAAGTATTGCTAAAGTATCAACGGGAAAACACATACATGCTAGATCTGGCTATTTACTAATATATCCATAGTCATGCCCACAATCAAGCTCTGGCAAGCATCTGGTCTAAGTTGCTTGATACGTACGTTCTTGGTGCACAAAATAAAAAGCCAAAGTGAGTTACAATTGGCAAATAGAGATAAGACATTGATTGTTTCTTTTTTCGTTAATAAATATTCCAATCTGCCACAAGTGAAGAAAAGTCTATCAACTTCAATAAATTGTATAATTCAGTAAAGAATACATGAAGTGAACCTGCTTGGTGAGGTACTTACCCATGATATGCATACAATTAGTAAACAGGTCTTATTATTTGTAAACACTTTATCAAAATGCTTTCAAAGCATTTAAACGACAAAATGAATATTGTCATTGTGAAGTATTATTTTGTAACTACTTTAAATGGAAGACTGGGATTGAATACAAGCTCATTTAAGTAACTAAAAGATGGAATCTTTCTTGAAGAGCTAGATTTGTATAGCATACTGCAAGGTCTTGGTTGAAATGTGGTAATTAATAGGTGATGGAGTTATGGATCTTGAATCTGAACGCTCCCATCAGCCATTCCAAAGTACGCCCTCTTGGCCATGTTGATGAACAACCCTGTATCAACAACACCTGGTTGAAGAAATTGGTGAAAGAATTGAAAGATTGAGAAAACATAAGGTATTAGTGTTATTAAAAACTGTATTTCAATTACATACAGACCTACATTCAGTTTATAAACTGTGCAATGCTCATATTAAGTACAGGAAAACATTCTCTATATGTGTTTGCCTCTGCAGATCTCATTGTATTTCCTCAATTAACAGAAAAATGTAACAATTTATGATAGCATAAGGTGTACTGCCAAAAAATAAGATACAGGTGCGCATATTCTGAACTCAGGTTTAACTTAAACTCCAGTCTAAGTTAAACCAGAGTTTGATTAAACCTGACTTAGACCGCAAGTTCAGTCTAAATTTCTGTACAAAGTTAAACCACATGTAGACTGGAGTTTTAAGTTAAACCACAGTTAAGAATGTGATTTTCTTCAACTCTGATTCAAAGGGCAGGTTTAGACTGCATTGAAACCACACTTAGACTGCAGTTTAAGTTAAAACTGAGTTCAGAATACGGGTCAATTTTTTTATTGACTGAAATGTTGATTGTATGATGCATACTCCTGCTACAATTGCTCCATGATCAATTACTAACCCTAAACCTGACCTAAAAACCTAATCGTAATCAAAGCCCTATCCGCCTATCCTTGAGACAAAATAGAAGATCACCAAGACATCAAATGCCATACCTGGAATCATCATAAGTTCCCTGTTGACCGTGTCCCAGCTCTCTGGTTTCCTATCGAATTTCCAGTCTAGGATGAAATTGCCATTGTCCGTCACTACTGGCCCCTGCAAAAAGAATAACAAATTACAAATCATATTTAGCGGAGATATACACAGGAGTAAAATACATGGAGTCATGTTTTAAAAATCACAGTTATATTACTCTTTTTTCAGTCTGCTTGACGACATACAGGGTACATGCCCACATTTACATTTAAGAGTTATGTAAACCCCTTCATACATTGAAAGTTCTGGCGAGCCACCGAACTTTGTCTCAATGGTCTTTGTGACAGGACGGCAGGTCATAGGGGAAAATAGGTATATCCCAAATGTATTACGATTATTAAAGGTAATCGATTTCTGGACTCCTTTGACTGTGACATTTGGTTTACCTCTGTGAAGAGTTATGTAACCCTCATATTACCTACAGCTTTTGCTTTGGCCATCTTGAGTTCTGGCGAGCCACCAAACTTTGGTCTGGATGGTCTTGATGACTGGACGGTAGGCCATTGGAAAATAGGTATATCCAAAACAAATTAGATCAAGCTAAACAATTTCTACTACTACGACTGTTATCTACATGTTTTGTTTAAAATTGAGAAGAGTTATGTTGCCCTCTGCTGTGAGATACTTACAGCTTTTGCTTTGGCCATCCTGAGTTCTGGCGAGCCACCAAACTTGGTCTCGATGGTCTTGATGACTGGACGATAGGCCATTGGAATGACTTCGATTGGAATGCCTTTGACCCAGTTGATACCTAGATCTGAAGACTGTTTCCTGCAGAGAATCAAGGGGAGAGTTTAGAGGCATACTCTGAAAGCTATGCTATCTTTTATGTTAGTGAAATGAACGATACCACAACAAATCAAAATTGGGCGTAATAAGCACTTACCAGTATTATTTTGTGCTTGCGCAGGCGTTTCTCTTAACACTTCACGTTCATGACCTGTCCTAATTTAAATTTGTTATTATTATTAATATACTTTCACTAACATGATATATAACATATTTTTCAAACTACCATACCAGGAGAAAGTGACGTTCTTGGAATAGATTAATAGTTCGAAAGAGTAACTTGCAGTAATATTGCCACTTAAGTTGATGATCATCAAATCATTGAGAGTATCCATAAACTAGTATCATTTGAACCAGCAAAGTTACAATCAAAGTTAAAGGGAAAGTTGAGTTCTGGAAAAGGTGAAAAAATACTTTGTGAGCTTTCGCATTCATTTTATGTCAGTTTGGAAGAACATCATAGTAGAAATATCACCTGAAAAGGATTCTCTGCAAAAGCCCTTATATTAAAAATATGACAAAAAATAACTGAAGTGTTCAGGCCGAACATTCATACCACATCTGTGTGCAGTCCCATATACCCATTTCTGTGTGCGGTGCATGTGCTTTTTAGCGAGTTTGGGTTGATTTCTTATTATTTAGACGATTCCAAAACCTCACAGTATACACCAATCCTTGTTTAGACATGATCAACCTTTCCCAATTGCTTCCAGACAGTTTCTTTCACAATGTAATCACATGACCAGAACTCACCTATATCTTTAAAGAGGTCAATGAAATGACAAACACAGCAATAAGTACATAATAAATGAAACTTCTATCAAGAATTCAGCTGTAAAAATTTAAAAATCTAAGACAATTTCTGCAGGAATTATAGGTACCGATCACCAAAAAATATATTGCTCTGTATGTTTCCATGTCATCGTACTATATTTAAAATATGGGCTTCAAATATTACTTCTATATTACTTTCTACAAGCATAAAAGTGACTTGTGAGCAGACTACTCGATGCACCTGTACGCGCTCACCAAGGTAAGGGCTTGCGCGGAACGCAACTCGGGAGTTTGGTTCCGCGCGAGTACCTTCATGTTATCCTTTATTTCCTCCACACTCCTAAACTGTTGACCAATAGAATGCCAGATAAAGTTCTTTGAGGTTAATTTTATTTCTCATGAAAATATATTTAATCATCATGATATAGACTTACCTATAGTCTGCTATAACAATGAATGTATTGGCATTAGCAGCAACAATCTTTTCTTGTGTGAGGCAGCCTCTGTAATAAATGCAAAAATAGGTTTAAAAAGATATTTTTTCCATTTTTAACTATTTATTGATTTAAACAGCTACAGTTGTGCATCACTCTGACTTAAAATATCCAGGTACTGCCATGGTACTGCAGTTTTTCATAGGTGATACAAAGCATATTACAAAATTCATTCCATTTTCAGTCTTTAGGACACGATTGTGGAGTGAGAGAAACGTTCACAGTTTTAGAATATACATAAGACAGACATATAATATATGAAACATTTCCTACCTGATGCCTGAAATATTTTTTTTAAAATGTATCCAGGCAATTTTCTTTTCATACTTTAATAGTTCTGTTATCATCCCTACTGCAAAAATATTCACCTTCACTATATTTGATCACTTCAATTTTGATAAAAAAGACAAAAATATAACAAACTTATCCCACTTGGAAGGCAAACGGGGGGGGGGGGGGGGGGGGTTCATCAAGTGTCCTGTCAGTGATTTTTATCGACAATTCTGCTCTCAGCCAATCAGATGCAAGGATTTCAGTAGCTTATAACAGTTATTGCAACTTGTCATTGATGACAAGTTTTATGAAACAGGGCCTTATCAGTGATTTTTACCGACAAATTTGCTCTCAGCCAATCAGATGCAAGGATTTCAGTAGCTTATAACAGTTATTGCTACTTGTCACTGATGACAAGTTTTATGAAACAGGGCCCAGAAGCAGAGAAGGTACTTACCCGCCACCTTTGATACAGGTCAATCCACTGTCCACTTCATCAGCACCATCGATGGCTACATCTAACTGAGGTCAGAGGCAAAATGAAAATAGAGAAAAATATTCCCTTTACATTCCCCCAAATTTATTTCTATGCTAAATATTACATCTACTTCCAAATCTAAAGACTTCTGTTTTCCCTTCCAAGCAGACTATAAATAAGTCGACATGAAATTGCCATGCCCATTACCCTGTTTAAGTAATACAATCAAGGAAATAAAATTGTAACATTTTGGGTCGAGATCTATGCCCAATTGCTAAGCTCCACCAAAATAAACAAATTTAATTTAATCCTAAATTATTTGTACTGTACGTATTTAAATATGCAAAATTAAAAATTTGTGTTTAATACCAAATCAATGCAAGTGCCTCAAAATTTTAAATTTAAAGAAGAGAATAAAAAAAAGAAATAGGACCAAAAATAAGGGTAACAAGGCCAGTAATTTTGCCGGTTTATAGTATAAGCTCATAGGATCATATAGGAAGAAAGGTTTACAAATGGAATTCTAATACTGAAAGTTACTTTCCCAAATAATTTCTGTAGCTTAAAGCTACACATTGTACTGTCTTTCTTACCTCTGGTGTTCTCTCCAGGTCACTGAGTGTGAGACCATTCTCGACAATGAGTTGCTTAGCTTGGAATGATGTAGGTACGCATGTCACCTGCAGTTTCTCTTCTTTTACTCTCTCAGCTGAATTCCAGGAATAATAAAAGGGAAATATGTACAAGAAAAAGATATACTTATAATATCAATACATCTAAATCTTCTTTTTGTAGGGGGGGGGGGGGGGTAATGGAATGGAAGATATGCCAACAAATATAGATCAAATGGTCTTGGTTCTAACCACAGACATTGTCATAAACACTGTTTACATCCTACTGTAAACGCTGTTATTTGCGCTGTGCAATTACATGCTCGCATGTATACCCACTCCATTTATTAATTTACACACACGCAGTCCGTTCAAATGCATACAACATGCGCAACTACACAGACGTGCTCAAAAATGAATTGGACACACACACACACATATTAATGTGCTGAAGCATGCAATTCAACCCGCATAGTAAATCAGGCTAAAATTTTTTAAAGTTCTAGAATTCTCGCCCACAGGAAATAGCGCAAAATCCACGAAAATTAAAGTACCGCGAATATTTCTGCATTTACAGTATTTGCCACTTCATTATCCATATCCACAATGAAAATGAGGCCTTTTTATATCTTGCTTATAAATGCAAAGAGCATCAGGCCATTATTGAAATACATGTATGTAAATATGTAATATGTAATCACTACATGTACTACAAGGAATTTGGAACCATCGAATGTGGAGTATAATGTAGTAAGCCTCTGTTATGATGACAAGTTCCATGTCTTCTTACAGCAAATTCAATTTCAAAATATTCTAAAAGATATTAAAAATTGATTTAACTCAAAATGTATTACCATGCAATGTACTCTTCAACAATACCTTGAATTAAACACACAACTACCATAAAAAATATAACAAGACCCTTATAACTGCAAGCACCAGCAATTTTCTCCCTTCTTTTCATCTTCTTATTTTCAACTTCCAGCTCCTGATTACTAAAATATAAAACCAGATACTCAACACATATTTCTAAATTATACATTACATGTATATGTGCAGTAATAGTTGCAAAAGTTGTAATACTCCTTACTATGATATATACAAATCCACAAAGCCACTAACCCCAAAGCTACTCAGAGGAATGTGGACATGGGGAAACACATGCCCTTCCCACAGCATGCTTGTTCACTAAAAGAGGTTTGGACAGAATGCATGCCTTACTGCCCCCCACAAGGATCTATTAGCCTAAATTTTAGGAAATAAATTACAGTAAGTAGAACTCAATTACAATGTGGGTGATATATGGAGACCCTACATAGAAACAGTCTACAGTCTACAAATACAATCTTCTGAATACCCTCTCTTTAGTGAGCAAAATATATTGGTATTTGAGTTCCAAGTTGGACTTCCAAAGTCAATTTAAATCACTTCCTAAGATAATGATATAAAAAATATTTGTCCTGCAGTTGTTTAACATTGATAAAAGATAATCTCCAACTCTTTTAATAGGAGCAAATTTCAGATTTTGTAAAAAGGTGGAGGGGCACAATCTTGAAAACTATCTGACGGGCCAAAGGGGGGAAAAAAGGTTATCACATATTTTGTGTGTCTTTGGGTTGAAAAACTGAAAAGGGGAGGGGTATTTTTGTTGTGTACTTAAGGTATGCTAATTCATGGGCTCATTGGGCTGGTTGTACCCACCTCCATTTGCCAAAACAAAGATACTCACCTAGTCTTTGCACAGCAAACACAATGGTAGAGCCACTTCCTACACCCAGTCTGCAGTTGTCCTGAAGCAAATTCATGAAGCAAATTCATATATGCATTAATAATTTTGTAGAAGTGATGAAAGAGGACACAAGACACAACTGGTAAAACTAAAGGTAGAGCGTATCAAACTGTGTCTGCTCAGGCTGACACACCAGAAGGGCATTAACTCTACTAAAGACTATATGAATAAACACCCTTCTGGCTCTATGCAGCGAGCAGATAATACTTAGGGCTATGATGCAAATTGGCCGAGCCAGAAAATTTGAGCACTTAAGAGCCTATATTACATAATTTCTACACATTTTTTTTCCCCGGGGGGAAATTTCTCACTTTGAAGTAAAAGTTTGCATTTTAGAGCACTTGAGGGCCTGAATAGGGTGCTGCAGCCTTTACTCATTATTTACTAGACTATACTTGCAGTCTTCAAAATTTCCAGAGGTGGGGGGGGGGGATGACTGCCCCCCACCCCCGAAAAATTCTCCTGCATGTATTATGAATGACAAGATATTATAATCAAGTGCAACTTAAGTGATATTAATTTGTTTTCAATCAAATTTGCATCCATATTCTTTTTTCTTTGCAAACAAAAGCACTTTAGTCTTAGAAAATACACAGGAACAAGAGAAGTAAAATACTTTTACTATGCTCGGCTAGATGATGATCTGGTTTCTTTTTCAATTTCACCATCAGCGCACTGACCAATTAAATTTACAGTCAGTCTCATAGTTAATGCAAACACTGAAACTTACACTATTATATACAAAATAGTTCTAGTAGACTAGACTTTAACATTTATCCATGTCTCCTCCCCTTGGCTGGAAAAATGTTTAAGATTATAAATTAACATTCAAATTTCAGTTACAAAAAGGCTGCAAATCAACAAACCTCAACTTCAATGCAACCAAGACGTTACACAATTATAGTCATCATTCAAATCACCACATAATTATTAATTATCATGATTATGAAATGGAAAATAATCCTAATATTATTATTAGCATTAGCATATTAATTATTATTGCAATATGTTAATACACTGCAGACCTGTATACACACATTAAATATGAGATGTAATATATCATAAGAGATGAGATGTAATGAAATGTAATATGAGATGTCGTCACATATCTGTTGAAAATTAGCCATGTCATATGACATGGCTAATTTTCAACAGTTAACGGCTATTATAGCTAATATGCCCAGTAATCCTCAAATTGGCAAGAATCCTACCTAGGAATAGGATATTAAAAAAAACAGAACGGAGGTATAGGCCTAGATAGGATTTGTATGGAGCGGAGGTACATAGTGCAGCCAGATCAAATTCGCTGTCAATTCATGTGGTCTAGTGGTAAAGGTGTCTGGTCAGACTGTCAGAGTATTCTCTTTCTACACTGCACTCGCGTTTAAGGTCCCGGGTTCGAATCCCGCCCTTTCTTGCTGATAATTTTTTCAGTTATGAATCGATAACGATAGCGTTTATTCCGTTATAAATAACTGAATTTCAACAATGAAAACCAAGATACTTGACTAATTATTCACTTGTCTGCTTGTCATGCTTGTTCAGGCTGATTTAATGGCGGCTGGGCATAATAACAGAATAATACAACGACTTTGGCCCAGTTAACTTAATAATTTGCATCATCATGAAGAATGCTTGATATTCATTGTTGTTGTTTGATTAGATTTAGATCTAGAGTATATGACTATGGGTTAGGCCTATGGCTATGTTTTGTGACAATAATCCTAACTTATTCATTTAATAACTGACATCAGATCACTGATGACTGATTTTGTCCATATAAAAACACTTTCTTCTTTCATCATGCAAACAACAGAATAGGAAACATGCAACTCTAAATTCTAATCACAGTTGGTAACTAAGTTAGAATAGATCTCTAGATTTCTATTCTAGATCTAAAAGTAAAAGTTATCTCTTCAATCACACTGAATCATGTCTTGTTTTGCATTTGTAATTGTATTTTATTAACTGGTAAATTACCTTCACGTGGTTGTTCACTGCTGCACATGCAGCGGCCTTTTTAGCCTGATCAATCAGATCCATTGCTGAGGACTGTCCAACTCCGTTTGTTGTTGCCAAACGACACAACCGTTCTGTAGAAATGCATGCATTCCTGATGCAATTCTTCGCAGGGTTAATTGCACTGTTCGCCAACATTTGTTCAATTTTCTGAGTGGTCTTAAACAATTAATGCGGAAGTACACAGGCGCGGGAATGGCAAGACCGCGCATGTGTCTGAATATAAATGACGGTGAAACTGGCACATATAACGCCTAGCGCAGGAATGAAACGAGTATGAACAATCTCGATATTATTTTACTAGCTTAGGCGGTTAACCCATGTGCTCTTAATTGATCAACTTTTCCAGCTTACAGGAGAGCTTGTTTTGTGAAAAATGGCAGATTCAGTGTCAGCAGCTTTGCACGATTGCCAGAATAAGGTTGACTCAGGAATGAAGTCACTACTAAATGACTTAGATAATACAGTTCTTCGCAAATTACAGGTAAATTTACAACAATGTTGGCTGGTTCTGGTTATTGTCTACGGTCCCAGGTGTTGAGTTTGATGGGTGTATCAGATTTGTCTTAGAAGTTAGAGTGAAGTTAAGAATTGGACAATTTTCTTTGTTGTGTGTTCCAATCAAACTGGTAAAACTTCAAGGAAGTTTTCTGTTGTTCAAGTTGGTGATGACCATGTAGTTTGAGTATAGATTTTTTTGTTAACCCTTTCATTTTTCAAATCATAATAATATGTTAAGACATGATTATCATGATTAGACTGTGAACTGTTTGGCAGATGAGATGAAATTTATGACAATCAAAATCTATTTTCATTGTTTTATAATGCAGAAAGAGATGTATCTCTGCAGTGCAAGATGCTGTGATCAATTATCTGGAGATCGACAAGGTTGTATACAGAGATGCCAGCAGCCAGCACAACAGACCGAAGAATATGTGCAGAAAGAATTAACAGATTTCTTAGTAAGAAAGGGTCATTTAAATTCATTTGACTTTCTAGAGTGCACTGACATGACTGAAGATTTCAGTATGCTTGATATTGTTTACTTTTCTTCTCATTTGTTTCTAATTATTGCTTTCTATTCACATTCTCATAGGAAATTTATTAAGCAGGATTATAAATTGGAAATTGCAGTTGACATCACATGTCTAAAAAGATGAAATAAAATTGATTCCTGATTTGAGTGCATTTTCAACTTATAAAGGAAAGGAGGCAAAAGAAAATTAAGGAGGTGAGCCTGGAAAATTTGTGAAATTTGTGAACCGATCCATTTCTGTAAGATGACGTTAGTAATTTCCTCATACGCACAGATTTCTGAGTGTCTTTAAATCAAAAGGTTGGGTACATAAAAAAAAAAAAAACCCAACATATTCTAAAGTATATATTAGGTGAAGTTGTCAAATTTAAAAAAAGAAGAGAAAGAAGAATTGCAAGTCTTCCATTTATGAAGACCTGAACATCTTTTCTTTTTTAATTCATGTAAATTGTTGGTTGTCAATTTCCAGAAATACATGTAACATATTTATAGCTTTATATTATAATCTTTAATCAGTGAAAATCCTTTATCCAAGTGATTTATTGGCATTTACATTATATATATTTTTCATTGGAAAAGGAATTAGTATGATTATGTTAATCTTTTGGACACGGACAATTTCCCCAAAGCCATTTACCTTAAAAACCACTATGGGAGAGGAATGGAAAACCCCCCCCCCCCCAAAAAAAAAAAAAAAAATTACAGGAAATGAATGGTTATGGTAATGAAAATGTATTGTTGCTATCTAAAATATCTTTTACCTCTTGTATATCCTTACAATTTTCAGTAAATTCAAAGATGTTTTATGTGAAGTTCAAGATGTATTTACAGTAAATGTTTCTTTTTTTTTAATAAAAATATAAGTAGTTCACTTGTGCATAGATGCATTTTTGAAAATTTAAATGCATAAGAAATCATATTGGAAAGTCATAGACAAAATTAGTTGTTTATTTGCTTAGTGTGTAAACATTGACCCTTGTTTTTCTTTTGTTTTCTAAGTCTATTTTGTAAGAGGTAAATGCAGAAATTATCGCTAAATTGAAGGTTTTGATGGAAATATTGCACCTGAGGTTGACATTTTTTAGTTATCTTGATATCACAAACACTCTGGATGGATATTTTGTGACAGCCCCTGATATTATCTGTTTTTGCATTATCTTTTGATCCAGAATGCAACCAATCACACATACAGGAGCAGAAAGAGCAAAAATCACTGAAAAATTGTTGAGTCTATTTTCAATGTTGTACGTTGTGCTGTTCACAAATAAGTGATTTTCACAAATAAGTGATTTTATTATGACTTATCACTAAAGTCTCTAAATTGGCAATCTGCTGTAAAATATATAATCACTATTTTTGTGTACAAATTGGCAATTTTTCTGTTAATATTTTTGCAATATTCATTCGCATTGGTCATTTAATGAACATTTTAATTTTTTCCACAGAATGTACGAGTGAAAAATGAGCATAATTGTTGCCAATTTGATGAGAAAAAACTGATTAATTCAGACCAATAGAAAACTCTGAACTGCTATGGGTTAATGGATTTGGAGCTTATTTACCTTATTTGGGGCTCATTTACCTTATTTGGGGCGTATTTACCTTATATGGGGCTCATTTAACTTATTTGGGGCGTATTTACCTTATATGGGGCTCATTTACCTTATTTTGGGGCTCATTTACCTTATTTTGGGGCTTATTTACCTTATTTGGGGCTCATTTACCTTATTTGGGGCTTATTTACCTTATATGGGGCTCATTTACCTTATTTGGGGCTCATTTACCTTATTTGGGGCTCATTTACCTTATTTGGGGCTCATTACCTTATTTGGGGCTCATTTACCTTATTTGGGGCTCATTTACCACATTTGGGACTTATTTATCTTATTTTGGCCTTAACTTTGTATGTGCCATCCTTGTTTTTAGGATCGTCTTCAGAGGTGCACCCTCCAGTGTCAAGATGAGGCCAAGGACAAGATCCGAGACAAGATGTCTTCTGCTGATGAGGCCAAGGTACGCAAGAACCTAGAGGGCTGCCTCATCAAATGTGGTGACAAGCACGTCGCCATGTTCCCTGCTCTCAGCAAGCGAATTTCAGACCACGTCAGTCAGTTTTTATGAGAGAGAATGTAGACGACATTACTTATAGGAAATGTAGGTATTTATATTACACTGCTATGGGGAAAGAACTGTGTACATGAAGTATTTCCCAACCTGTTTAATACAGGTCTATCCAAGTGTAAATTGGACAGTCTTAAGCTTACACAGTTGTACGTAATCCATCTGAATACAAGAATGGTTACTAGTTGTGGCTGTTCATTTATGTTTCTTTTTATAGCTGATACATGTATGATGTGTATGGCGTAAAGTGAAAATGCATGTTTTGTTTTAACCACAGATTGACATCCAATACCATGTGTGGTACATTGAAATTCAGGGAATCAGCAACACCACATGACAATTTAAAGGAGAATTACGCTCAAAAATAAAGACGATAGTGTTCAAAGGTGTTATTTATTCCTACTTGTTAGACTATATGGCTTCGCGTCAAAATATACGAGATCGATACGAATCAATTTTTTCTGAGCAAAATTTACCATCTGCTAGCAATATGTATCGTCTGCTAGCAGCACATGGGGGCGGCCATTTTGTTTATGTGTACAAGAAGATTTTCTTAATCCAAATGCTTAATTGCCTTTTTCAAAATTAAAAACCCATTTGAGATTAAAAATATAGAATAGATATGTCAATTTATTTTTAAACTGAAGATTTCCTTATATATTTCTGCTGAAAATCGATATTCGCTTAATAGAAATCTATTTTCTCGATACTGGACGTATGGGACGGAGCAAATTAATTCAAATTTTATGGATGCTTCTTCCCTGAGCATCTATAGCGGCAAACTATGCATTCACCTGCTTTCGGATAATGGACTTGAAAAGTCAGAATGCATGCTGCATATATTATGTTCTGCTCTATTTGGCAAACCCAAGAAAATAGATTTTTGTTAAGCAAAACCAGACAATTTAAAAGTATCATTATAAAGATTTAATTTTTATAATACATGTAAACACCCACTTTATATTTTCCGTCACATATGGGATTTTAGGTAATGAAGAAAATCAATTTAGGATTTGGATTCAAAATATCTTCCTGACTGGAACATTTCTCAATGGTTCATGTACAACTCCAAATCAGCAAGAAAATGGCAGCCCCCATGTAAATGAGTAGGAGACGATACCGGGTGTTGGAATATCTTTATTTATACCCTTTTCTGATATCTTATTAGAAAATGATTTAGGCCAATAAGTAGGAATATATTACACCTTCCAATACAGTGTATAAGTAAATTTGTAATCAGGGCTTAATTCTCCTTTAATGATGCGTTATTGCATTCAATACTTTTTCTGACTACTCACTATTCAGGTCAGTTATCTTTCGTTGTGAAACCATTCATGATTTTTTTGATACATGTACACCGATATATATATAAAGAAGTCATGCTTCTTTTACTTGTTGTAGATGTTGGCTAGATTATTGACATTATTGCTACTGGAATCTTGATGTACTAATCAAAATAAGATCAGATTTGGAGTCACTGATCAAGTCTAGTTTGTAGACTTGCTGCATCCTGGCTATAATGCCATAGGATTAGAGTTTAGTTTTTAAGGAGTACATTCAACCAAAAATCCACTTTATTGCTTTTGCTTAGCTTCATATTTACATTATATTTAGCTTTGAATTGTAAGTGTATTCAATTGCACTTTTGGATAAAGACATAGAATTTTGGTGCAAAACTTAATACATTTAACATCCTGCCGCAAAAAAAAAAATGAAAACATGAATAATACCAATCATGAAAAAAAAAATTATGCCCAAAAGCTGTATTGAATGATCAAAGAGTTTATAGTTAAAGAATTAAGTGCTAATTTCATTTTCACTGTAGTGTGGGAGCCAGGACTCGTATTGACGTTGTCCCTTTTTGGCTCATAACTGATGATGTACTGTGTTATATTCTGAGCAAAGTTACAGATATTGTCTTAATAATCAAAAGCATGAAATGGAAAAAGTGTATTGTGTCATCGTAATGAAACAGACAACCAATTTTTTACCGATTATTTCCTCTTGCATTCAGGTATTCACGTTTTACATGTCAGTGTTTTTAAAAGTACTGCAATGAACCTTCATAGTTCACACAATGTGTGCAATGTCAGGCAAGCCTCCTTGTTACCAGATAATATGCATAACATTTGTATATGTTATAATGTACTATTAACAGAAAAGAAAAACACTTTGGAAACATGATATAGATTATATCTCAATGTACAAGTTTACTTTATCTGTATGTACATGTACATTGTACAATAATAAACTGTACAAGCATATTTATCTATATAGAAACTACTCCATGTTTGAGCTTTTTTTTTTGGTTGCTATTTTTATTCTTAATTTAATTCTTAATTCAACCTTCACTTTGTAGTGTGCAAGCACCATCGGAAGGTTGATACAGCACAGGTAATGCAAAAGTAAACAAAAAGTATAAGGAGATAGGGGTCATAACTGAATTGTTTAAAGTAGAAATATACAAAACATCAGATAACAAGCAAATTAAATATGTAAGACTAGTTTGAGTTAATAGTGAAAGTTTCTAAATAGTGTAATAAAATGAACACTTTAAAAAAAATGATATCTACAGGTATGTTGATGCACTGATAAACAAGCAAGAAGTATAATATTAAGAAACATAACCTATCTAGTACTCAATTCAAATGTTTGAAAAGCAATTGTAAGCAATTGTAACAAAAAGGCACATTGAGCATTATCTGATAGAAATAGAGATGGGAATGAAATTGTGTCCAGGACAGATGGGGCTTTTACACATTCCACAAAAAAAAAATGGTTTCTGTCTTTATTATTCACAGTGCATAACTGACCTCGAATGGGGCTTTTAACCCTAATAGAGCCGGGTTATTTAGACCCATCTCACAGCCGGGGGGGGGGGCTGATTCCGCCCCCCCAAGATCTCGGCCGTCCACCGCGCATTCGCAACGAAAATCGGCACACACGTCGCCGACCACGTAATCTACAAAACTGTATATTCAATTTCTCCGAAAAATGTCACAACTAATTAATTATGCTAATTTATGCATAAAATTAATGGTTTGCTCTAATTAATTAAATAAAGCCCCAAAACTGCTAATTTTTTGTATAGAGACCCTTTGTCAGATTCTGATCAAATAAACCAAAAAAAAAATTCGGTAAAATCCTTTTTTTCTTATGTATTTTATTGTTTTTTAAATTTCTTATGTATTTCTTTGTTTTTCGACTTTTTGTTTTTTATCGTTTTTTTCGATGGAATTCGTCGGCGACACTATTTTAATCATAAACAACATAAAATTAATTGTTTTTAAACAGTAAAAGTAAAAATAATGAAATATTTATGAATTTTAGCTGGAAACACAATTTTGCATTGGATTTGTACACGAAATCACGTTTTTGAGCAATTTTGGGTCTGACATGCACTTACGAAATGTTGCGTAAATCCGGAACCGCACGCGCGGACATCACAAATTTGGTCTCAAAAGTTGCGCAAGACTTGAAAGAAAAAAGTAGTGAAGCGGTGTGGTGACTGCTTTTCGCGATGCGAACATATTACGCGAAACGTCGAGGGGGGGGCGGAATCCGCCCCCCCCGGGCCTATTAGGGTTAAGCTTGGTAACCCATCATAATGATCCAGCGTAGTTCTAGAGATACTTATTAATGAATTCAGTTTCAATCATTTGTAATCCTCTTGACAGTGATGTATTGTTCAATACAATGCAGTTCTTGGGCAGTCTAAAGTATTTTGTCCCATACATGATTGATTTCATGGAAGATCCGAGTACATGATGATTCTATCAGGCTGAAAGCCCTGCTAGAACTTGGATCTGAACAAATATAGAGTATATGATAATCATAATGGAAATTTATGTTTATCATCAAGTATACATGATAATGCATGGGACACAAAAAATGCATTGGACTTGCCTCTTACATTCAATTATTTTATATTTCTGGCAGAAAATGACGATAGACTTTATTGTTAGCTAAGCAATGAATTTCTGGTATCACATTATGGTTGGACACTATGGCCTGTATTCTGAAATCAGGTTTTACTTAAACCATGGTCTAAGTGTGGTTTAAACCCGGTCTAAGTGTGGTTTAAACCCAGTCTAAACCTACCCTTTAAACCAGAGTTTTAGAAAATCACATGCAGAACTCTGGTTAAACTCAAACTCCAGTCTAATGGGGTGTTGCAAGAAAGTTGCGATTGATTGCAAGTTGCAACTGATTGGTACTGACCAATCAAAATCATTGTTGCAAGCGCATCTTCTTGAATGGTCAGACCCTGAACCATTCAGAATGGCTGTTCCAATTTGCTTTACAATTTGCAATCGATTGCTTGCAGCACCCCATTAGTGTGATTTAACTTTGTACATAAATTTAAACAGACTTGTGGTCTGGAGTGTAAGTTAAACCCGAGTCAAGAATATGGGCCTATAACAATAATTGGGGGCTTGAATAAGTACAAAATTAATTGTTTTCATTGTAATTTATGCCTCTCCTTATTTCCCTGGGGGAAAAGAAAAACATATCAAGATACAAAACAGTATTATTTGAACACACACAGACCTACATCTCTATACACATAACATGCAACTTTTTAACATCATGCACAATTTACAATAAGATATACAATATACAGGTACATATCATTTGGTACAATACTCATATTGCACATACTTTGTTTCAAAGTATATACTTTGTTTCTATAAATTAAGTAGAAGCTCACAGTTTAGGATATTTAGAAATGAAATAAATTATGAATACACAAATTCATGCCCTAATAAACTGTTGATATGAGGGAAATATCCCTTGATTTGCGTAAGAGGAATAATAAAAAAATCTAACATATTTTTGACAGTATTGCATGGAATGCCATTTCATATTGGAGAGTGTAATGCTCCATTTCATATGGTTTGGAATTACTCAGAAGAGTTTAGTGCAGTGAAAATATAGCACTCAAAATCATTTGCTAAATGAAAATAAATAGTTAACTCTACAAATTAGAAAAATTATACAGCTACATGTATTTCACAAGGCAAGATAAACTATTTGGTATTCATCACCAATAACTATAAAAGACAATAACCTAATAATTTTAAACTTGTAAGAATATCTTAAACTGAACACGATAGATTATTTTTCTACAAGTTTGCTTTCATGATTTTTTATTTTAAAATAAAGGAAAATTTCGCATTTACTATGGCTGTCATATTGACATACATTAATTTGCACTACAACTAAAAAAATTATCTCCCATAAATTGTTTGTTTTGATACTAATATAAATGGGGAAAAAATAACATTCTGTTTGTGTGAAGTTGCAGAACAAAACTGAATGAAATGAATATTAAGAACAAACTAATGTTTGGAAGTAACGTAACCCTCTGAAAGAGTGGTAGTCTACTGCATGATAAGGCAAAAGAAATTTCAACTCTGGTGCCTATTACAGACATGCCAACTAGTACGAATTCCTCACCCAGTTTCGCTCATATTACACTTGATAAGGGGGTACCAACATTTATGGATGTCTGGAATTAATTTGGAACACAACATTTACCATAATGCATCGCACCCGTCTCCTCGAACAACCTTTTGTTATCCACTGGCATTAACTATTTATGGCTCTGGGTTACAAGAACTGTTCTAAATTTTTGCCTGTGATACACAATGCCATACCCCCTTATCAACCGTAAAAGGTAAGGAATACGATTTTAGGTTGGCAGCACTGCTATTATCCCAACTAGAAAAGGCTCTCATTGAATCTGTGACATCTTAGTTATCAAAGTAAATTGCTGGATATATACTGGTGGCAGCAATGAGAAATTCTATCGTTTCAAATCTTAATTTGGAGTTTATACCAGATTTCCGTTCAATGGCAAGACCCTATAACAAAAGTATCAAGAGTATGATCTACATCATTTTGTTCTAGACTAAGACCTGAATTTCAGATTTCCTCAAGTAACTTTTGGACCAAGACCTGGCACTATTTATTCAACAGTTTTTTTTTTTTGTCTTGGACCTCGATATCGAGTCTCAAAATTTAGTTGTCAATGAAGCACTGTCACATGTACATATTCCCCAAGAACATCACTGGAATATGGGATCACAATGCAATGTATGCTCCTCCACCTTGTCTAGAACTGTAGCATCCTAACTATCAAACATTGTCTCTGTGTTTGCGTTTTAAACAGCCTCAGTCATAATCTCTTCTAACTTCTTGAGTCTCTGTCCCAGTGATTTCTGGTCGTAAGCTGGGCTGCTGCGATGGAGAAGGTTGATGATGTTCCTGTACTCAAGCTCCTTGAATGCAGCTCCCTGCTCCACGATGCTGTTCAGGATATCCTAAATTATTCACACAAACACAAACAGAAACACTTAATCTTGAATCCAAGTGAATAATATTAATATCTTTTTCTATTATAAATATACAGATACAGTGAAACCTGTCTATAAAGACCACTCAAGGGAGACAAGAAAAGCAGTCTTTATGAACAAGCGGTCTTTATGTACAGGTTCTTTATGTACACGTTCCTTAATACACATTTCAATGAGAAACACTTTTCAAGGGAAACAAAAATTATGGTCTTTACAGACGGGTGGTTCGCTCGAGCAGGTTTCACTGTATTTCATCTTTGTAATGGAAATGAAGGACCGTAATCTACTAAAACATAAATCGGAGCGCAGATGCTGGATTTAAGCTCGGTCTTAAGTCGGGTTTAGCAAAGGGAGTTAGACCAAGGTGTAAATTTCTCCTAAACATGACTTTAATAGACCCAGCATCAGGTTCATTAATTAAAGTGGCATTAAACTGGTAGAATTTGAACAGCACCATCTTACAGTGATTGCTAAATTAAGATTATAATTTGAAAATTAATTGCATTTTATTTTGAATTTTGATAAACAGATTGGTAAATTTGGTTAATAGGTAAATTTTATGTTTCAAACCATTATTTTTGACTTGGCATTGTGGAAAATTGGCTGCAGGTACTTTCTAAGCTTCTGCAAACTAGCATGAGGCATGATGGGAAAATGAGAGTCACAGACACTCATCAAATCCTGTTCAAAGATGGCGCTATTGAGGAGCTCCAGTTTACTGTCACTTTAAATAGAGCACAGCTGAAAGGTTGAATAGGTTCAATTACATGTAATCCTTTTAAAATGACTGGCTTAAAGGACTACTACTACTACAAAAACTGTCCACAGAGAAGTAAAAAATACATTTTAAAAATAACACATCAAAATGAAAAATAATTCGACCACAGTTGTACAGTCACATGTATCCACACAGTACATTGTGCATACAGCCTTGAACACAAAATCAAGAATAGACTTACATCAGTAGTCTTGTACATAAGTTCATAGTACTGCCTAGCATGGTCCAGATCAGTCTCTCTTGACATGGTGATGTTTGTCAGGTTCTGCTGTAAGATGAAGATGTTACGGCACCTGTAGTAAAAAGATGATTGCATCACAGATAGTTTAGTATGTGCTACATCCAGTATTCTACTACAAAAATTGATACACTGCATAAGATAGTTTTGTGAAATATAAGCAGAGCTGCCCACCTCTGGCCAAGCTTTTCCGTACACGCCAAGCTGAAAAATCGTATTTTGGCGATGAAATCCGAAATTTTTTGCAAGTCACCAAATACCAAATTTTTAAACTGCAACTGCCACCAAAATTGTAAAAGTTAAATCTAAAAATGTCCTAAATTTACTCTTTATGACACCCCAATAATTATCATTGGGAATAGGATAATTATCTAGATCTAGAAACATAAAAAACCAGCTAAAATGTCACGTTCCCTATTCATCTTTTCGATTCCACTACGGAGCAGCTCCACATACTGCCGCCTTACACCAAGCGGCAGCTGCGCGGCACCGCCGTGGGCTAGGCTGGCCGGCTTCGCCTAACGCCTCGGTGTGTAAGAGCAGCCACACCGCTAGCGCTTGAGCTCATATAGCTTGAGCTAGAAGTTTGCAGTCTCCTTTCTGTATGCGCTTTAGGTACATACACAGTGCGGGGTTCCGGGAACAGCGAAAATAATACAATATGAGTGTGAAAGTACGAGTGATAACAAATACATGTGCGCAACGTATAAGTCGAATAGTGCATAATCAGATTTTTTCAAATCCGTAGTTTATAGGGGAAATCCGTACTTCTGTATTTGTGTTTGAATTCCGTAACAAATACGGAAAATCCGTACTGGTTGGCAGCTCTGTATAAGGCAGCATAAACATGTTTTGCAATGACAACAACAAATCTCTGTCACACGGAAGTCACAGTTGATAATACATGCAGTGTTGTCTTCTATAGCCTTTATCTTGGTCACACAGTGGTGCCAAAGCCATTCCATTATCATAATACTGCCCTCAACTAGCAATTAATGCATTCAAGTATTCCATTTCTCTCTATCAGTTACTCGTTTAGGATACCTTAGTGGAGAGAGAAAAACAACTGTAGATTAAACGATGCATTGCCTTTGATTAGCATTAGTCCTGGAGTACAACCCTCAACCTCATGCTTGAAAGTCAACAGAACAAAGCTCTGTCCCACAATGTCCCTGTTGAACTCTATCACATAGCTACATATTCGGATGTACAACACGCGCTCCGGCAACAATTGCTCCGCTGTCAAGAGCCTAAGCTAACCGAACCTTAACTTAAAGATAAAGTTGAGTTCTGGTCATGAGATTACATTGTTAAAGAAACTGTCTCAAAGCAATTGGGAAAGGTTGTGAGGGCATTTGAAGAGCAATTCTTATCAGGGAACATTTCTACTATGATGTTCTTCCAAACTTAACTAAAAGGAATGAGAAAGCTCCCGAATTTTTTTTCACCTTTCCCAGAACTCAACCTTCTCTTTAATCCTTAAACCCAACCTTAAACTCAATTGTAACCTAAAACGTAAACCTATAACTTTGATAAAATAAAGCCTGGAGCATATGTCGGAGTACCACATATTCAGCTGTTAGCTTACATCTTCTTGATTCCATTCTCATTGATTCTCTTGATGTACTGTGAGCTGTTGATCAGGAGATATGATACAAGATGACCTAATCCTTCAAACACATACCTGGAAAAGAAAAAGGGAAAGAGAGAAAGGGTTACATAACTTTCGAGATAAGAAATACATTGTGGGTCAATAATGATCATTTTGTTCCTTAATGTCATCTCCACTGCAATATTTACTGACACTTATTCAACTCTATCTTACACACTAATGTAACTTTTCTTTCATAACAGCATTCATTCATTTTTTTTGTCACCATCATCATCATATCATCATCATCATCATCATCATCATCGTCATCATTAACATCATTATCTTCACCATCACAATCATCATCACCACATCACACTTACTTAAACTTTGCTGGATGTAGACTGGTGTGCAGTGCTTCCTCCAGACTGGTAAGATCCTTACTCAGCTTGATCACGTTGGGGTCTGGATCCACACTATCAACACTGGTGAAGAAACTTGACTGTAGGAAGACAAACACAAAGAAAGGAATACAATATAGGTTAAATGCATCTCTTAACCCTTTCAGGACTGGAATTATTTAAGGGCTAAATTGATCACATTTCGTTCTTCAAATTGGCAACTGTAATATTTCTCTTTTTAGTGCTACGCAGTTCCAATAAGGTGTAATGTCTTTGAAAACAATATACATGGTAAGGAATTTTGTTGAGAAGTTGAAAAAAAATTGCCAATTTTGATAAAAAAACAATGATTTTGAACCTCTAAATGTGTTGCCAATTTAAGGATTTTCAAGCTTATTCTTGTTTTAAAAAATTCCAAACATCAAACGCCATATGGTCATGCAATGGACATAGTGGGTGCAGAAATTTCTGCTCTTTCTACTCATGCATCTAGCAGATTTTTTAGAGCTCTGAATTAAAAGTTATTGAGCCAAACCACAAAATGTGGTCAATTTTCTTGAAAGGGTGAATTACGGTAATCCTCTTTCTGTATATCAATGTATATCTTTATAAAGTCTGTCTCTAAATATCTATTCTCCTCTTTCTCCTCCCCCGCCCCATTTCCCTCTCTCTCTCTTTCTCTCCTTCCCTTCTTCAAAGTCCACTCTTCTCTTTCCTACATCTCCTCTTTCTCCACTTTTCCATCTTTATCATGAATACCAAAATGTAGGTCTTTTGTTTTGAAACAAGTAAATATTTCAAATAATTTTCTACATGTTTCTACTATGATACAACTATTCAGGCTTATGAAAGCCACGTTCAATTTTATCATATTCACTTATATTTTTCTTCAAACACACTGTGTATTTTGCTGTAAACATATACAAATGAATATGCTAAAATGATCTAAAATACTGAACAAAGCTGATATTTTGTCAGTTTAATAAATTTCAAATGTCATTCCAAGCATAAAAGGTTATCACACTACTATATTCTCACCTGTTTAGTGACTGGCATGAGGAAGAAGAAACAGTGAAGTCTCACTTCCAGATGAAGGACCAATAGACATGTGTCGGCAAGATCTTGGAACTCTTTGGCCAGGCCGATGAGGGAATGCAGCAGACTCATATCCACTGGAGGGATTTCCTATTAAAGAGGAAACAAATTTAGAAGGAACTTGTCAAATGGTTATTTCACATACATTTCAAAGATTTAAATCATAAACATATTGAATCTTACATACATGTAACTATACATTTTCAAAAGAGCTTACAGCTCATGATTAGGTGTATGTATTTACATTAATTTGATGTTGATACAGTAGTAGAGAACTCCAATAACTCCAAGTAACAGATACAACTCATCCCCCCCCCCCCCACTTCCCACAATATCAAAATTATTTCCAATCTTGTTCCTCTTTTGACACAAGGCATAATCTAAATTGTTTTTAACCTAAAAGTCTTGTACATTAATACAAAATAAGACCAGACTTACTAGTGAGATTGATCCTGGGACGGTAAGTGTGTTGAAGCCCTGACTGGGTAGTAGACCAGCAAAGTTCCTCACTCTGCACGCAAACCATTCCTGCAAGAGGCCAAGATAAGACAGGAATCAAGAAAAGGGTAAGAAAAGGGTCAGAAAATGATGACATTTTGCAACAGAGAATTCATCACTTATACATTCATGACATTCCAGTTTTTGCTGAGATGAGAATAATTGAAGAGTCATCCGTAAATTGAAAATATATTTTTTTTGCAGTCTTTCTTACCAAAATGGTTATTATTCTTCTTGTTAATAATAATAATACATATGATTTATAATGCACCAAATCTACTCTGTAGAGTGCTCTAGGCGCAGTGTAGGATAAAGAAGTACGGGAATAAGAGTAGAAATACAAGAGAATGGGAAGCATTACACAAGTACGTTTTTAGACTGCTCTTTCTTTTTCATTTTCTTTTCTTGGTACATGAACATGATTTTCTAACACATGCTCCCTACAAATTTTGCAGATGTCATTGCCAAACTAAAATTAATATCAAGAACTGGCAAAAATTATTATTATAACATTGTCTTTCATAATTAATTACACTGATAAAACAATATCAATGACTAAAACATATTACCTATTATCATTCAGGTACAATATGAAATGTTGACAGCCTAGTATTATAGAAAAACAATCACATTTACAAGTGCAAGAGAGCTTTAAGAATTACTTACCAGACTCTCATGTAGGTTGGCTAGTAATCTCAGTGATCCTAGATCAGTCAAGACTTCATGGGTCTGTAGGAGTTTGTCTCCTAAGTTAGTCACCAGTAGTTCTGACTCCTGAAGGTGAAGAAAGATGAGAGAGAATGTTGGTGTTGTGGTTCTGATTTTGATTCATTTTTCGCTACTTGAATATAAAATGGAATAAAAGGGGCCCTAAAAAAACACAGATGATGATGTAAAAACACAAGAATGTACCTATCATTGGTGTAATAAGGTATGATTGTCAGCATCATCACTATAATAGTGACCAAACAGCTAATTATATCATTTATTTATCATTTAATACCTAGGATTCACTTAGCTGTCCACATCATTGTCATCTTCATAAAAAAGCTGTATGAACATAGACAAATTACATTAACATCATCATAAGCCTAATCCAATTGATCTACTTGTCACCTAACCCTAACCCTAACCCTATTGTTATCACAACTGAAGGTTTTCGGTAACACCATGTTGGAGCCTCTGTGTAAAGGCTGTTGATATAATCTTTCGTAAAAAAATAACCCACTTATGGGGCGTTTAGAGGAATTTAGGAGAAGTGAAAGGAAAGGAAAGAGGTGGAAATGGAATGAAATTAAATTAAACACTTACACAAGACTATTTTTGGTTTTTTTTTTTGGTGTTTGTACACCAAAAATGAAGTGAAATGGAAAGGGGAAAGAAGAAAAAGGAGGAAAGAGTGATTGAGATCAGGAAAGTTCTGAGCGCAGGTCAGAACTATTTTCCTATAACCTATGCAAACACAATCACAAACAACTCTGTCAGATTCATCAGCTTTCAATAAAATTGAAAGGAATTTCCAAGCAGTAAGAATTTGCGATCTACCTTAATGTTAGCAACAAGGTCGCTAAAATGCTTCTGGTACATTTTATATAATTACACCGATTGTGATGAAAACATCTCTCTTTATATTTACCTTCTCATTTCTCTCCCTGATGTCTTCAATGGTCTCTGGGACCTGATCAATGGAATCCTTATCAGTCTTCCTCTCTTCCTGGAGGTTGAGCCAGTTAGGTAGGAAGCGTAGACACTGGTTAATACCGGTATCCTTCACCCAGGATGCACTGAAGATTCTCTTGTCTTCTGACTCGGGTTGCACCAGACCTGGGAATTTGCAAAAACAATATAAGTATAGATTTATAAGTGACAATTTCAATACATACTTTGTTTTATAACCTTTTATCTTTCAGTGCTGGCTGACCATCTGTAATACCAGTCTTTTGCAAAAAAAAAAAAAATCTAAATTTTCAGATTTCAGTTAACCATCTTGAGTTATTTTAGAGCAGAAATATTGTTTTCATATTCTGAATACATTTTCTAAATTATATTCATTTGTAGCACATGCCTGATTGTGACAGAATGTCTATGAAATAGAAGAAAATTCTAAAAGGTGTGTCAATGCCAGACTTAATTTCATTTAGAAAACTTACTTAACAAAATATGGACATCTATTATAATTTTTTAACCATTTTCTGGTTGTTGTCAAAGTAAAGTGATGTGTGCTTAATTTACATACCATTTTAACCCTTGCTGCATCAGAACCTGTTTTACGAAATTAGTTGATCAAATGAAAGCGCTTAGCATTTAAATGTATTCCCAAATTATCCTGACCAGTGGCGTAGATACGAACACACTTTCTATTGTTAGTGGGGGGATGATGAATAGATCATCCCCCCCCCCCCCACTAACAATAATAATTATGCATGTCTACACCCGTGATCCCGACTGTGTACTATTATTCTTTGCAGTCTTAGCGGGTGTTGCAAGAAAGGTGCAATCAATTGCAAATCCCCCAAATCAGTCGCAAGTCTTGCAATTGATTGCAATTTCCATTAAACCCATTGCCTACGGGAACCGGGTGATCCCTGTATTAACCCTATTGGCATTTGAGAATTCAGTGGTCAACGGGTTAAAATACATGTATCATATTTGCAATCGATTGCAAATGGAGGATTTGCAATTGATTACAACTTTCTTGCAACACCCCATTAAACTCATTGCAAATCAGTATGCTGACAAAATACTATATGATAAATAATATGAAGACTTTAATAGCTTTGGGATTCATATATGAGCAAACAGAGAGCACAGAATTTACAAACTCCCTCCACACAAAAAACAACAAACAAACAATCGATATGTTTCTTTTTGGAGAAAAGTAATATTTCCTACCTCTGTATGTTGCATAGCAAGTCTCCTTGTAATCCTGTAGAATGGTGCATAACATTTGAAGGAACTGATCAGCGTAGGATGGTAGATCTGTGGTCAGTTGACGGAGTGATGACACAGCCTTGTCCATGGTGACCACAGCCTGGAGGAGAGGGCAGGGGGCACCCAGGGTCTTCTGTGTCTGCATGTCTACCAGTGACTTGAGCGATTCACTTCCTGCTGGGTCAAGTGTATTGATTATGGTATTGTACAGTGTTATTGATTAAAACATATGAAGGCACTAACAGCCTAATTATTGATATTTTGAGGAAGGTACCCATAAACCCTCCACAGGCTCACTTTACAATGCATGGATTCTACATCACAACTTTAATACATTTTAAGAGTATCATTGGGTTGATTCTTGGTAACAATCATAATTTTACCCTACAGTACTGGTGACATAATAGTAGATATCAGAGAGCATCATACACCCCTTAAAATAAACTTCTGATCAGTGTTACTACATGCATGTAAAAACATTGTCTTAAAAAACATTCATTCCCATGGTAGCAAAGCTGTAAGAATTACCACAACTCATTTTTATGAAAAATGTATAAAATCATGTGCCACCAAATAGCAAAAATTTACTGAAACTCTAAATCGTTCATAAAATATCCTTCTGTATTCTGTAAAATTGAAGGGATTATGGCAAACCTTTTGTAGCAGCTTGTAGGTCTTCCTCGATGTCCCCTTGCAGATAACCCAGGAAGATTTCCTTCACAAAGTCACTTACAAAATGATGTAATGTGCAGTGATTTCTGAAAATATAACAGTGAGGAAGAGATACTGCATTAGCGACAGCTACGACAACAGTTTGAAGAAGCATGCAGCACAGCAAGTGAAAGCTTACTAAAGTAACTTTTTTTAAAAACAACTATTCCTCAAAAGAAATCACCATTTGCATTGCCGTATCAAGAAATAAATTGGCAGTCCTACGTGCATAGATATATGATTATCATAATTATTCAAATAAATAGCAATAATGACCCATACATTATTCCACTATCATTCTCTCTTTGTTCAGTTGCTTGTTTGTTTCTCTCTCTCTCTATCTCTCTCTCTATATATCTCTCTCTCTCTCTCTCTCTCTTCCAGTCTCTTTACTTCATTCCCCTCCTATTGCAAATCTGCAGTGCTTGCACTACACAAACCTATACCTAACAAAAATAAAGTTGAATTCTGGTCATGATACTGAATTGTGAAAGAAACCGTCTCAAAGCAATTGGGAAAGGTTGATTACATAGCACATAAGAATTGGTGTATCCTGTAAGGTTTTGGTATCGCCAAAATGATAAGGAATTGACTCAATCCTGCTGAGATTCACATACACTGCACACAGAAATATGTATTTGGGACTACATACAAATTTTCGGCCCGAATATCTTTGAATGTGAGGGCATTTGAAGAGCAATCCTTTTCAGGGGACATATCTACTATGATAATCTTCCAAACTAACATTATAAGAATGAGAAAGCTAACAAATTATTTTTTACCTTTCGCATAACTCAAGCTTCCTTTTAAATCTATCATTTGTAATTCTGTACCTTGTAGAAACTTGGATCAATTATGCAGAAGAAGTGTTCAGGTATGATGCATGTATGAGATGTTTGCAGAACATAACCCTAAAATTTTATGTAGTTAAGCAACATGTAACTTGCCCAACTATTGGCCTGCTTTCTAACTTATTCTCCACTTTCTCAACCATAACTCACCCGTTGGTGACATTCATTGAGGCCTCAATATCTTTGATGAATCTGTTGAGTGGTTTGAAGATGATGGTGATGTTCTTAATACTAGGTTTACAAACCATCTGAGTCTGCTCACTCGTCTCATCCTCTGCCAGCACTTGACCATCCTATGGAACAAAAACATCATAAATAAGACTGTCATCAAACTTTGCATTACATCAGGTAAAAAACCTAAACAATTTTTTTTCAAAAAGACATCAAGGATAAAAGCAAGTTACAGTAATGAACAATCTGAAATGAATTAGCATTCATATTCCAAAGTAAATTATTCAATGTGAAACAACAAGGTGACATTACATAAACTCATAGATAAAACATACATAAACAATCAAAAGTTTGCTGCAACAGATTTAAAGTTGTTAAATGCATACTTCATGCTTGATTTTCTTATTGCCATTTCTAATGGTCTTGTACGTCACTGATACATGTGGATATATCTTTATATGCTTCTCTTAGGTTGAGGTATAAAAATGACTGCCCCTCACTATATTCAAGACCACATATTAGCACAGTCATTTCAAACAGTCCTGTTTAGTACTTACCGAGCCATAGAACTCTTGTTTCTGTTCTCTCATATAATTTGTCATACTGATTGCATGTGAGGACATATCAAAGCGGAACAAAGGAACCTTCCTCTGTCTGGCTTGCTTACGTCTGCTGAAGTACGTATTCAAATCACTAAAAGCAAGAGAAAACGAGACAAAAGTATATCAAAGACCACATAAGTGGGGCAATTTAAATGATGATGATGATGATGATAATACGCAGTTCTTGTATAGGTCATATCACATATTTTTCAATGTCTCTACGTGCTTCCCAAGAGCTTTGGATTATTATCCCGGCTCAGCCTAACTGCCCTAATGAGGGCGCTGGTACTCATTTACTACACCTGGGTCGAGAGGGGCAAATGTAGATTAATGTCTTGTCAAAGGACATTAGTGTCAGGCTGGGATACGAACCCTGTACCTTGTGATCTACAGTTCGGTGACTTATCCACTAGACCAATTCAATGAGTAAAGAAACAATTTAAGAAGAGTTCATAATCTATTATTTAAAAAACTCAAACGTAGGAAGAAGGTAAAAATCTTAGGGAAGGAAATAATAACATAGCATAGGTATATATCCAAAATGTACACCACTCCCTATACTTTCTGCAGAAAATGTTGGCTTCAATATTTCCTCAATATCGAAACATAACTTATTCCACTCACCTGAAAATTATTCTACATGAAATTTACCCAAGCAATTGAAATTTTCAGCTGAAACTAAATTTCCTGACACTTCAGATGATTAAGGTGAATGGTGTTGTTACCATAACAGTCAAACCTATGCTGTTACCATGGTTGCTAATCATCGCTTACCTAGCGCTGACTTCAGTGAATGCCGACGTTGCTTGCTGTGCTGTGGCTGTTACGTTCGTTACATCCAGGTAGCTACCCAGGATCATTTGAAGCTGAGCATTCAAAATATACAAGAAGCAAATGTATAATTTTGACAGACAGGAATGAGCAATGAGAAAATTAAATGAGCTGTTTAAGTCCAAAATGCTTTTAATATGGTGGTTTGCACGATTATCAGAAGACTTCATATACCGATTCCTAACCAAGACAGATGGGTGAGAACCTACATAGCATATGTTTTTTTGAGAATTCTTTATGATCACAATTCAGGAAAAGGGGACTTCATGAATAAATCCTTTCATATTAGCTATACATAAAATAATATCAGCAGTACACTGTGCACATATCTTTAAGGCCTAATTTAGGTATATGGAATTTATCATTTAGATATACATAAAAATACTCAGAAAGTCAAAGATCAAAATGTGGTATAAAAAGTGAATTTACCTGTGTCTGAATCTTAGACCAAATATCTCCCATTGTGTACAGCTGGACATCTCCACTGGCCTGGAAAGAAAAATAAGACATAGAAGCAGACAGAAGAAATTAATGTAATACACAAACCACCAGGAATCAGGAGTTGGTCTTGCCGTAACGTCTACGGGCAGCTCTTTGTATTCACCTACAAACCGACTCTGATCGGACCCAGGTTCGAATCTAAGTCACGTCTTTCAGATGGTGACGTTAAAGGTCGGTCCCAGACATAAATAATCATATTTGATTGATACATGTCTGTCATACAGACTTTCAGTTATGGCCAAGTTCATATGTCTCTAGGACTTTATAAAATAATGTATATAGAAGTGTGGATAGGAGACAAGATTGAACACTCGGCGAATCATATGAACTTACAGCCACTTGGATTATGTAACAAAATACAGACTTTGTTTCGAGGATGAAGAAAAAAAGTTGAAGAAAAGGAGGGAGAGTGGAGGGATAATGAATACAAGAGAGAAGAAATAAAAAGGAGTTGAAAACAGAGAAAGAGAAAATAAAAGGATGATAGGGAAATTAAAAGACGAATGTGAAGGGAGAGAAAGAGGGAATGGTCAGTGAGAGAGATAGAAAGAACAGGATGATTAAGCCTGGGCCCCGTTTCGTAAAACTTATTATCAATAACAACTGCCACATATCTATGACAAATTTGCTCTCAGCCAATCAGATGCAAGTATTTCAGTAGCTTATAACTGTTATTGTAACTTGTCATCGATATCAAGTTTCATGAAACGGGGCCCTGATCTGACATTTGCTCTAGCTTTATTTCGTCAAAGATATAAGATTAGGGTTAGTGCTGCAATCGGATTTAGGGTTAGGTTTAAAGTTAAAAGTTATAGTGCTTGGTTTAAAGCTGAAGTTAAGAATTCACTTTGTCGTAGAACTGGATTAGTAAAAAGGGGAGCAGAAAACAGATTACGAAAGAGAAAAAGAGACGTACTGTAATTCTCTGTAGAGCTCCAAGTACACACATGTGTGCAGATGCGACACACTTGAACCTTTCAAAGATGAGATCTAAAAGTTCTTCTAGAAGCTTGGGTTGGTTCTGCTGCATGATGTTCTCTCCTCGCTGCTTGGCACTGCAAGACAAAAATATATAGTCATCAACCAGTTTTTCTGTTCAATGTTATTTCTATTTTGTATATCAATGTATTTGGCGAATAAATTTTCTTACGTATTGTATCTAAAATGGAAATTTTTACATTTCGTAAATTCAGTTTGTTTCAGCCTTATGGCTATATTTTGAAGGTGTGTTTATAAATAAACCCGATCAATTCAATACAATGCAATAGAGATTGTAAAATGCTTTAAAGGAGAATTAAACTCAACATACATTAGCTAATAATCATGTGGAAAATTGTCACCCTGTTCAAAATATCTTGAAAATACTCTGATTTAATTACTCAGTAAGGAGAACAGTTTCTCTAAAGTTTGCAGATTTCTTGCTAGATATTATCTCATGGGGGCTGCCATTTTGACAAAACTGTGATGTCATTGTGGTACATGTCCATTTACCTGTACACAATGGATAAGATGTTGCATAATGAATAGCTATTGTACAACTAAAGCTACCCATGCAAAATGGCAGCCATCTTGGTACCCCCATTGTCTCGCACAGGTGATATCTAAGAGCAGTTGTAGGTCTTTGTCACTTCTTTGAAGAATTGACAAAGCTTTGTCAGACCAAGCAACTTACAAGTGCATGCCAAATTGTGCTTAACAAAAGAAACAGCTGAACCAAATATCTTGACACAAATAGGTTATATGACAGGATAAAAGTATCTTCATTTGAATGTACATTACTACAAAAATGGTTTATTATGAGAAAATCCAGTGTCATGCATTCCCACAGCTGATCATGAGTGTCATCGTAGCTAGTGTATAGGTCAGTAGGTATCTCACAAATAGAACTGCTCTGACATTACTTTGTAAAGAAAATGGCAGCCCCCATGGGATAATGTCAAGCAAGGAAACGGCAACTTTTGGAAACACTGTTCTCCTTCTTAAATAATCAAATAGGAGTTTTTTCAAGATATTTGTAATAGGCTGACAATTATCTACATGATTATAGGCTAATGTTTGTTGCCTTTTATTCCCCTTTAATAGAGACATTTGTATCAAGCACTATATAAATCCAGATTACTAATATCAATCACAAAAAATTGCTTATTCAGTCAATTTTGTCTTACAAAAGAAATAACTACATAAATAAGTATATTCTACTCAATAATCAACACAAGACTAGAAATCATCTTACCTTTCTGCGACCTCTGTCGTTGACCTGTGAACAATCTTGGCCAGCTCAGACTGAACTTCACCCTTGATTGTCTATGAAGAGAAACAAAGAAAATTATTAAATTGCATTTTTCAATTGCTGTTTACAGCTGCAACTGAACATTCATTCAAAGACAAACATTTCAAAAGGGATCCCATAGCAACATTGACTTATAATTACTGGTCAGTGTTTAATAATTCAGACTGAAAAGTAGAACAACATCCCACTTCACATTGGCAAGACGATTCATCATGCCAACTCCACAGATTCCTACACATTCAAACAGAGTGCACAATATGTGAAAATAGTGCAATCACTCCTCGATTTACTTTGTAACATTTTATCTTCAGATTTTCATGCACATTTGAACCTAAGACTTCCTGCCCTGTTATCATGGTACAGTGAAAATAATGAAAAAGAAGCAGTCTTACCTCCACAGCCTCTGGTATTCTTTTGAGCAACGACAGCGATTCAATCAAGATAGCAAGGTAATGGTCTACATTCGTCTCAGGGTCTGTGCTTAGGTCCTCCGTGATTGGTCGATTCTCCTCGTCAGAACTGTCGCTCAACATAGGTGATTCTGTGAAAGGGTAAAGAATGGGATAGTAAGATGTGAAGAAAAAGCATCTTCTCCCATGTCGCAGATTCCACACACCATTATTACATGTATCGTCCCATGTACATGTACAGCAGACAACCCATATCAAAAGTTAATATAAATCACATCTAACTATTAGCTTTCACATGAAATTATCACGATATCAAGTTGGGTTGGAAAATGGCCCAATGGTATGTAACTTTTCAAAGAATGTTGATGCTTCATTGCATTAATTCAAATAAAAGCTTAGCATCTTTGCATAAATCAAAATGACTCAATCAAATAACATGGCAATTCCATAAAAAACATCATCATCAAAATGCAAGAAATATGTAATATAATAATTGTATACTAAGACATAATTATTACATTTTGCATGCAATTATTAAAATATTAAGATTGACAATGAAAATAGGAATTTGGTTGCTGTATAAAAACCCTAGTGGGTTTGTCTCGACAGCCACCATGACAGGAAAGAAATTCACATAAACAGTAAAATTATGAATGGAATCATACAAAATGATTTACGATGAAAAAAAAACAAAAAAAAACCGCACAACCCTAAACAAAATTGCATCGTGGAATAATATTGGTTTTGTTTACATCGCGAGATCATTGGAAATAAGATATAATTTAAGCTTTCTTTTAAATAAATTCAAACTTTGAACAGAAGTTATGTCTGATGGGAGAGAATTCCATACAGAAGGAGCTTTATGTCTGAAAGAGTGTAATTCATATTGTTTGGTAATAACAGATAAATAATATTTCATTCTATTTCTAGTATTTTATCTATGAACTGAACAATTTAATGTTAACATGTTGCATAAATTTTGGGGTAATAGACCAAGCCTGTGTTTAAATAATAGCATTGCATTAAAATAATTATTCAATTTATAAATATTCAGTATGAATAACTTCTTGAACAAGTGTTTTGTATATGCCAAATATGTAGATGATGAAGCTATTCTTACAAATCTCTTTTGCAATATAAAGAGTGCTTCCAACTTGGAAGGATATGTATTGCCCATACAATATTACAGTATGATAAAAACGGTAGGACTAGAGTATTTTACAATGTAATAAGAATGTATTTCGGCAGGATATGGCGTAACTTGCTGATGACACCAATGTTCTGTGATAACTTTTTTCTGACATAAGAGATGTGAGTATTCCATGATAAATCATGATCAATGTATACACCCAGATATTTATTACAATATACATGTTCAATTGACGTATTATTGATTTTCAGTATTAAGTTTTGCAAAGAATTATTTTTTTGTTTCTGTTTTGCAGTATGGAATAATATATATTTTGATTTATCCATATTTAATGTAAGTTTATTGGCATTAAACCATTTAGAGACCTTTTGTAGTTCATTATTTAAAATAGTTGACAATGATAACTGATCATCTGTCGAATACAAGATATTGGTGTCATCAGCAAATAATATAAATTTCAATTTTTTAGAACAATTTGGGAGGTCGTTAATAAACAAATAAATAAACATTCATTTATCAATCCAAAATTGTTTAATCTGCCAATTTTTTTTCATTGTTTCATTATGATCTGTATTGAAAGTTTAGGGTACGTTTATTACAAAATTGGAAAAGAAGATTGTCCACATGGTATTTTCCTAGGTGGGACAAAGTCTGATGAGTAATTCAAAGGGGCTACAAGTCACAGGTAAATTTGTCTGAGGCTGTTCTTACAATGAATGCTAACTTTGCAAATGAAGGATGTACTGTACATACTTCTTTGTGTCTTGGATGCTGCTTTCCTGGCTGAGCCGGCCATCTCGATGAGGGCCTGTTTCCGTGACAACTTGGGCGATACATCTCCACTGATCCCACCACCTGAGCCTCGTAGGGATCCTCCGCGGTTGAAGTTCGTCTGGAATGTGACGGCTGACTTCTCATAAAGGTGCTCGTTCAGCTCCTTCAGGAGAGTTGTGTTGAGTTGCTGAAGATTGGATAACAGATGAGAATGATAACCTTTTCATCTGACAGAGTAGATTCAATTTGTGGCAGAAGGGCTTTAGGTCTTGATGTAAAGTGATATGAGTTAACGCCCTTCTTGCTCTCAGCAAATGATATACATATATGCTCTTTATACTACCAAGCGTCTCCAACAGCTATCCAACTGGTTTCACATCTTTGCAGTACCTTGCAAGCCTCCAAGAATCAAACCCAACTTGAATTCAACCAAACAAAATCAACTCTGTAGGATGTGTATTTAATTTGTTTTAATAACATTTAAAAATAAACTTGAAGGAAGAGACCCTATGATTAGAGACCTTTTGAGTTCTCTTAAAGGTGTGACTTTCAAATTCAAAGATATTCAAGAATTAATTATGAACGTGTATGCAACTAAATCAACTAAAAACATGCATGATTTAGTTCCTGAAGATGATCGTAATTGAAGGCTGAAAAATTGAGAGGAACTCCAAATGTCTCTAATCAGAGTTATCTTTTCAGCGTTGTTCATCAGATTTCTCTATGGAGACTTTGGAATCTGTGACTCATGGTATGGATTGTTAACTTACGTCTTTCCGAGCAAACATCTCTATCCTGGTCTCACTGAGTGCCTCCACTCCCTTGAGATCTCCATCCAGCTGACCCATGGTCTTGGTCAGTAGCTCTGTGGCATGCAGGTAGTGCTTGTTGGCAAGGAATGTGGCAAGACGTGTTGAGACACTCTTTACATCTTCACTGTAGACAGAACAAGTAAAAGAGGAAGGGAAAGGAAAGTAGCAGTCAGATGTTCTCTATGACCCGACTCAATGTCAATAAATACAACCACAAATTTCTTCCATATTACAACATTTTGGTGAGGAGCTCTCATGTATGCAGAAGGTGTTTGGTAAAGAATCTGGGCAATGCACTTGTGTTATTGCTATTAACCCCTACCATGCCGTGGGTGACAAATCCCGCCGAAAAATTTGAGTGCTGAACATTTTGTTTAGGCTCAGAATAGCTTGAAAATTCTTCCTCACACATAAACCTATGCCTTTAATATAATGTATATACCTATGCAATATATCTTTGCCCAGGAAAAAAGTCATTGAAAGTTAATGTCTAACTATTGAAAGTTCATTTTTAACAATTGATCAAAAATTTGGTGGCATAGAAGGGGTTAACAGAATATCAATGTAAGAGGGAACAAAGACAATCATTAATGGAAATACCCAATCACCCTAGGAAAAATGAACAAAGCAAACTGTTTAGGTTTCAGAGTTTAAAATCTAAAATAATGAAATCACTTCAGTAAACTTGAAGGTCTTGCTTATATGGTGGGTTTGACAGTTTATAAGTACATGTCATACGGAAGTCCAACTAGAGTCTGTAGATCTCTACAGGAGAAAGCTACAAGTTATGTGTCTTTACAAAATCATTGGCAAACTTATCCTTTGCTAGTATTATTGGAGCCCTCATCATTAAAAGCAGCAAACAGCAATTGCTGTTGTAAGCACTGTCATTATCATAGCCAACTTCACAACTGAAAGCACTGCTATCAGCAATAGAGTATCTTGTCAACATGAATTCATATGTACAATACTGCTTCCTGAAGGTCTCACTGTTGACTGAGTGAGCCATGTCAAAAGATTGTCTGTGTCAAATGGGTGAGTTATCCCCAAAGGAATTCTGGATATTCAACTCTAACATGCCACACAGAATTGGCTTGGATTCAGCACTGACGGATGTACCCTGAAGTCCTTATTGGCATTCTGATATTCCTTCCTATCCTAAACAAATCTATAAATTAAAGAGAAAGTAGAGGTCTGAAAACACCAAAAAATCTCCCATGTGATCTAATCCATTAATTGAGACAATATTTTTAGTCATACACACCTTTTTAACTGAAAAGCAAGATCTGAACTTGATTTCCAATCAAGGACCCCATTGGAAATGAGCCATTTCGGCTTTCATGGGCTATCCTGTCATGGTACCTGGTTATGTTTGTATTGCAATATACCTGACGAATAAAATCAATCAATCAATCAATCAATATAAAATATAATTGCTGCTACGTTCAGTCGATACTCCCCATTACGTGCATATCTGTTTTATTACTCCTTCAGAGATTGTGAGCAAAATACATGTACTTCTCAAAATAAAAAGAAGTTTGTAGAAAAATATTTAGCAGGTTCATTTCACTAAATTGTTATACAATATAAAATAATTCACAAGGTAAACTAAAAGTCGGCACATTTCTCTTTCATAACATTTAATAATTGGTTTACTACAAGCATTAAATAATGTTTTTACAAAATATCATTCCAAAATTAACCTTAGAGGAGTACTCCGGCCTGAAAATATTATGAATTGAATAAATAGAGTAAAATTAAACAAACAAATCACTGAAAATTTCATCGAAATCGGATGAAAAATAATGAAGTTATGGAATTTTTAAGTTTTGCATTATTTTGGTAAAACAGTGATATGCACGTCGTCATGAATATGCAGTGAGTGAGCTGATGATGTCATATCCCCACTTTTTCTTTTGTATTTTATTATATGAAATTGCAATTATTCAAATTTTCTGCTCCAAGCCTATAACTAAAAGGACTGACTCCTTATTTAATGTGTAAGTTTATCATTGCTGTAACTTATTTTGTTACAAGGGAGATATTTTTTATAGACATGTATGAAATAATGAAGATTTCATGTAATATAGTTAAAAAAGGAAAGTGGGGACGTGACATCATCAGCTCACTCATTTACATATTCATGATGACATGCATAGAACTGTTTCCCAAAATAATGCAAAACTTAAAAATTCAATAACTTCGTTATTTTTTATCGGATTTCAATGAAATTTTCAGTGTTTTGCTTGTTTAATTTTACTCTATTCATTCAATTAATATTATTTTTAGGCCGGAGTACCCCTTTAATATAAACATGTGAAGTCTTTCAAAGTGTTAACTGTAACCTTTAAGCATCAGAATTGGCTTATTTGTTAGCACTTATCCTTTGGCAATCACCCAAATGCTTGATGTTGTATTGTCAGTTTGCTGGTAGTCCATAAAATTATACATCTACTCTTTATGCATTGTCTCATTAATGTCAACTAGGAAACAAGATACAGCACATAAACAGAGAGAGGTAATATTTTTTCTCTCAGTTGCCATTAATTATACTATTTCAGAACTGTACTAAAATCAGCATATTTTAGGATTAAAGAAGTATTCATGTATGGATTTAATGATAAAGGATATAGGATATTTCCTGGTGGGATGGTATGAGAGAATATTTTTATTCACGATGTGTTTGTACAAGCACTTGACAGTGTTCTTCAAAGACTGCATGATTAAAAAAAAACAATTATCAAGCCATTGAATCTTAAGCCACATGTTGTAGCTGTTTTTCAGCTACAGTCACTTCACCAAAGAGATTGTTCTACTTCGGCAATAATTGTTACACAGTCAATTTCTAACACTAACAACACTCCTAACTTAAACTCTGACCCCAACACTAAACCTAACTCTAAGCCTAAATCTCACCTAAGGCCCAATTGCAACCTAAGTCCTAACCCTCTGTCTTGGACAAAATAAAGTCCATAATCATATATAATCATATATGTACAGTTATATTAAAACTACCACTGAGTGTTCAGAAAGGTGTATTGACTTTTCTAAGGCTGAATTAGGATGAATAACTCTATAACTATAACACCAATCATTATCATGAATCATCAATTAATTTGACGCCAATAGATGTCATACATGCCTGTCGTCCAATTACCAGATATCTAAGCGAGCCAAGTTCTTATTATAATTTTGGCACAAGTACAAAAATTCTAAGTTAGAAGCACAGAAGAAAGAATTTCCCTGGTACCACTCTCTGATTCCTTCTTATTATACCACCTGACCACATTCCTGATGTTACAAGATGGATATAGCTCAGTTTTTAAAGGGAGTGGCAAGTCGTAATCCATGGGCCTGACCAGTTGGCCTGACTCGAGGAAATTCGGATACAATCAGGTCCAATCCTGCGCTACCGAAGGAATGTTATTTTGCCGGATTCCTCGCGAGATCGTTAACTCAAATCCCTCCATACGCAACCGACCAATGAGATTCAAATACTGGAATAAAGAACGCGCGATCTTGTTTACTCAAATTTGGGTCAATGTGCGAACTTTTATTAGCTGCGCACGATAAATTGAAGTCGCTTTGAACTTTGATCCAGAGAAAGGAGCAGCCAACTGTAAAAACGCCCATAGATTGGACTTGTCGCTCCCTTTAACCCCTACCATGCTATGGGCGGCGAATCCCGCCCACAAATGTGAGTGGTGAACATTTTGTTTAGGCTCAGAATGGCTTGAAAATTCTTCCTGATACAGAAACCTGTGCCTCCAATATAATGTTTATTCCCATATGCAATAAATCTTTGCCCAGTTTGCTCAAGAAAAAAACTCACTAAACATTAATATTCATCTCATGAAAGCTCAGTGGCATGGAAGGGGATAAAGCTCAAGTCTGCTATCGGGTGGTATTGGTTTCCCCGTGAATTGTGTTGTACTTCCCTTTACTTTAATGAAACTATAAGAGTATAAGTTGATCTGTTGTCACACGAAGGAGCAAACGAGGGTTGCGACGTTTCGACCGCTAACTGCTAGTCTTCGTCAGGCAATGTGGACAATCGCCGCTGCAAGCGCCTTTTATAGCGTAAGCTGCGTTCCGAGGACGCCGGAACTGCCACGCTGCTTACGCTATAAAAGGCGCTTGCTGCGGCGATTGTCCACATTGCCTGACGAAGACTAGCAGTTAGCGGTCGAAACGTCGCAACCCTCGTTTGCTCCTTCGTGTGACAACAGATCAACTTATACTCTTATTGTACTACCACGATGATCAACATCTTCCGCTTTAATGAAACTGTTGTACAGAATGTAGGAAAGAAAGACTGATCTTCCATCATTAGGTCCCCTGGTTGCTTACTTTATATAGCATTCGGGTTAAATAAATCATCATTTCTATTTTCTACAATTTTCTGATTCTCACAAAATTTTGGAAACGCTTCCATGAATGTCACAGTCATAAAGTATGAATAATTGCTGCATAAGCTAGACAAGAACTATTAAAATATGACTGCTAAAATGATTATTAACGTGAAAAAAATATATTCCAGATTTGGTCATCGATCTATCATCACTACAACATGGACACTGTTCCCCTTTTCTGAACAAAAACATGGGAGGGTTAGTTTGTTGTCTAGTGAGTAACGTCCTGAGAGAGAGAGAGAGAGAGAGGGCTTTCCTCTCCTACTGGGGTTGGTTGATACAGGTGCATTCGAGATCATTGCAATCACATTACTGAGAAAATAAAAATGTTTCATTACTATTTTATTCAAATTTTCTCCCTATTTACATTACATTCATCTACTACATGTAGTAGACTTTCAATGTAAAGAGGACTACGGCCTGTATTCTGAACTCTGGTTTAACTTAAACTCCAGTCTAAGTTAAACCAGAGTTTAACTAAAACTGACTTAGCCCGAAAGTTAGTCTAAATTTCTGTACAAAGTTCAACCACATTTAGCCTGGAGATTAAAGTAAACTGGAGTTTAGAATACGGGCTTAATATTCTATCTATCTTATCCCATGGGATACTAAGCCAGATATGATTTTGGATAGATCCATTAGAATTCCATGCCGAGTGAAAACTATTGTTTCTGATGATTTAACCATTTGCGGACAGGAATTATTCAAGGGCTAAATTGGTCACATTCTATTCTTCAAATTGGCAACATTAATATTTTTCTTTTAGTGCTACATAGTTCTAATAAGTTGTAATGTCTTTGAAAACAATATACATGGTTAGAAATATGTCGAAAAGTGAAAGAAATTGCCAATTTTGATGAAAAACAATGATTTTGAACCTCTCAATGTGTTGCCAATTTAACGATTTCAAAGCTTATTCTCCTTTTTAAAATTCCTGGCATCAAGGGCAATATGGTCATGCAACAAAAATGGACATAGTATGTGCAGAATTTTTTTCTCTTTCTACTCAAGCATCTGGTATATTCTTTAGAGCTCTGAATCAAAAGTTATTGAGGCAAACCACAAAATGTGGTCAATTGTCTTGAAAGGGTTAATGCGATGAATTACAAGGGTGAATCTGTGCATTGTGTCATGTATGAAATTAGTCTTTTATCCATTAATTTCATCCAAAATAGGAACATTTCTTGATAGACCATTGCAGGCTATAAGGTACTGTTATCGGAAAGAACAATTCAATATTGAGTTTTCATATCCAGAAATTTTAATTTTAGATGAAGATAAGAAAATGGAAGCACAAAGGTTCTAAGCTTCCAGGGGGGTGTTTCATAAAGCTGTTCGTAAAGTTACGAATGACTTTACGAACGACTGGAACATGTTCTTGGGTGCTATACTAATCAGATTCTCAATCATTTAGCACAAGAACTGATCACCAGTCGTGCGTAAAGTCATGCGTAACTTACGAACAGCTTTATGAAACACCCCCCTGGTACAATGTACATGTATCACTACTCCAGTGAATGGACATGTACGAATACCAATGTGAATCCAGCTTTATTGTAAAGAATTTGTCTTACACATCAAAGGTAGTAACGTAACTGCTGACGCAATTCTCGCTACCCCAAATACGCAATTACGCCAACAGATGACGTTTGTCATGCAAACCACGCATGCGCAGTGCTGACAATATCCCGATCGGGTCGACAAGTGTTTGTCTTTTTGCATTGAAAATGTACACAGGTATTACAAAAATCCTTGAGTTTGAGTATAAATTAACCGACATGTTTGAAAAGATACCATGATTTATTGAGACAATTGGTTGCATTTTCAAAATTTGAGTGGTTTATGTCATGCGATCCAAAAATTAAGCATTTTAGCACTCATTTTATTCATAAGCCGTAGCATTTCAATACGGACCGGAAGTGAAGTTGACGAAGATGCGGACCATTCCCGTGCATAATACATGTATTGCCCTCTACGTCGAAAATTGCATATTTGAGGTAGCGAGAATTTGCGGTAATAGTGGATATTTGAGTGGAGCAACATTACTAGTGAGGGGAAGCAATCAAAGGTTTAAAGAGATCACGGGTATTAGCGAGAGGATTTAGAACTGAAGATTTGTGGGAAACCCTTAATTTAGTTGGAATACATGTATCAAGTTGTTTTTCCTGGAAATTCTCAACATCTGTAATGCTATAAAGCTGCCCTACTAATAACAGTTTAAGAAGAATTTGTTCTTGTACCTAACAAGGAAACATGATACCTATTACCAAAATGAAAGCTTTGCAAATAAGCTAATCATTGGTTTAACCCTTTGAATATTTTTGGACGTAAACAGTATATGTATTATGTAGTGAAGGTCTTAATCAGTCCTTTAAAATGTGTTTCCATTAAGTTATTAAAATTTAGCCAATGAGTCAGTAAGAAATCTTTGGGGGAGAAAAAAAATCTGCAAAGGCCGGCCTTTTAAATTGCTTTATTTTGACAATGTTTTACATCATAACCACTCCCAATAGAATGCCATAAACGCACATCCATTGACGTTATTTACGATGTGTCACTTCCTCTTCGAGGGAGAAAGTGAGAGAGGGAGAGTGGAGAGAACAGAACAGAAAACAGATATGAGAGAGAGAGAGAGAGAGACACGGAGGGGTAGGATTAGCTAGCATGAGAGAGAAAGAAATGGGGTTAAGAAAAGGAAATAGGGAGGGAGGAAGAGAAAGGAGAGAAAACAGTAGGAGGGAAGAGAGGGGAGAGAAGAGAGGGGTAGGAAGAGAGAGGGAAAGCTAGGGAGAGCGAGCGAGAGAGAGAGGGAGGGAGGGAGAGAGAGAGAGACTGAGCGAGAGAGACTGAGCGAGAGAGACTGAGCGAGAGAGAGAGTGAGAGAGAGAGAGAGAGAGAGGAGAGTGAGAGAGAGAGAGAGGGAGAGAGAGAGAGAGAGAGAGAGGGGGGTAGAAGACAAGGGGAGTGGGAGAGTGGGTGAAGGAGAGAGAACTTTGATGCAAGAAACAGTAGTGATGGACTATCTTGTCTGTTTACACACAGTACGTCAAACTCTCACACTGCCAACACTTGTCTCAGAGCGTTGACGTAACACAGGCTGAAAACGTTTCCTTCCGACTGAACTTCCAAGTGACATTTGAAGGGGGAAACTCAAAATTTGTTTTCGTAATTGCACCTGTTACATATGTACTGCTACAATTAAAGGCAGCATCTTGAAAGGGTAATGCAAAAAAGTACTGAAATTTTTCAAGTTGTACTATCATTCTAATTATCTGCATCTTCAGTAACATCTAGCAGAGTTGGTGCTTATCTCCCTTTAATTGAAATACGATACAAATATGAATTACCTGGTATATGTAATTAAATTTTGTAACAATGTAACAATCTACCAACTTATGTGTATTTTATGTGTGTGTGGGTTTGGAGGAGGGGGGTGTGAAGGACAATTTGGTCATTTGTATAATGCTACAAGCTGTACCATTTGTACTAGTTGAATACAAATGTGTCAAACACAGTTCCCTTCTGTTCTTAATTTCTCAAACTTAAAATGGTACAACCTCTATCTTCCGGTACTGATAGATTTCAAACATTTCATGCAATCCCACACTTAACATATCAGGGCCCCCGTTTCATAAAATTATTATCAATAACAACTGCCACATATCTATGATAAATTTGCTCTCAGCCATTCAGATGCAAGTATTTCAGTAGCTTGTAACTGTTATTGTAACTTGTCATAGAATATCAAGTTTTATGAAATGGGGCCCTGATTTCAGATAACAGATCTGCAGTAGTCTCATGTCGATACCCTCTCCTACCAGACCAACTTACATCTGGTCCAGAAGTGCCAGGACCTGCTTCTGTTCGATGCCCTCCAGCCATAGCTTGCGCAGCTCATCCCTTCTGCAGTGGAGGAGTTCCTTGCATGACAGAAGATCAGCCTTGACGATCTTGGTCCTCTCCCTAGCGTTCTTGATACGCCCTGAGATGCTACTGTATGCCTGAATCGTCTTGGTCAGCGTGTCATAGTTTTCTAGAGAAAAAAAAAGGGAATAAGGTGGCAAAGACTTCCTGTTAATAATCTATCAGGAAGGGTGATATTTCTGTCCTAACCTTTGAAGATGCCAAACTTGCCAAATATCACTGAACTACTCCCGTATGTACATACTGAGCAAATTTTTCACACTATTAAAATGAACATTATAATGTTCAATATGATGGATACATTTCAATCACTTAACAATTTTTTTATACCTTCATTTCATCTAATGTACAGGTATTTTGCCATTCAATTTCAACTACAGAAATCCTAGAAAATATCAGACAAGATGAGGCAGTATGAGAATGGATAAAGTATGTGGATGTATCTTTCACAACCCTGAAGAAAAATGATGTAAAATAAGAGTCATTCATATATTAAAGGTGACTGCCTGACCTTCCCATCATGACTTTGCGAGTTTATAAAAGACAGTGTTGATCTATGGCTGATTATTAAATGTAAGACTGCATTGCTGGCTGTCTGAAGAAAGGTGCAACACTTTATCTGGGAGTGGCATCTCTCCCTTCTTGGCCATAAAAACCACATCCTGAGAAATGTGGCCAACTTCCAAAATGGGGTCACAGCTCTCTCTCTCTCTCTCTCTATTCCTGCCTCTCTCCCTTCTCCCAGTTTTTGTCTGCTGCTTTGAAATTTATTTTTTCCCCCGATTTTGAGACGTGACATATTTGAATCATCTCATTGATTGCATTATCACATTACATATGCCGATCAAATATAGTTAATTTCATCATAAACGACACCTAACAGTCATCTTTCAAAATAATCTTGTTCTAAAAGCTTTAGGCAGAAACATGCCATTTTTTCACCACATAGATACACTGTAAAAGAATATACTTCATTTCTAGTATCTCTGTGATGTGTTACTGATAACTCTTGGCAATAAACATCTGTCCAGGGCCCCCGTTTCATAAAGCTTGTTATCAATAAGAAGTTACAATAACTGTTATAAGCTACTGAAATCCTTGCATCTGATTGGCTGAGAGCAAATTTATCATAGAAATGTGGCAGTTGTTACTGATAACTAGTTTTATGAAACGGGACCCTGGTGTGATCTGAAAGGCAAATTATTTGCAATTTAATTCTAATCAGATGTACATATATCACAAATTTTATGTGAACATTATGGGACGGGATGGCTTAACTATGAAACATGTAGATGTAAATTGCAATTGACTTATATAACACAGGAAAATACAGAGGAACCAAATACAAGCCATGAAAAAAATATTAGACCACGCATGGCTACTAATAGTGTTATTGTTGTGGTATACAAGAAGAAAATAAATTTACATAAAAACAAGGTATAATTGCTGGAATTTGGTATTCATTCAATGAAATACAAAGACAAATCATTTTTATAATTTTGTATGCATATTATGGTACCCTTACTACAGAAACTTGGTCTAATAATTTTTTCCAGGGCTGTAATCATGTAATGTAGCACTAGCAAACATTTAAATATCGCTTGGGATTGAGTGTAATGCATTTCAGTATAACTGAAATGCCTTGCAGATTACATTTACTTTGTCTCTAATGCAATACAGTTTTACATCACAGGGCATAGGGTATATTGACTATGTATTGCAGCGGAACTGACCCTGACTTGGAGAGGAAGGAAATAATTCCTGTCTGATAAACCCAAATCAAATCCGGTGAATTCAGATGGGACATGCTCATCTTCAACTCCATTTAAAGGTATTTCGAAAAGGCTACAAGCCCAGTCAAGTCTATCATAGAAAAGTTATTTAGCTCAAACATTCTCTAACTATAAAAACTTTTACAACTTTCATCAAATCAATTTTTTAAAAACTATTTGACAAAAATTTCAGACTTGGTTGTTTGTCTCATTATTCTTTTATTCAAAGTCCTGAAATAATAAATAAGATGCATGCATACAAACATAAGAATTTCTGCACAATTGGCATCAATTCGTGTTGTGCTATCATACATGTATATGATTTGATGGCAGGAATTTAATAAGCATCAAATCAATAAATTAGGATTCAAACAAATTGATAAATTCAAAATAACTGTTTTCTCATTAAAACTGGCAAATTGTCAAACGTATAACTACACGTCAACAACATAATTTATTTTCACGTTATTTTCTTTCCAGATAAAAGAGTAGCTCTCAAGGTCAAGGAATTTAGACCTTTTATTGGTGTGTGCGCACATTTTTTTAAAAACAAAAACTGCTCTGAAAAGGGCTTCTGTGTCACTACATTAGTCAGTACACATGCCACTTCATTTCACTTATCTGTGAAAACACAGCTGTATAACGTACTGGCCTATCCAGTATGAAAGAATCTTGGAGAAATTTCAATGCTAACCAATCCCTTTAAAAGTGATTGTGCATTGAATACAATCTTTGTAAGGATATCCTCTGGCATGGCTATTCATTTCCCTTCATTTCATTCATAAGTGCTTACCACTTAGTATTCACTATTGTTTTAACGTTTAAGCATGATTTCTCAGTTTCTGATGGACTTAAATATAAAGTTGAGTTCTGGTCACTAATTACAATTGTGAAAGAAACTGCCTCAAAGCAATGGGGAAAGGTTGATCATGTCTACATAAGAATTGTTTTATATTGTGAGGTTTTGAAATCATCAAAATGATAAGAAATTGACCCAATCTCGCTGAAAAGCACATGTAATGCACACAGAAATGGGTATATGGGACTGCACACACAAGTGGCATGAATGTTCGGCCCGAACATTTCAGCTATTTCTCATCATATTTCAAATATGAGGGCATTTGAAGAGCTATCCTTTTCAGTGGACATTTCTACTATGATGTTCTTCCAAACTGACAAAAAAAGAATGAGAATGCTCACAAATTATTTTCACCTCCCCCAGAATTCAACCTTCTCTTTAAGGCTTTTGACAAAGTACAGTGTGCATGTACATCTATTGTCCATACATCTACATACTCTTACATGTATAAAATATTGACAATGTTTGGGAAAGGTAGAATATAAAAATCAAAAAAAAATCATTACAATTGCTAGGTAGATTATCAGTAATGAAACTATGATATAATCTATTCTTATATCATTTCAAAGTGACTAAATCAAAGATAGATTTTCATTGTCAATTAGTTTGATATGATTAGGACAATAAAAAATTTGATAAACATATAGATTTGTGGAAAAAGTTAAAATGGAAACAAGGATGCAGGATATTTCCTCCAATTTAAATCATTAGAAAGAAAATTAGGTCCAAATAACAATGCAATATAAGGATTGACACAAGGTTATATGCTTAATAATATGTGTGAATTATACATGTATGTAAAGTTTAATTTAAGACTGAAACTGTTTTTTAAAGATTACCGTAAACTGTTAAATTTTCAGTTACTGAACACCAGCCTAGAAAGAATATATTTGGTTCAACACTCTACTTGCAAAAAGACACCTAAAATGTACTTTATCATACCATCATCTAATATTTTAACCCAAACACTGAGTGATTTAAGAGCCTCTCTCATGAAATGTATGCTCTTCCTGCGTATCAATTTCATTTAAGCTCTCTCTAAAGAACCCATATTTACTCTATACATTAAAGCATAAGTGTACATATACTTATAGTGTATGCATGTAATGTAATGAAGTGATTTTTCTGACATCTGCTATTGTTAATTGATTGCTTGATTGGAAAGACATGATGTGAGGTTGCTATCTGGGGAGATAGATACAGATTAGAACCCCGGCTCAAAGGGCAAATCTCTTAATCTACAGGATACGACTTGTGATTAATCCTGTAGAGATGGGGAAACGAAGCGTCGATTGTTGTTTTTTCTTCTCGGTTCACCATAATGTCAATGGAAGGTTGCTAGATTGGGTTTCATAACATGCTTTTAATGAGTGATAGAGATTTTGCTTGCTTTCAGAGTCCTGTAGTGACTGTGGAGGTTTGGTTTACAGAAATTGCTTGTTCATTGCTGCCGACGTACTTTTCTTTCACTGAAACAATGCCTTTAACTATGACGAGAGAACAAGCTTCAAAAAATTACAAAGTGCTTTTAATGCTCTCAAAACTAATTTTAAGGGCAAGAGCATAGATATAATAATGAGTACAACAGATTTTGCTTTTGTAAAATGACAGGATAGATCAATACGTCAATACATACAGTACATGTACATGGACATTTGAAAATCTGAGTTGACATCCATCTGCACTTAATTGTGATGCAGTAGATCAGTACAAATTAATCATTAATCAACTTTTTGTAAAGAGACTTAATACTGAATGTTGCATGATGGAAATCAACTATCCAAATACTTTTCAAATTTTAGAAAATTTACTATAAATTTCCTGTTTTTCCTACCAAATCTAATATTCTTGTGACAAAGGATTCACAAGACATCCAAGTTCCTTGCATTGATTTAAAAAAAAAAGACTCAAATTTGTTTCTGTGGAACCATGGTATTTCATGCAAAAAATTCCTGTAACATTGTACAGTATATTTTTTGTCATATTGCAACCATTATCTTTTAGATTTGAATATATTTTTTTTTAATATCTAAAAAAGAATCATATCAATTCTCATACACTACACAAGAAAATTTGGGGCATCAAAGTTCTTTTTGTGTGTGTGTGTGTGTGCAAAATTAGTCTCACTTTTACCATATTGTAACTGTTTAAAATATCTGGAAAAAATCTCCTGTTTTTTGACCAGCAACCCTTACTCTAGACTTTCATCTTGCACTTTGTCCTGCCCACTGGGATTTGTTTTACGTCATGACGATGTACGGCTGAACTGGCTCAAAACCATGAAACAGTCTGCTCCTGAGCAATCATTCAAAATGCCCTGAACATTCGAGCATCATTTTGGCTAGGTTATGTTGTTGTCTAACCTACTTCGATGTATCAGCATGGCAACAATCATTACTGGAAATACCAAATTAGTCACAACCAGAAACCTAAAATAAGACAAGCTGAAGGTTACGGTAGCACTCTTTTGTTTTGCGGTAGTTAGGATCAGGCAAATCTGTAGACGATTCTGATGGATGTAACAGCTATGGATACAAGCCTTTGACAACTTAAAGGGAAACAAGATGAGCGGTGCAATAAGATTATTACCTAGCTGTTGAAGTCCATCAATAAAAAGGGGTTGCTGGACTTTTACATGTAAACATCATTTTTTTTTTTTTTTTGTTCTTGCATGTTGTATTTCCAAACCATTTTTACTGGGGTACTATAAGAATACAGAATACATACCATTCGAACATTCTGAGTACTGCTGAAGATCCAACTGTGGATCTATTACAAACAACCTGTAGATACAAGTTCTATAGGCCAAAATGTGCTATGTAGATCTAATAACACTCAGGTTTCTGACACAACCTATGAGCCTAAAGGAACATAAGATTGGATTAGTCCTACACTGGTCCGTCCATTGAGGCCCAAAGTGAACCTTCTTGTTCATTGCCTTTTACGAACTGGTGTCATTCTAAAGACAACTGTACGGTACATTCTGAAACAAATGTCACAGAATTTGTACCATGGTTACACAAATTATCTGTGCTTTTCATTCATAACACCTCCACAAATGGCATGCTCTCGTCTTGACATGTCAAAAACTGAAATATAGACTCAGTCCCAAGACCAATCATTGAAGATGATTCCTATCTTAACATGCCAGCAGCCTTTTCACACGTATAGCAGTGAATACTTTGGTAAGAGTTGTGAACAAAGCAGAAAGATGATTATGAGAAATTGGGATCTTGGAAAAGACTAAATCTGTCATGCCAACAACTTGGCAAGTGTAATTACTTTGCCTACAGTATTCTAATCTCAAAAAGGGTTTTGACATTGACTGTAATTACGTTGAAGACTGAGATTAAGCATGTCTTATAGAGGGCAACATAATTACAGATGTCTCTCAATATCACGGTTTTAGACATTCGATCCTCATGGGACTTGAGGTGATTTGGGAATACTGTTCATTCAAATTTTGATGCTACATGCTACTATAGATCTACCATTTCAAATTTCTTTTCATTTTTTTCTGAATGCTCTGCAGATTCAAATTGAATAAGCTGCAGTATCTTGGGAGAGCATTATTCTTAATTGGTATATAAGTTTCTGAACTATCGATACGAGTTGACGTCAATTTGCAATTAAATCCTCATAAAATTCAACAAAATGTATACAACTGTTAAAATCCACAAATGTTGCTAAACAAGAAATATGTGAATTTTCCTTTTTTCATCAAGCCTTAAAAGTAGATCTTAGAATCAGTCTGATTAATATTAACACACTAAAAACACTGAATTGTGTTTGATGAAACACCCTCCAGAACTATCAGACCTGGGTAAGACAATGAGAAAAAAAACTGGCAAGTTTTTACAAGTTTGTTAAAATCTGGATGACTCTAATGGCTCCACTTGCAGTATCTCTTGATATAGAATTACCAACACTATTAAAAGATCTTCTTACATGGAAAAAATATGTTTGCAAAATGAGTCTAAAACATAGATTCTGAGTTTGGAAAGTATACTAAGGAAGGCAGATGTAACTTGGAGGAAACTTTTGGGTGTGATAGAACCACCTGCGATATGCCTGTCAAGTTTCCTGTAAACCTAGGTTCTAAGTGAGTTTGGAAATCAGACTACAGACTACAGACGACAGATGTAAGAAGAAAACTTGTTGATTATAAAAGACCCACACCCAGTTTGGAAAGTAGACTACATGTAGGGAAGACAGAAGTCCATGCAACTTGGAGGAAACTCTTTGGTTGTGATAGACCCACCTGTGATAAGCTTGTCAAGTTTCCTGTCACACTCCCTGTATGCCTTCTCAAGCCTCGCTTTCTCTACCCCTCTCTGCTGCTCATCCTCACTGCAATATGGAAGGGCAAAATGGGAAAACAAAAATGATTCATCACAACAGTAAATTAGCAATTTGTGACTTCATCACAATGACCTGATACTTTTTAATGCATTTATGTACCAGGGATGCCACTTAGAATTGATAAAAAAGTAGGAAAAATCATCTAGAATGGGCCCTTCTGTACATAAAAAGTGGTTTTCTATGGCTGAAAAATATGTTGAAAAAGTAGGGATTCCTACTTTTGTCTGAAAAGTGGCATCCCTGATGTACATGTACAACATAGGCCATCTGTGTTTCTAAGTGTTCCTACTACATGAGCGGGTAAACATTAACATTTCAAATTTCCGTACACCCTCTACACTTTTTGCAGTTGACAGTGACACAGAACTCCAACATATACTATTGGTGTTACAAAAGGAGACAACTGGTAACTATTTGCATTTATGACATTACTCATACCTTGTTGGATAGGCATGAAATTATATTTCACTACATAAATTATTACCCATTCAGCAACTAACAGAGCCCCCCAAATATGTAGCCCTATGTTTAGTTGTAGCCCATGTATAAGCGAGTTCGTAATTAGGATTTGCGCATGAGCAGATAAAGGTCATTTGACATATTAAAACTGGCATGTTCGTTTAAAATTCACTGAGATAAGCATCGACTGTGATGTAATGATTATTCATATATTCATTTAATTATACTTTTCATTAAATCCACTGAAAAGCAACAGTGTTCATTGATGGTTGGTATTTGACAGTCTGCCAAATGATAGCCAACTTGCAAACAATGCACTTTCCCAAGTGTTCATTGACGTGCTATTCTAGTCACCTGGTCTACGATGTCTTTCTTTCATAGTTTGAATTCTGTAGGTTGCTATGTCGGGCAAGCCTATGTACATGCATTATCTTTCTTTGAAAAGATGCCTATCCTAATGAAAAAAGGGAAAGGTCATTTGGGAAAAAGTTGCTCATGGGCCAATTACGAACTCGCTTATTCATGCGTTTTCCTTCTTCAAAAACTCATTATTTTATTAAAAATTTGAAGAGTCCCCAGACGAAAAAAAAATAGTATTTTTTGAGGGTTGTTCATGAAGTATACAGTCTTTGCACAATCAGTTTTGACTCTTCAAACAAGATGACCTCTAGATGGCCCCTGCCAATCTTAACAAAAAATCTTTAGGGTCACAAGAAGTGATATTTTTATACCAGGGGGTACCTCACACAATAGTCAGGTCATTATCTTCTATAATGAAGCTTGCCCCATAATTAACTTTAATAGTTCAGTTCACATTCAATGCATCCAAATTTCCTTTCAAAGTGATCTGGTAGGGGCAGGGGCAGAAAATCTGGTAGGGGCAGAAAATATCTATTAATCTTAACATCATTTTCATTAGAGTTTGCAACAACAACAAAAAATTATTTAAATGTAGATGTCTTGTAAGCTCAACAAATATGATACACTAAAAGGTATATTTTTGTCTAAAATTAAACACAATTCATCTATGAGAAAATCTAAATAGTACTTTTGAAATAGTACATTTGAAATACAATGTACATGTAAACATAATTTTTTTTAAAGCAAATACAAAAAAAAACCCATCCAAAATAATGACTGCATGTTTTTCCCCATTCCGTCAAGTTTTTTTAAATTGAAACCTGCATAAGAGGAACCTGTACTTGGAGTAAATGGCACCTGTCTATGAAGACGGTACATTTTTATTCCCTCAAAGTTCTCATTAAAACCTCCAGCAAAGGAAGCTGAACATAAACACCACCTGCTCATGAAGATCACTTTACTTATATCTCCATAGTGCTGTCTTTATATACAGGTGCGGTCTTTTTATATACAGGTTTGACTCACTCACCTGGCAGAAAGTGTCCTGATGACGGACATCAACAGTCCAGTCCCTGACTGAAATGGTAAAATAAGAAAAATAAATTATTTGATAATCTTAATGATGAAGAAAGTGGAACAGAATCAGTGAGTACCAGTAGTGTAATTTGTAAATGATAATATACCACACTCTACAAAATAACAAGCATCTACACATGTACAACAAGTAAACCAGAAAAAAATATTCTGTGCAATAAAAGGGATTTCAAAAAGGCCCTAAAATGAGCAAAGGTGGAGTGCATGCACAAATACATGTACACGTACATGTCCATTATACTAAAGAATGGGCTTTCAGTTATGCTTTTGACATTTGACATTTGAAAGCTGATCATTTTTGCCTGCTTTATTCTAACATACCATGTACAGTTATGCACAGGCAATGAGACACATGGTTTATAAAGGTACCATACAACAAGGATGTCTTAATAACCTTACCAAACCTTTTAGCCTTGGTTTGGTTTTCACCACCCTCAAGACTGGCTTATACGCTGAGGACCTGGGCCCTCCTCTCCTGGGGGAACCTCCTGGCTGGTCTGGAGGGGGTGGAGCTTTTCTCTTTTTGCTACCCTCCCTCGAGGACCACCTACTGCTGCTTCCTCCACTACTACTACCGCTGCTGCTGCTGCTGCTAACTCGCGAAAAATGTCCAGTGAAGCTGGCCTTGAGAAAGAGACCCCTGTCCGAGCTTCCAGTACTGGTCGGTCTGCTCTTGGATATTGGCTTGAATACGCCGGACAGACGATTTAATTGTTTGTTCTTGAAGCTCTGGCTGTTCCTGCTAGGGGTAGAATCCTCCATTTTGATTCACACCACGACTGGCTATTCCAAAAAAGAAATCTAAACCCCTGCTCCTCTTTAATAAACTCTTCTACAAAGAATTAAGATTGTGTTTGAATCTCTATCCCCTCTCGCAGGAAGAATTCCTCTCTGGGAGACACTGATCATTGGTGCTCTTTTCAAAATAAAGAAATCAATGATGTACTTTACATTCATGTACATTTCCAAAAATATGTAGTCCAGCCTAACACAGATAAAACGGTGGTTTCCATATGAGCAATTCAATTAGGAAAGAGACCACTCAGAGCTCTTATGTAATCAAATGATATCCACATTAATCCACAGACTTATGGATGAAGCTGGGGCCACAATATCCTCAAGAAGGGCTTTATATCAATTACACAGTTGATAGTTGACCTGAAGGCTGTTCCTGACCAGCAAGTGTTCTAAAGCCCACCAGCACATCTATGAGGGGACATACACAATAGCCACTAAGGGGTGCCTTCATATAATGAAAGTTGTATAAAGAAGAGATCCAAAACAAACTTCATTGCGACAAACACTATACAAGTGTATGATTTCCACTATGCTGAGTAAACCGTGTCAATAAAAACAATCCACATGGATAATCCCATCAATTAATCCACTAATCCATTTCATAGGCCATGGTTTCTCTGAATGTCTGATCCAAAAGGGCACAAAACACTATCCACAAATCTACATGGTAACATGACTCAAGTCTGTCTGAAGCATGGATGATATGCAGAACTGATATGAAGTTGAGTCTCCAATGCAATTGTTCTCTTGTACATGTCAGTGTGCAGGATGCGACTGTTCTTACTACAATACATGCCTACAAATGAATATAACCAACCAATCGCTTGGACCCAGGGACATCAACTAGATAAAGATCAGAGCCAGGAAGTTACCAACTGCTGGAACACATTTATTAAATGGTAAAGTGAAACTTCAATGGCCCTCGTCCACTCCCACTGCACTTTACTTTTTTGTATACAGTTCAGAGTAAGTATCCTATTAGAGGAAATCCGTAGCACACAAAATAAAAGTCGTTGAGTGCTGTATAGTGTAACTTTGGCTAACCAGGTTGGTTAGTTGGTATTCAGCCATCAATCAGACAACTCCGTCTGTTCGTTGCCAAGTCTGATTTCCTGAATCTCACGTCCATGCTCTACAGTCGTGCTCGACACAATATCACAAATGAGTTGGAACCTTGCAGACGAACTCCACCATTCAAGAAGAGCAGACACCGATCCTTGGCTCTCAGAGTTCTCCTGTCAACTTCAGGGAATCAGTACTACTCCCTCGACAGTATTCACCTGGCAGTATACTTGGAGGATGACACGCTATCTCACCATGGGTGACGGGGAAAGAGATGGCCTCTGTGCCATTGTTGAGTGAGTAACAATATTCAAACTTTTTTCCTTGTTGTTTTTCACTTCCTACCAAGTGCTGTGTTGTGGCTAAATGTGACACAGAGACGATTGAGCCAGTTTGGGAACTGTCGTCATACTTCAGATTTGTGTCCAAACTTGAGTGTTCTAGCCCCGTTGTTAACTTCATCAGGTGTCATGTGATATATTAGTCAACCTGATCTGTCTATATGTACTTGATCTTCAACTGATATCTTGCTAAAAGGCACTTTGTATTTTGCAAAAATTCCAGTAGCAAGATGTTGTTGATAATCACTCATATACTGTTAATGAGCAATGCTCTATAAAGAAGCAAACAAAATAAAAACATTTTTTAAAAACTTCTGAAAGTTAAATCTAAGTATTTCAGAGTATCTTGGTTCTTTTCTCTTAAGCTTCACTACTTTTTCTTTCACTGGGGGTCTCAATTCTTTTTGTCTGTGTTCTTGGAGTCCCTGTTTGAATTTTGAAAGGGAGGTCAAGTGTACCCAGGCCTCTGTTAGCATTGAGCCCTGCTTTAATTTTAGAGCATTTTTCTTAAGTTTTTCCTGAAATACATAATGACCAAGTAAGAATCATTCCTGCTATTTGTTCATTCCTTTATCATGAAAAATAAACTCAATGTCTGGCACAATATATAGGCCTGTTACACAGTGATTGCAAACAAAGTAGAAACAGCTAGCTTAGGCCTATCAGTATTTTATCTATGATACAGAAGTCCTAAGCATTCATTATACTGGTAAACTACATTTAATTCCAATGCAACAAGAAAGAAATTTACAACAAAAAGTGTTATATGGATCAAAAACATCAAGGATAGAGTGTCATTGGTGTGTAAGCGAAATTGAATATTCTGGCACAGTCCCAGCAAAGTTCCCTAATGGTACCACAAGGTGGCAGCATTACGTGTCTCAGAATTAGCACAATACAATGTGTTGTACATATATACTGTAGGTATTCAAGCCATGTGGTATGTAGTGGCACGTAACAACAAATGACCTACTTCAAAGGGCCATATCTTGCCAGTTTACAAGGTTCTTTCATGTATCTTGGATCTAAATACACATACATGTAACTGGCCTCACATCGAGATTGTAACTATTAATATTCCAATGCATGCCCCCCTAGTTGGTAAGATCCAAGATAGGAGAGAGATGAATATCAATTGGCCAGATGCTTTCCTTCTTGAAAAGCCATACTTTTACATGTCACAAAATTGCTGATCTATTATTAAAGAGATGGCTACAAAAATGAAGTCATTTGGAGGGGCTGTGGTTAAGGCCTACATAACAGTATCAGTTGTGCGAAGAACCAACAAAGTTATATTTTGTCCTGGCACAGCCCCAACAAAGTTTCCTGATTGAACCACTAGGTGGCAGTATTCCATCTCTCTTAATGTGCATGATAAAGTGTGCTATAAATACAGAAGGATGTATGAAGTGGAGTTGAGTTGACAAGAAAGAAAATGCTTCAAAAACCTGTTAATATTTTGTCCCTTTCCTCTTGATGAATACAGAACAACTATCAAATTTCTAATTAATACAATATGCACTCTACTTTCCTTTCATTTCCTCTTTTAATCTGTAAAATTTGGTTAACTATATGAAGTCTGGGTAAGAATCTGTGGAGCAATCGGGCACTGCAAATTGCAAATACCCAATATACAGATTTAAAGAAAAGAAAGACACAATGGAGATTGAACAACTGTATTGCGAAATTAAACAACTACGCATTGACAAAACAAATATTGCAACAAATTATACTTGATACAAATGGTGGTAGATGATAAGTATACATGTACACCCTTTTGTGTGAGTTCTGTAGAATCCTATGCAATTAACATGTTTAGATACTGTAAAGGCTGTTATTTTCGCGCGAATAAATTTTCGCGCTGAGCGACCCCAAAACATATTACTTGTTTAATGTTGCCAACGCTTGAATGTACTGTTTTTATAAATGTATAATTCTAAAAAGCGCTTAGAGGCTTTAGCATTTTGCGCTATATAAGTATCTATTATTATTATTATTATTATATTCGTGGGTTCTTAAATTCACGCTGCACAATTACACACTTGTATGTACACCCACTCCATTTATTAATTTACACACGCAGTACATTCAAATGCATACGGCATGCGCAACTACACACACACACATATTAATGTGCTGAAGTGCGCAATTCAACCTGCATACGAAATCAGGCTAATATTTTTGTGAGTTCTAGAATTTGCGCCCACCGAAAATAGTGCGAAATCCGCGAAAATTAATGTACCGCGGACATTTCTGCGTTTACAGTACTCCCAGTAACCTGTCCCCACGTACGTTTAGACTATGGTATTGATTTGAAACATGCATGTATTATTACATACATACATAAAAATATCTTAAAATTATCAAAGCAGTTGTTACTCCACTGATTCAGAATGGTGAAAGAGCATTACATGTACATAGTATTCTAAGAGAATGCAAACTTAAAGGGAAGGATCGAGGCTTGATAACAGAGCTGCAAACTGGAATATACATGTACCGGTATATATCATCTGTTGAGAGCTACATGTAGAAGGGTACATGTATGAAGTGTTAACTCTATGTAAAAGGGTACGAGTTAATGCCATTCTGACATGAAACTTTAATAGATAACTGTACATGTATTCAAACATCAACAATGACTGTGCTGAATACCGTACAGCTTCACCATGTAAAAGTTATTCATTTGTACTTAGCCTCATAATTAATAAATTCCTAAAAGTTTGGATCTAGACATTAGTGATACCTCAGTATTCATTTCACTATAAGATGACTGTATGAAGTGTGTTGTTTTCTGTAGCACAGACCAGACTGTGCTGGGGATAAATGACTAATCATCATACCCCTGGCTTTCCATACGCCTGACAGGAGGCAAGCGAAGCACGCAGGATGTGGTTCGCTAAGCAATACAGGGTCCCAAAGTGAAAGTCTGATACAAATACATTTCTGCAAGTTTCACATGCTCATGTTACACCGTTCAAGACTTGAATTATGTACACTGTACAAAGCTACTTTAGGTAAACTATATGCAACTACAGGAAACAGCAGCTCAAAAAAGGGCAATAGGCAAAGAAAAACACTGAAAAAGGGGAAAGAAAAACATTGAAAAATGGGAAAGAAAAACCATCAGAAATATATATTGAAAATACACAAATGATTCAATGTTATTTGAAATCATAGGGTGACATTTATGCATTCTTGTAAGTCACACAACACAGCATGGTGCATAACTAATACCTATATATGTAGCCACAGATTGAAATCACTTGGCATCTTCAATGATACTACATGTATACTGTTATTATTCACTAAGAAATCCATATTCAGTACGTAGAAAGTCAGATATCGTATTAAAATTACTCACAGGTGTAGCAAATTTCTGATATATATGGCATGCATAAGAATCTCTGTTGTTCAATCATTTAGTCAAATAAAGGATGGATTTATCAACTTTAAACTTGGCAGAAGTATAGACCTACATGTACATGTACTAAAAACAAACATGATTTTAAATATTTTTTAGATTTAATGGAAAAATAACTTAATTTTTGCCTCTCTCTTTTGAATAACAGCACTACATAATTGATAAAACTAACAGTTATAATGAAATTTATACATTGCACTTGCTTTAAAACTTACACTTGAAACATCTTATTTAGAAACTATTTTTTTCTGAAAAGAAAAATTAACATGAAAGAGAAAATAGGCATGCTTTAAATATTACAAATTGTTCAACATTAAAAACTGAAGGTTGTTAACATGTAGCATATGTTTAGTATGGCTATATTTGCCACTGCAAGGACATTATACTTCTTACGCATAGGTCAATTTGGAATTAAATTAGTTTTCCATAAATAGGAATTTCTTGCACCTCAGTATGTACAATGTCTATAAATTGATGTTGGCCTCTTTTCTCTTGTACATGTAAGTAGTAATGCTGGAAATTTAAAGGGGAAAAAATAAAAATGGTTGATGAGGCTCTTTTTGGATTTTGTACATTGTAAAAGCAAGTTTTCTCTATAGTGAATTATATTCCACTGTGTCTTCATCAGTGTTTTTGGAGAACGGTACATGTATTTACATGTAAGTACGTCTTAGTAAAATATGTACAGGTTTACTTTTGTAACAAATATGAATCATTCTGCAGGGATATTTCTCTATAAGTTTAAGATCAATACAGAACAAAGAAATATGAAATACTTACAAGATATGGCTATAAAGGATGAGAGGCAGAGACCCCATAGCCAATAAAATGAAAACACATCATCACTTTGTGTGAAGTTGTAAGGCTGTTCTTAATTTTTCCATGGTCTTCAATTTGATAAATTATGGAATTATGGAGATATCATGATGCTTATCAAATTAAATGAATCTACATAACCAAATCAACAATCATATTTTTAGTAAGAGACTAAAAATTATAGTTTTCTTCAAACAGTGACTACATGTACATGTTTGATTAAAAACATTCAAAAAGGATTCCAAGGATTACGACTAGACCTAAAGAATTTGCAGTTTAGGATGTAAATAATGAAAATAATCAACTATTTCCTGCCTGAATCAAAATAGCATGCAGTTAGATCTGTCAATACAAGGAAGGCTAGGATGTGCACCTGTTCTTCTTTAGACTGTACTGAATCTATTTCATGATGGTACTTCAAATCACATATTATTTTACATTGAAGAAATTCGAGAAAGTAAATAGGCCAATATCTAAATTCTTCTACACTGTACTGGATGTACTTCATGATGGAACTTTAAAACATTAATTTACAAGGAAAACCATGTAGTGCAAATCGTGTATTTCTGTTCTTCTTTACACTGTACTTGAGCTACATGTACAATGGAACTGAGATACAAGCCAATCTGACTGAAACTAGTATGAGATTTCCTCACTGGACATTGTGGTTGTTGTTTGCTTCCAGGGCTCCATAAACCCCTTTTCAAGCACCATACCAGTGCCCATTTTTGTTGTAATAATAACAAAAATAAACTGTTCTTGCAGAGTGCATATCAAGTTATGATTTAACGTCCCTATGCGCTTCCGAAGGGTTGGATGTTCTTACCCTAGCTATAGCTCTTCATTTCTAGTAAGTGCCCTTTTTCACTTCTGATAAGTGTCCCTTTTTCACATCTACATGTAACTCTCCATTTCTCTTACAAAATGCACTCTCTCTCTCTCTTAAAAAAATAATAATAAGAGCGAGTTACAACTTTAAAGCATTAGATCAGCTTTTCCTAGTAGCGGGCTCCCTGTTACTACAACTTTGAAAGGCAGAGGAGCAGGGGAAACAGGTGTATATAAACATAACGGTTAACAGTAAAACAGTACAAGTTATAAAAGCTTAATCAAACTCCTTTTCAATGCTACAATTTGCCCTTTTCTCTACTAGAAAAAGCAATTTGAATGTAAGAAATGTGCCCCTTTTCATTAGAAACAACCAAACATCCCTACTTAAATGTTAACAAGGGCACCTATTATAACCCCACTGCCCTTAAAGTGCCCTTTTAAGCTACTTATGCTCATTTAACTGAAAGAAAGTGACTTTAAAAATAATAAGAGGGAGGGGGCAGGAAGGACACGGGGCAGGAAGGACACAAAGCAAAAATAAGCGTGTACTTTCACTACAGCATGTTCAAACTTGTCTCTTTTATAATAGGAGCTCTTTCGATACTGAAATGTGCCCATTTCAAGATGCCCATCTGAACAAGTTATGCCAGATCTGGTCATGAATCTCATGACATCCCATTCAAATCCCAAAAGAAAAATTAGAAAATAGTTAAGTTAAATATTCAACAGTCTACATTATATAACAGTGCCCTTGTGAATCTTGATTATTTAAAAGCCCTTTTGAAACCAATCATATAAATTGCCCTTGGCCTTGCAAATTGCTATGGAACTTTTCCATCTCCTTTGTTTTCATGCAAATACAGTAGTTCCACTTCAGTCTCATTTACATAAATTTTTTTTCTTCACCAGCATGACAGCTGAAACATACTGATACATAATGTAAAACTCTCCTTTATTTAAAAAAAAATGCATTCGGGAAGATCTAGTATATAAATAAATCTTCATACAATTCAAAAAATCTTTTTTTTTTCTTTTTTCCAGCGGAATGATAGTCAAAACAGAAATGTCACTCCCTAACCCCCCCATGGCAACTAAAATGTTTTCCTGAATAAATTTGTGATCTTGCCTTGTACCAACTACCATACCATTTAGTGATTTACTATAGTAATAGATCTAATGTTAGATCTACTAACTTAGACCTTCTACAAAAAAAAGTGTGTGTGCAAAAGAACGAGCAGTTTCCTCAACCTGATACGGCCCAAGAACTTTAAAATTAAGTTTAATTCTAACTTCAACATTCACTTTTTAGAGTGTAAGTAACAAACTGACATATCATATGATCATATTCACAACAACATTTTTATTCTTAATAATAATATTAATATATTCACACTCAGATATGTATACATACATGACATAGACATGATAGACATAGTCATAAATTCATTCTCTCTCTCTCTCTATCTCTCTTTCTCTGACTGTGTCATTCAATTGTCGACATTATTCATTAATTTAAGGATTTTTTTTAAAAATCTGTCTTAAGATTGTTCTTACCACATCTTTCTTAGCTTCTGCTTGCCCTTGGCCCCTTCCGCTGGTGGGTTGCTGCTGGAGCTGAGTCTCCATTATTTTCCGGATGTTATCTCTACGGTACGGCTATAATATACAGTAGGCCTATCGCATGCCTAATTCGCCCACTGACTTTAGTGGCGCTGGCGCGGCGCCTGAAACACTCACTATATATATCAGCAAAGATATATGACCCGCCGGCCGGCCCCTTCATGCGATGCTACGCCACAGAACTCTTAAATACGTAGAAGGCTCATACCCATTCACAACGCACAGATCGCGGTATCGCCGAAATACCCGGTGTAGGATTCGCTCGAGTGCACACGCCGCCATATTGCTTAGTCCTCGACCTTTTCAACTAACCCACCAGACCGTGTGCTTCTCAATGCCTATTTATATTATATCGGATCTTCTTTATCGAAATAAAGGGCCTTGTGCCTTCATCACTTGAAATTTTGAAGTTGGCTTTTCCACTGAAGTTCAGCTGCTCTTTCATACATAAGTAACGTCAACTAATATCATGTACATTTTAGGGGGGGGGGGGGTCTCTTTCGGACACAAAGGTTAAAATTGTATTCTCTCAAATTCAAGATAATATCAAACAGTTGTTTTTTTCTATCACTATTATCATTTCAGTTCCCTTTCAAGAAAGCAGCCCGAGTTCGTTTGTTCACCTTCATCCTTCTTGACACCCCTCGGAAAAAGCAACATTGTTTTTTTGGTACCATGACTTGTAAAACGTTATACTTTTTGTACAGTTTCATCTGATATAAAAAGGGCAACATTTTTTTTTTGCACTGTTTTATTTCTGCATTTTTCATAAGTAGGCCCTACAAAGTAAAGTATATTCAGAATCATAATAGCATAATATACATAATCTACGTAATAAACAAAATATAATTACTTTCGACAAACAGAAACAAATCTACTTGATCGTTTAACAAAATAAGATATACATATAATAACAAGAATAGTGGGGGTGATTCTATGCTAAGGAGGGTGAAATGATGCAGGAGACCGACATCGTAAGCATAAGCTTGAGATGATGACGGCCTCGGGAAAGGAAATGAAAGAAGAAAAATAAAAGAAAGAGAAGAGAAAGAAGGATGAATATGAAGCGAAGGGTAATGTGCAGGTGGCCATGCAATATGTGAAATGAATGATTGTACAAAGCCTCTGCTTAATTTGAAATTTAATTTGATGCCTCAATAAATGGTTAATTTTTCTCTAAAAATATTAAATAGTAACTTTAATTACTGTATTGATTAAGAAGGTGTTTTTTGTAATGGCTTTAAAAGAAAAAAGTGAAGTCCGTAACTTAAGCGAATCAGGTAAGGAGTTCCATATGTCGGGGCAGTGATGCCTAATTGATTTTTTGAATTAAGGATGTGTTCAACATACTCTGCCATGTTTCTTTTTATCTTTGATGATAATCCTTATATAAGTCAGGACTTTATCGATGAACTTTTTTAAATTGTGGATTAATCAGATTGGCAGGGGAACGGGGAGGGGGAGGGGGGGGGGGGGGGGTAAGTCTGTAGGCCTGCTCCCACTTTCTGAGTAGACGCATTGCTTAGCCGCCGCTTGAATCAATTTTTATTCAACTGGTTTTTTTTTTTTAACTTTGAAGAAACGTTTGTATTTTTACAAGCCAGGCTCAAGATTCTCCTTTCATTGTATTTCTTTTTTTTTAATTATTCATGCCCCTTCACTATATGAGTGTCAAGATAAAATCCAGCAGATTTTGAGTGTGTCTAATCGATATTAAGAAACAGATGAATACGATGATGTGCTTATTGTTTACAGTCAGAATTCACTGCTCCCGGATCATCTCAATTAAAGCTGGTCCTTACCATCCATGGAATATCATTTGACAATGTTTGTAATTTCTATAATTTAGTAACCTACATCAAAAAATCAATATCCATATATGCTGTTTGTTTTACATATATAATAATCAAAGATAGATTATCTGCAACTGTGCAAATATCTTTGGCATAAAACTCGACATTGACACATGCAGCAAATTCTTCAAAAGCATAATCATCATAACATTGGCGGATCCGGGGGCACCTCCGGCCCGTGCCCCCCCCCCCCCCCCACTTTGGAAGAAAAGTATGCATTTTGACCATAGAGGATCCCTTTTGTGGATTGTCCCCCCCCCTTTTAGAATGAAACCTTTTTTTTTTTTGCTTGTCAGAGAATTATGGAGGGAAACTGGACCCCTTTTTTTGTCGAATTAGAATTGTAATGACTTTATTATTTGTCAAATTAGAATTTTAATTATTAATGATTAAGTTGTAGTCCTCTCCGAAAGCTACCTTTTGTTTCCAATTTGGCAGTCGTGACTTGTGACACTTGACTTCGTTAGACTTGATGTATTTTTAATGTTCTTATTTAGAGTGACAACCTTCAACAAAACACAGATGTCTGGATCATAACGGTGATCTGTAAAGACAAAGAATTTTCTTGAGGGCTATATATATTGCAACGTACTGAAATGCGCATATCGAACTCTTACAAGCATGAAGTCTTGCATCAGGATATGAATACAATAACATAAATTTCCACTTTCATTTGCCAGAACCATGAGAATCATTTCAGTGATCAAAGTTCTTTGAAATGGTAAGTAAATGTAATGCAGTAAAATTATCAAAATGAGCAACAAGAGTGGATGATGACTGCATTTATATAATAACAAATAAGCATGAAAATGCCCAAAGCAACATTTGATAACACAAATATATTTCATGTATTTCGAGAGAAACTTCCGTCTCTTTTTGTCTTGGTTCATTTAGATACTAGCATTAACAAAATCTAGCAATTTCAGTAAGATTTCATATAACCCTAGTGTTGATCAAACAATTTACTGAATGAATGCCGTTGACGCGACGAGCTTCATGAATCCGGAGCTGGAGAGCGAAGGACTAACCAACATGGCGGATATCACGTGATCACGTACGAAAAATGCCTACAATTTCGCACCCGCATGAGCCTTCTACGTCTTTAGGAGTTCTGTGTGCTACGCAGGGATTAGATCCAGCAAGCGGAATTTAAGACTTATTATTAAGCCATAATGTGATTCTTATAACATTTTAAAAATATTTTTGATACGTTTTAATATTTATCAAATCATATTTGTGCGTAATCATTATTGAAAATAATTTTCATTATGAAATTTACTAACTGTTATATTCATACTGCACTCATTTCAAGATGGCAGCGCCCATGAAGCTCATTGTCAAATGGAGCGGTCAAGAATATGAATTTACGGAAGTGAGTGGTACCGATACCGTGAAAGATTTGAAGGAAGCAATTCATGAAAAAACTGGAGTACTACCTCAGCGGCAGAAACTTCTTGGGTTGAAGTTTAAAGGTAGAAAAGAATGTGTTATTTTTTGTAAATCCGCGACAGTGATCAGGTGATAGGCCTATATTAGCATCACTCATCAGCAGCATACCGCAGGCGCAGCCGCCGTGCGCGTCCCGACCCCGCCCCGGACGCACCTAGCTCCGTTCGGCTCCGGCCCAGCCCCAGCATAAGTAGACCGAAAATTCTGTCTCTCGTTCGTTAGCCTCTTATTTGGATAGGGTCGGCTCTTCACTTAGAGGCAGAAACGCTCCGTCATGTCCGTACACTCGCCTGTGCAAACTCACTGATCGCCGAGGAACACAGTAGGCCTGTGGTGGTTAAAAACTCAGTCATAGGCACATGCCATTGCCGACTGTGTAGTAACGCAGCCAACACACATCCCATACCTTACTGCGGCAGCCCGAACACGTAGTGTTCGGGCTGCGATGAGCAGTCCTTTGATTGCTTGGAGTTCTCTTAATTACAAGGTCGTTTGTCAAAATGATAGCCATGAAACATGACATTAATTGATTTTAGGCTACTTTAGGTACTTACAATACTTTGCGTTTGACTGTCATCTTTCTTTTCAATGAGGATGATACAAAAAAGACCTATTTATCTCCAAAAGCCTGTACTAAAAACTTCCGTAGGTCGGTGTTTTGCTTGCAATGCGCATGCGTCAGCAGCTCCAATAATTATATAGACAAGAGTGGCAGGCAGGAGCTCGAGCGAGTAGAGATCGCCGGATCACAGTGGATATATGAATATTCATTATTCCTGTGACCGTAACCTGTGCCGTCGTTGTAATAAATGTTTATAGGCGCATGCGCAAGTGCCTATTTTCGCTTCTGCTTTAACAACATGGCGAATGGGACTGGTTTCGAAAATTCAGAGTAAAAAGCGACATTCATCGATTCTACACATTTTTTCGGAAAAGCTGATTCACGCAAAGTCTGTTTAGGTACGTGGCATCGTATATATCATACTTTAATTAAAAAAAAATTATTAGATCGCCATTTTTTCAATGGTTATTTGAACATTGGTAAATTGTGAGACCCACCGAATCGTACTGGTTTCACTCAGGACGCTGCCACTTCGTGGCAGCGTCCCGGGGCTAATCCCATACCTAAACTGCATCACTGTGCATTTTTGGCTATATTTAATTGAAACTCATATATTGCAGTTTACTTAAATCCAAATACTTATGTTGAATAATAGATGATTAAAACTAACCAGGTTGTTTTGTGACCTTTGAAGAGGGTTTCCTGAAATTTTGGGTCCTTTTTGTCGATAACTGCTATCGAGACTGTCCCGTCAGCATCCAGTTTGTATTTTTCACGATTATGATGAAGGGAGCCCTCAGCGCTCGTAGTAGTACCGGCGCGATCGGTTCGTCGATCTCCTACGAAGACCTGGAAGGGCCAAACTGACGACGTAAAAAAAAAAAAATATTACGTACGTACGTAATAATTACTACGTACGTACGTAATATTTTTTATTTTTTTACGTCGTCAGTTTGGCCCTTCCAGGTCTTCGTAGAATAGCTTGTGTGCGTAACATTCTGCGTACGTATCTACGGTGCGTAACCATGTAGAGCGGCCTCACTAGTGCGCAACATATTGAGAGCAGTCGTCATCCGTATGGAGGTGTGGGTAACAAGTACCAAAAAGAGGGCTGTAAATGTAAGTTTTTATAACTTTCTACATTTTGTATCTTAACGAACTGATAACTTAAAATCTAAAGAATGATACTTAAGTATCAGTTTGCCCACAAAAACCTCCATTTCAAACAAAATTACATCTGTATCCCCAATACCCAGTATACACACATGTATATGATCCTAATGGTCAATATGACCATTGCTTGCTGATGTGGTTAAAATGTGAATATTACGATTTTTAAAAATATTTGTGTAAATTAAATAGATTAGGCCTAGGCTGTATACTTAAACGAACATGTTCAACTTACCAATTTGTCTGTTTTATTCCTTTTAATGCTCCTTTTTCGGGTAATTCAGGTAATTCAGGGTCCAAGGTTTTCTCCGTTTGAAAATCTTCCAGCCGTATTCAAACTGTTATAGTGTGTAAGTCAATGTGTATTCGGTTTGCACAGCAGAGTGATATGGCCGTTTCTGTCTCTAAGTGAAGAGCTTGTAGAGTAACTGAAAACTCCGTTAATGTAGTTACTACTACTTACCGATGCTATGCTACGACGTGTAGATAATGTCCACGATGAGAATGCGGAAGTACAGACTGTGCTATGATGAACCGCGGAAGTCACGGGGGAGTAACTGCTGAGCGGTCGCTGGTGTCCGCGGCGATATCGCGACTTGTAATGATAAACACGACGTAGAAAAAAGTAACCGCAAAGGTTGTCCAAAGTTATTGCACAAATCCCGAAATGTAAACGAAGAAAAAACATGCGTGAGTTTCCGCGATAATGATATCCAAAAATTAAAGTCCGCTATTCGAGTGAAGTAAATAAATCCAAAGTCGTAAGTCCGATAACGAAAAAGGTTGCTTGCTGCCGACTTCTCCAAAAACGTAGGATCTTGCCAGAACAAAATCACATGGTGAAGTAAAGAAGAAAATATCGATGCGTCTTCTTCCCGAAGACGATAAGAGAACCAATGATTTGATTGGATAACAAATCGGCCATCTGACTCGCCAAAACACTTAATTGGCTAATTGGCGACACACTGATCGCTAGACATACTGGAATGCGTGAAATTTACTAATCGACGCAACCTGCCGGACGGCATCAAATACGGAATGTTATTTACAATGAGTAACCCATAAGGAAATGCGGCTGGCACGCGAGCGTTCGTGACAACAATGAATAAGTTTGTAAACATGGTAGAAAATAAACAATACCAATCAATATGGTACGGAAAAGTTTATGTCACTACAAGCTAACGAACGAGAGACAGAATTTTCGGTCTACAGCATAAGTTACGGGGCATCGTTTCATCAAACCGTCTTAAGTACAAGTTTGCCGACATCCCATTGAAACGCATGTTAATTTACACGTGTTTCAATGGGATGTCGGCGAACTTGTAACTTAATTATGACTTTTTGATGAAACGCTGCCCAGGCATGCCAGGTACAGCCTCAGTACTAACGTTAGTCGCTACGGCAATGTACGGCTGCTACGCGCAGTTTGTTTCAAAAGCATCTTGATCTAATTCTTGTTTATTTTTTATTGAGGGAAATATGTTTTGTTGACCTCAGATGTAATTCAATTCGGCATTCTCGTGAAATAAGCCACCCCGCATTCACTTTGTACATGCAGTTTATTGCGTGTAATTGCCTATGAGGTTCACATCCTCCATTAACTGTACATGGCAGTGTGTGTGTACGCACTCGATGACCAGTGGCTTATTTCACGGGAAGGCCTTCAATTCCATCATGTAAAACTTTGTCATGATGAAGTTATGGACAAATGAAATGCAAATGTCAGTGACAGTGGTGAAATGCCCTATTGTCTTTGATGCACATACCTGTTATGTGATTCCCTTTATTTTTACCGAGTAAACTAAGTAGCATCAGATTTCTGTATGGTCCATTTTTTTTATTTATGGTAGTGTTCACAAGCTGTGTGAGCGGCATGACATGGACAAATTAGTCAATAAGTAACAAGATGGTCACACATAATTTCCCCAGAGAATAAGCAGTTTTCATTAATTTATTGTTTAATTATCAATCAATACTGGGTATAATTCCCATCAGTCAGTCACAAATGCTAAAATTGCATTCTTTTCTTAGTGTGTAGCTTAATAGCCTGTAAAGGTTGTTGAATTTAATTTAGTCCGCTATTGAGATTGACAAGAATTCATTCATTGTCATTTTCCTAATAGTTTTGTGAATTAAGGCAACAATTAAATGTCATCACAGAACAAAGTCAAATTAAAAAAGTCTTAAAGCTAAGAATCACATTATGTCTTAACCTTTGAAAATATTCATTCTTTCATTCTGACAATTTATACTATTTCTATGGGCTAGTGATTTTATTAAAAATAGTTTTTCTGAATTTTTATTTCTAGGCAAACCGCCAACAGACGATATCCAACTATGTGCCCTCAACATCAAACCCAACACAAAGATTATGATGATGGGAACTCGGGAGGAGACCATTATCGCAGCCAATGCCAAACCAACTGACATTGGTGAAGTAGTGGATGACTTCGACATTGAAGATGAAGAAGTGTCAACAGAAAATAGGTCAGTGGGTTTGTTCACATGGTGAAATTTCCAGAGTATTACATTCCTTTTGTCTTAACTAGTAGGTTTAGGGTTAGGTTACAACTTTTGATCAATCAAAATGTTAGGCATCATAGCAAAAAGCCTAGTACCATAGTATCTTGCTAATTTTGAAGCTTGTCAATGCTTTGTTCTACTGATAACTTCATTACTTTGAAAATTATGGTTGCTTTTTCCAGTGTGATTTTGATTGTAAGGTGTTATGTATTCGGTTCCCAGCTCCATGAAATTTGCAGTGTATTCATATAAGGATTCAATGTTCACCTTTTTTGTTTTAAAGATTGAGTTAAATAAACCATGTATTGATTCTTCCTAAACAGGGAGGAATACTTGCAGAAAGTGGAGCGACGGGTCAGGGAATACGAGATTAAAGTTGTTAATGAGTCAAGGCCAGGGAAGAAACTCCTTGTTCTCGATGTGGATTACACATTCTTTGGTGAGTTTTATTAGATGATTTATAAAGTATAGATGCCTTAAAAACAATGGGAAAAGATATATTTAAACAGCAATGAATAGGAAAGAGAAAGGGCTTTTTTGATAATGTTGTTTCTTCAAATCTGTTCCATGTAGTCGTAGCCAAAACTCTTAATTGATGATCTTTAAAATAGAGTCTTATACATATCAGGGCTTGTGAGAAACTCTGAAGAAGAAATATTGAAATTGGAGCTTTTGTAGACACCTTCAAGACATTATAAAAGGGAAATAAAATCTTACAAGTTTCCTTTTTGTGGTCCTGAGTAAGCATTTCCAGTCAACATGTTAAGCTTATATTGCGTTATTTGCAGGCAGTGAGAGTCGACAATATTTGTGGTATAGAAACCATTTAAATATAATTCCCCTCTTGCTCAAAGCTGTTTTCACTTATGTTTGCTTGTGGTTACAGTTAGATTGGTTTCTATTTTCTTCATAGATCATCGATCTGTTGCTGAGAATGCCTTGGAGCTGATGAGGCCTAATCTACACGAATTCCTTACATCAGCCTATGAAGATTATGATATTGCAATTTGGTGTAAGTTGAAGGAAAAAAATGTGAATAGTAATGATGGCAAAAAAGAGATTTATGATATACTAGAAGTTCAAAATTTCAAACACATTTCATTTGCCTAAAAGTAGCATTACCATTTGTTAATAGTGATTTAGGCGATAATCATTTATCTCTTTCTTACTCTTTGTTTTGCCTTTGGTGCAGCTGCCACCAATATGAAATGGATTGAGGTTAAGATGAGAGAGCTTGGAGTTGCCGACAACCCCAATTACAAAATAGCTTTCATGGTAGACAGCAGAGCTTGTATCACCATACATACCCAAAAATACGGTGTCATTGAGGTAAGAAAATATCTGTCATCAAGTATTTGTGTAATATTGAATGGCCTTTAGTGAGATACAAGGTATAAATGAGATTTTGAAGCAATTGCACAGTCATCCAAGAACATTTCACAAACCATGAGATATTGAAATAATATTGCATGTCGGGTACTTTATCACAAAGCACAAAATATACAGATTTTTCTTGTCGGCTTAAAACCCTTCGTACAAATAATTTCCATTATCCATATGAAGATTTTAGGCTTCACAAATAATCTCTCTCTTACTCCCTCCATCTCTCTTTCTCTATTGCTGTCTCTCTCTTTTATTAGCTATCCCTCCTCTTCTGTTTCTTTCTTTTGCATTCTCTCTCTCTCTCTTTCTTTACACATTGGTAATCTATCTCATAATTTCATAGTGAATAAGTTAGCTTGTAATGTATATATATATATATATATATATACATTACATATATATATATATATATACAAGCCACATCAATGTTTTTTTACATGCCACATCAGTGTGTGGTCATTTGCTGGTCTATGTGTATAACCACATAAAAGAAAGATACTTATGTCATTCTGGCCATCCGTTTTTATCGTTTTGTTTTCTCTTGACCTATTTATTTTCAGACCAAACCTTTGGGTGTTATATGGGGGAAATACGAGCAGTACAACCCCAAGAACACCATCATGTTTGACGATCTACGTAGAAACTTCTTGATGAATCCGCAGAATGGCCTCAAGGTAGGAACAGACTGTATTTGTTATTTTCATTATCTTGGGTTTTCTTTTTTTTTTCCCGTCTTTTTTTTTCCCCTTCTTTTTTTTTCCCCTTCTTTTTTTTTTCCCCTTCTTTTTTTCCCCCCTTCAAGATTTTCAATTATAGGTACATCCTACTATATGGTGTGTACACGTGAGTATGCTCGTGTGTGTTAAGTTTGAAAAGTCTCAATTTACTTTCTATGGCCATGTTCAAATTGGCAATGTTGCTTCAAAGTGACAGGTTTAGTACTACAACTCTCCTTGTGTTTTGTACACAAAATTTAATATTTTCCCATTATCTCTCAAGGTACAGCTTGTCTCCTTCCTAGCTCAAGATATATCATGGGAAAATGTATTTGACACAACATTTGTTTAGTTCACAAAAAGACAAGCAGCACCTTTAGAGATAATGGAGAAAGTATGACATTTTGTGTACAAAACATTGAGAGTTGTACTACTAAAGCTGCCATTTTGAAGCAACATTGCCAATTTGAGGATTGCCATTGAAAGTAAATTGAGACTTTTCAAACTTTCACAACTTTTTCATTTTGTAACCAATTTTGATGGAACTTTTTTATTAAAATTGCCACTCTCTGTCCTCTCTTTTTATTAAAATTGATTTTTCCCCAGGGTTTCATTCTCAATTAAAGGTTGTCCGTAGAGCTGCCCTACTATTAACAGACACGAGCATACTCACATGTACACACCATATAGTAGAATGTATCTATAATTGGATTAAAATGGATATTTCCCCAGGGTTTCATTCTCCTTTAATGAAAAATCTTGTTTTGTTATCGTTATTGGATAAATGTGACCAGCCCTTTAGGAAGTGAATCCATGTTGAAATTTAAATTGCAGTGAAGCAACATTTTATATTTTATAGAAACTATTATTTCTATTTTGTGTGTGTGTGTTTTATAATCACTTTTCTCTATTCTACCTTCCGTATAGTGACATGTTATTCTTGCATATACACCTGATTTCCAGATCCGTCCTTTCCGCGAGGCCTATAAGAACCGGTACCATGACAAAGAGTTGATGAAATTGGCCAAGTACCTGCGTGATATCGCACCTCTTGATGATTTCAGTCATCTTAATCACAGGCACTGGGAGAGATATAAACCACCATCAAGATGAGCATTTAACTGAAGGATTTTTATATTTTTTATATGCTTTCAAACAAGGACATTGTTTTGAGGATATGTTGGAGGAACTTGTTCATGGACAATGAAGCCATACATATGTTTTTTTTGTCAATTTTTGTTTTGTGTGATGAAGACAAAGTTGTTCTTATTTTCAAGAATATTTCTGAATCAGTAAATTCTTCTGTGTCTGTACAATTCATATTCATATATGATTTTTCTTGAGCATTCGTTTCGGTATGATATCTGATAAATTTGCAATATTCATAAAGTGTGCATGACCTCATTTCTTCTTTGAGGTTACCTTTGTATTGTGATATATTAATTAAAGAATCTTCTGGAAGGGAGTTATTTTTCCAGTTTTCTATATGATTTTATGAACATAGAAATTTCCAGAAGAGAGAGTAATATTCATATGTGAAAAGTGAATATAATGTGTAGCAGTGAAATAATCAGAATGCACATCCAGTAGAGAGAACATTCTAGATCTTTACATTGTGTGTGATGTACTATAGGATAATTGCAATGTATAATGTACATGTTGGAATGTGTTGATTACATGTATCCTGACCTTTACATGAACCTCTTAGAGTGTAACATTGCAATGAGTCTATTTATAGAAAAGGGGAATCCCCTTCCTTTGTTTGTTACAACTAGAACTATATAGAACTTACAAGAGAGTTCCAAACCTTCATGAATATTGTAGTAGAATGTAGAAAATTCTAATTAAGGGTTGAGATTGTATATAAGCTGGGAGCTTGCACAGAAATTTCAGAATTTATACCCTGAGTACATCGTGGAGCATATATTGCATAAGTTCTCAGTTAACACCATCTGATATTGATATCAACCTGTGGAGATCATCTTGGACCTCATCTTGGACTTCATCTTGGACATCATCCTTGACATATTTGACGTCGTGTTCGACATCGTTATTGACATTGTGGTCAACATCGTCATTGACATTGATTATCGAGATTGCAGTTGACACTGTTATCGACATTGTGATTGCCATCGTCTTGGACATCGTCATCGACATCATTATCGACATCGATGACCTCCTGAATTATTTTGGACATTCTTCGGCTGGATCTGGAATCTTCTTCGGCCAGTTGGACAACATACCGTTTGGATTCAATATTTGTGGATTAGCAGCCAGCTTACTCTACACTTCAGGAACATTCTGGACTAATAGGAATTTCCCAGCTGAGAAATTGTAAGTCTTTACCAGTTTAAGTACATGTAGTGTATTTGTAACTAGAATCTGTAATTCTGTTATATCTGATGTTGGTAAATATTTAAATTAAACCATAAATCATCTAAAGTTAATATCTTTTGTTTGATTCTTATCTTTTGTGGATTTTGGATCATAACAGTATGTGTTTTTTAAGGTGAAATATATCATCAATTTCTATAGTGGGCAACGGGCAGTTACCTCGCTCTCCTCAAATAATTTTAGAATTAACTGTATGGACTGTGTTATTCTAATTATTTGTGGCCCTAATCTTGATAATCTGTATAGAAATTTCCCCTGAGTGTACTTAAAAATCTAGAAATTTAAATTTGGACAGAAAGAAAATAACATATCGCTGTTGTCATTTCATTTGTTGTGCAATTTGAGGATGTAAATTGTCTTAGCTCTTTTTTTTTCTTCATACAAATGCTTGAGTAAATGACAAATATATATTTGCGCTGTGTCATCAGATAAATCACATAACCATGTGATGATTTAAAAAGAAGCATATGTATGTATATTTTGCGGGAATAAATGCATTACTTTGGTATCATTTTGTGTTTGTACACTTAACCCTTTCAGGACAGGAATTTTTTAAGGGCTAAATTGATCTCATTTTGTTCTTCAAATTGGCAACAATATTTTTCTTGTAGTAATACATGGTTCTAATAAGGTGTAATGTCTTTGGAAACAATATACATGGCTACAAATTTTGTTGACAAGTTAAAAAAATTGCCAATTTTGATAAAAAAACAATGATTTTGAACCTCATAATGTGTTGCCAATTTAAGGATTTTAAAGCTTATTTTTGTTTTTAAAATTCCTGGCAACAAACGAAATATGGTCTTGCTACAAAAATGGACATAATATATGCACAAATTTTTGCTCAGTCTACTCATGCATTTGGTATATTTTAAGAGCTCTAAATCAAAATTTATTGAGCAAACCACAAAAATTGTCTTGAAAAGGTTAAGGGACGATAAATGATTTTCACCTATCGTGTTTTAGATGCTTCGCAAGAAGGTGTTTCAATGACATCCTTTGTCCCAAAAGCTCTGCTATTCTTGATATTTGTTATCACTGTGGAAAACATTAACAGCCTTTTCATGAAATATTTTGTTTAAACTTTATGTATTCATTACCTTTTCCATCAACAGCATATCAAGAATTTTTTGAATTCCTTAATGCCCTACAATCCTTAGATAGAAAGAAGAATCTTGCAGGAAATCTATCATAGATGCAGATGAAACTTGCCTTTCATAACAATCTCTAAAAAAAAGAATAGTTACAACCAGCATGGCTGGTTATAATTTGATATTTGGTCAAAATGATGAAATGCTGACCAAATATTTGAAATTTATATAACTGAGTCAAAACTGTTGTAAGATTGTGAGATACAAATGATTGAATAAATATTCAGAAGCCTTTTTTGGGGGGGGGGGGGGGAGTTGTTTATAAAAGCTGAATTCTCTGAAATGAAATGTGATGGAGTTTTGATTGTCTTGAAATTTTTACAAATATGTTTCCTAAAGCTTTCGCCTTTCCAAAATATTAATGAAGAAAGCCTTCTCCCCTGATCCATTTTACAAAATAACAACATACCGGTAATCACAGTTTTTTTTTTTGAGCCACAAATGTTGAAAACATGTAATCATCTTCCTTTGAATATGAGATATGCTCTTTCCCATTTTTATATGTTTATATTTCAAGTGAATTACACAAATCTAGAGATATGAGTTTTGTATGTTAGCTTGGAACGTCAAGTCACTTGGGCCTTTATATAAATGTCTTGCAAGTTTGCATGCTAAGCACAAGTTAGACCTAACAGTATATTGCCTTTCATATTCTATACCTTGTGATTATAAGGTAATGATATGTTATGTAAATATGAATGGTCACTAAACCTATTACCGGACACCCGTAAAAGAGCGCATATCTTCAGATTCTTAGAGGATATGCAGGGAAGGTCAACAGAGTTTTATGAGTTGACCAATATGCGCTTGTTACCCAGCGGATCAGGCATGTAAATCACCGCGCATCACAGTGCAAAGGAATTTTAATGCGCTATCTACTCAATTTGCAGTCGATTACTTTCACCAATATACAAACTACCGTTATGAGTTGGATTCTGAAAATTATATGACGGGAAAAAAGAATATTCAATTTATATTGCTCTCCAAATCTGGTGACATGGAACATGTTAATGGTGAATTTATTGTTGCATTTCCAAATAGGTACTAACTAGCGCATTAGTGTCTTAGTGCGCAATCCCTATAGGTAAGTGTACAAAATAACCTTTTTTTTTAACAGTTTTAGGATTAACCATGGGATTAATCATGGTTAAAGAATACTTGAATTTTTTTCGATTCCCAAACTAAATCCATGTTGCTTATTATAATTGTTTTCAACAATTTGATATAGTTGAGAAAGCCATGAGACATAGTTTTGTTTTGGTTCTGTATTCGATCAAATATGCCAATAAAGTGTCTGGTATTAAGACCACATGTTTTCTGCAAAGAAAACTTACAAGAGTTTATTATTCTGACGATTCAGTAAAAACTCTGAGGATATAACGCATAAAAGGTAGTTGATATTATTCGTCTGCCTTTTTTTCCTGTTATGTAATTTTCAAGACATTTTATTAAAAAAATTTCCTATATTAAAAAATAATAGTGTTAAGTGTCCGGTTATAGGTTCACGCATCAAATATCACTTTGATATTGTAACTCTTTGAACTCTTTTCAGGAAAATACTTCAATAATAAATCTTAATCCGTTGTATATTCATTGTAATTCTGTTTCTGATTTTGTCAAGAATTTCTGTCATATTATGTCATATTATTTGTTGAGAAATGGGACATCTTGACTGACGGCCCAAAAGGCAATCTATGGCCCATGAGCTGAGACCAACAGTGTCGGGCTAGTGAGCCCTATGAAGAGTTGACATGTCTGTCTTGTGGGACGTCAGTTTCGTTTGCCTTCTGACAATTTTCAGAAGGAAGAGAGAAAGAAATGGAGAGTGAACGAGGGGGAAAATAAAGGGTGGGAGAGTGAACGAGGGGGAAAATAAAGAAAGGGTGGGAGAGAGAGAGAGGGGGTGGGGGAGTGAGAGAGAGAGATAAAGAGAGGGTGTGGGAGAGAGTAGGGGAAAGTGAAATAGAGAGTGAGGGAGGGCGAGAGAAAGAAATGGAGATAAAGAGAGAGGGAGATTATTCATACAGGTTGGATATTTTTACCCTTGATCTTTCAAAGGCTTTTTCGTTTTTAAGAGCTCATAGACCTACTTGTTTTACTTGATATTTGATACTTGATGGGGGTAATTCCCTTTGGCAGCTCACACTGGAAGCTGTTGGCCTACTCGAATGGTAGGTGAAGCCAGTGCCGGCTCCAGGATATTTTTTTTGAGGGAGGGGGCCTCAATATTCTGACAATTTTCTGACAAGCAAAAGAAAAAGGCTTCTGAAAAATGTTTGCTGGGGTGACAACAGGTTGATGTACGGTATTATGTTAATTTGCCAGAATGTAATTCTACACTGTTTTTTTTTTTTGTAATCATGAGATCATCGATTATGGATAAGACTTGGCCTTTTTGGAAACAGAAAAAATATGAGCCCGCGTGATTCGATTGCATTGGCACGCGCACGTACGCATACGCGCCTTATAGTTTTTATGACGCGCATACGGGACGCGCTATCTATAGCTAGCATCATATACTATAGTAGTATCGTATGCAGCTAGCTCTCGATCTTGCGCGCGCGCGATCCGCGACTAGACTGTAATATGCGCGTGCACAAATAATTTGCATAATTGGTAATCATCATGGCGGACAAAAACGGAATCCAGACTTCGATTTCCCAGTCAACATTGAAAGATATGGCAGACAAAGGCAATGGTATCAAGGAATTGTTTGAAAATACGAGTAGTATGCCTGAATCTATTTGGTCATGTGGTGATTTAAGTCCAGAGAAACAAGATGACAGCAAGAAGAAGTGAGTACGGTACGGTAGGTACGGTATCCACGTACCGGTACCGGCGTATGCCGCCGGAGTTGGGCATTTTTCCTTTCTCTCCGGACTCGGCCGGCTGCTCCGATACCCGGCCCCAGCGCAGCAGCACTGCGGTGGACCGTTTGCTCAACATTGTGCTGTGGTAGTGATGCCGTTCGAGGATTGCCATTCGATCTAATTTTACATCTACTGTAGATCTAACGATCTAACTTTACATCTACTGTAGATCGTCGTACCGTACGGTAACCCGAGTTTCTGTCCTGGGCTTGCAGTTCTCGGCTCGGCTCGGCTCGGGCTTAGGCGGCTGGTGGGCAGCCTTGCTTAACGTTAATGGGGGAGAGGGGATAGGTGGACCTCTGACCTCTCTCGTTTGGATTTCTCTCTTTCTCTCTTTCTCTCTCTCTCTCTCTCTCTCTCTCTCTCTCTCAGAATCTCACTGTTAGCTCTCACGATGCGAGTTAATTTCTAACTTCATTCTTTTGTTTGTTTGCAGAACTGTGACTGTGACTGTGTCTGTGTACTTTTGACTAAGTTAAAGTTAAATTAGTGTGACCATATCTCACGGTCTGACACCAAATTTTGATCTAGGGTCTAGATCTATCACAGTTTTTCCAAAACATTGTAAGTCTAATGTTACATTTTTTATTTTTTATGTTTTATTTTTTGCTGTAGGCCTAGATTTGGTTGAGATATAGCCTTAGGTACGTTTAGTAGAACTTATCATGGATCAGTTATGACATTAAGGAACTTTGAAATGTGTGCACCTTTGCTTACCCCATCATATAATAATATATTATTACAAATTTTACAGGATAGTGTACACTAACCGCATAGCCAGGATTTTTAAAGATCTTTTTAGGATCTTTCTCTCACTTCCCCTGCATTTTGTTCTCGCTTTTTTTCTTTTTAGTTGCCTTTTTTTTTGGGGGGGTGCCCCCCCCCCCCCCCACGGCTACACGCCTGGTGTACACATATGCTGTTATGTTTACACCTATTCATTCTTTTTACATTCAGGTTTATGCTTTCAGGAGAGCCCATGTCAAAACGGTTACAAACTTTACAGGCAAGTATTTTCATATTTATAATTCTTTACTTTTGTACAAGTACATGTAGAACTAAACCCAGACATACAGGTAGTCTACTTTTGATACTATCTTCAACAAACAGGTACATGTCTGGGGTAATACATATTTTTATAGGCATTTTGTAAGTTTAAATTTAGATACGTATGGCTTACATTTCTAGATTGAATCTACCTGACAAAGAATTGTCTAGAGCATGTGGATCTAGTCTGTAAGCTAAAAAAGTATGATGTAGATTCTACCTGATATAGATCAACAAATGTTTCAGGGATGACAGCTATTCTGATAATGTCAGATTAATCCAAATTTTGTTAACATATAGACCAATTAAAAGGTGGGCAGCTATGGTTTGGTGATTACTGACTGCCACTGATACAGGTATGGATACGGAATACTTTAATTGCTGCAGGTCCCATTGCAGAATGCATGCAGTTTACATTTTATAATACATGCCCTGCCTAAAATCTAGAGGGAAAAAATATAAGGTTCTCTCAGGTCCCTGTTTCCATTAGTGGTGCAAGAAATTTACATCCAATTTTATCTGGTAATGACTATCCTTGTTTATGACTCAACCTATACATTTGGCCCAATACTGACACTTTCTTAAGAATATTTGATTACCATGAATATTACATTAATTTCCATTCGCCCAAATGTATTCCCTTCCCCGAAGGAAATGCCACCTACAAGCTATGGGATGCCAGATGGGCAGAGCAATGATGGTGACTTTGATTACCAGAAAGAAATGCAGGGCTTAGAAAAGCTCTCTGCCGAGTTGGACTCTGTCAGACAGCAACTCATGGCTGACATCTGTGAGTACCCCGTAGATTTGTCTTACAATGGACCTCACTATGGCTTTTGCCTGTGGTTATTTACATGTTGTAAGTGGCTAGAAATGCAGAAAATGTGGCACTTGGGGGCGGGTGGAGGTTGTCTTTGCTCAAGCTGAGGAACCTCAAAAGGACATCAGCAATGTTATGTAGATTAAAATTGGCCTGTATACATGTAAATATACACTACCTGTGGAGATCTTCACCCCTAAGAAAATAACAACAATAAAATCATTGACAAACAATTATAAGAAAAAATATCTGTACTATAGATCGTAGAAAATTCACTGCACATTGGCGGTGTGGCTATGTATTCTTTACGATGCTCCCTAAATTTCTCTTGATATTACCATATCAATAGCTAGTTGTGATTTGCCCTGCATTATTGTGTGTATCGTCACCATAACCTGCACCTGTAGGCTGTATATTACATAATGTACTGTATAATTACAATTTCTTCATTTCTGTCATCCCTTGCAGTACGTTGTCAACTCCTGCAAGTGGACCTGGCGACCAAGTTTGACCCAGGACTTGTCCAACAGTTGAGGTCAACCAAACTCTCTTGTGAGAAATGTGAACATATCTTGGACGACTCATTTGAGGCTGAAATGAAAAACTGAATGAAGCATGCATACTTTCATGGACTAAAATACCCGTTTTCTGGAGAAATTTTGTATGGTAAACAAATACCCTACAACCCATATTGTGTATACATGTACTAGTATTTAATACCAGGGTACATTTATATCTTTTATTCTACAATGTTAATTTTGTTGGTTAAACTTCCGATGCACTCTGTTATTTGTACCTTGCATAATTTCTTGTATTTGTAAATTTATCTTATTTCAATATATTCATATTCTCAGTTGCTTATTACCATGATATATCTTTCAATTTACAGTCTATGGCCCGTATTCTCAAAAGTGGCCTAAGTTAAGACTGGCTTAACTTAGGCCACTGATTTATGGAAGGCTATTCGTCAACCCCAAAGAAACAAAAAAATTTTCTTGCATGAAATGAGCTTCAGAAATTAATTCTATTGTGTCGGTTTTTGTTTTTGTATATTTAGTCCCAGAACTATGGTGATTGTGTAGGATTAAAAGAGGGTGACATTTGGCTCTCCACAATTCGGTGGCCTAAATCTACACACTTAGGCGCCGGGGGCTCAAGTTAGGCGCCTTTCGAGAATACAGGCCTATATGTTTGTGATACTTCTCATGATGTATCTTGTATTTCCTGTTAAAATAAATCTATTGTAGCTTGTATAACTTTGTAACATATTTATATTCTCATTAGTAATTTGGCCATTTGTTGCTTTTTTCAGTTTCATCCTCCTTATAATAGATAATCTCACCAAAAAAATGTATTTATTCAGTATGATAAATGTTTTTATTTTCTTAAAGAAAAAGTTGCATTTTTTATTTAAATACATGTAAGTATAAGAGCAAATTATCAATTCTATTTTCAGGCCTTGTATGACAATTTTCTACTTTATATAGCAGCATAGGGTTGCGAGTTGGTAAAGTGAAAGTTGCCCATATGTGTACGCTCCAAATAACTAAACAATATAAAGCATGTACATGCACATGTCGAAAGATTTGTTTACAAATTAAAAATTCCTCCCCAGTCAAGCTTCTTCGTTTACTAATATAAAGCATGCACATGTATATGAGCTAATTTAAAGAAATTTTCACGAAAAACAATTTATGCTCAATTATGTTGTGTTCATCTTACTCCAGATAGACCCAGTCCTACAGTTCTGCTAAATATGCTGATAAACTATGCCTATAATTATGCAAACATCGGCCTCATGCCGTTTACGTCGTAAAGGCATGGAACATCCACGTTGAAGCTCCAGCACTAAAAATGCTACTACTGAACCTAAAAGTTTGTGCAACATGCATGTATACCACATACATTGTGTAGGTGCTATTGCTTGAGCCAATTTCAACCAGACCTATCCAGATTCTTATATCTGGGCCAATCCTATCATTGTTCACATACAACCTCAGCTGAACATCGGCCTTTCATATTTACCTGGTTGACCGAACCCAAGAACTGATGATTGCAAATATTGTCAGTGCAGGTACATGTGTTATCAGTATTAAAGAGATATGTGTCACCAAGCCTAGAAGCTACAGTATAAATCTTTTTACATATGATGTACATGAGTATTTATTTTCATTTTCTGTAATGAATATAGACCAGATATTGAAGTTTTATGCAAAATAGTTATGCTACAGGCAATTTCTTTGTTTGTATCGATGTTACATATTATAAGACTATAGTTTCTAGTCTGAAAAGAAAACAAAAGCTGGAATGTTGGCAGCATTGATCAAACTCCTGAAAATATCACAGAAATATTTTGAGGTATCAATTACATTAAAAAGTTTTCTGTTTAAAGGGAAATTGAAGGGAAAAAACATTTTAAAAGCCATTTTATCTAATGACAAGTCTTCCACAACCCTGTTGGTTAGGGACTTTACAGGCCATTTACTTGAAGTCTGACATGTAAAGATTAGACGGGAGTTACAAGATTCGGTTACACAACATTGTTACCAGGTGAAATCATTATTTTCTACTTAAATCACATACTACTTCACAATTTGCTAGTTATCAACTTATATCAAATAGACTTGTCCAAATAAGATTTGGGGGTTCACCAACACTACAATATACTATCATGAAAGTCTACATCGTCTATCTGCTTAAAGCGCCAGAAGGGCATTGACTCTTCATAAAAGAATCTGATTAGACGACCTTCTGTCTCTCAGCAGACTTGGACTTCCTTTTACACAATAAATTCTACTGGTTTTGATTGAAGAAAATAAAAGTCTGTGTTATGTAATTACCCTCTTCCATCTATTTTTAAGAATCTTTAATTCAAATATTCCTGTGCGGAAATATGTATGATTTACAAGATTACGTAGAAAAGGTCACTTAAATAGAAGAGAAAAATAAGTATTCTATGTATAGGTAGACAACTAATAGATATGTGTATTTTGTTTTCAATGCACATCTGAAATACTAAACCAGCATAGGCATATTGATTTGGTCATGAATTTATTTACATCATACTTCTTTAACTATACAAGCAAAGCTTCATAATTTATGTTCTCTGTTAGAATACTGTAAACGTGGAATATTTCGCATTGTGGAAATTTTTGCGCATTTCGCGCAGCATGAAATGTGCGCGAAAATAAAACACAAATATTTATGTTTATATATTCTTTTGCCCATGAGCCTAACGCGTGGGCGAAATTAAAAACGTGAAATTCACTTTACTCAGCCAAGCGCGAAAATTAATCGCACAAAAAATTCCACTTTTACAGTAACGCATTGCACTGCATCATATAAGTACTTTAAAAATATCCTAATATCATTCTAAAAGGACACAGTTGTGTTGCAGTGTTATACTTCACATGAAAACTATCACTTCTTAGATTTCTCCTGAAATATGAAACATTTATAATATGGCACATATTCTAAATATATCAAAGAATTTCAAAGTATGAACAACAAATTTCCAAGATTAAAAATAGATTCCATAATCAACACTAATTCATTTCTGAAGACATATGCAGTACAAAAGACAAGAGTGAATTGGAAGACATCATGATGTTCTCACATAACTGGTCAAATGAGAGAAATAACAATTATTATAATTATTTCTGGTATATAGATCACTACATAATGGTGATATCCAATTTATGAAAAAGAAATTGATGCCAATTACAATAATGTACATCTTCCTGACAAGAAAAATGACTGGCTTGTATTTTTGAAAAAATATGTTTGTTCACTGGCATCGTTAAGAACAAGGGAACTTTGATTGTTGACCTTAAATTCAAGAAGGCAATTTTGAAAGAAAATAATGTAATTAAGGATGATAATGTAGGTACATGTATTATAAACACAAGAATGCAAAACATATTCCACAGCACAAAAAAAAGACAATTTCAGTTTGATATCTTACACACTACTGCAAGGAAACGTTGAGCACACTTTCACATGCACTACGTTACACGTATAAGAAAATATTTCTTGAACATTAAAAAATAATATACAATGTAAAATACAAATTTAGCTTAGCACTCCTATATATAGGGTTTGTCAGAAGAAAAAAAAACTTACAACAGTAGATTAATCCAAAACAACTTTTCTCTGAAAACAAACATTTCTATGCCTTTCGATGAACAGTTAACTGGGTTCAGACAAAGCATCTTATGACAATCAGCAATCAAGACACTATCTTAGAAATAACATGCCAATTTGTCTACAAGATATAAGTCTTTCTAGATCACTCTAAAAATAACATTTCCTGTGATGTTATCAAATATTAGGCTTAACCTAACTAAGCTTTAATTGTTACATCATAAGGAAAACTCCATAAAAATATATTCACATTGATATGTGCTTGTATGACAGAAAAACAAATAATTAACTTAATACTAAAGAGAAAAATGACTACAAATTGCACATAAGTTTACACTTACCAGTGCCATTACAGTATTCACTACTGGGCTTTGTTCCATAAAACCTGTTATCAATGATAAGTTACAGTAAGTGATATAAGCTACTGAAATATTAGCATTTGATTGGCCGTGAGCAAATTTGACATAGAATTTTGGCAGTTGTTATTGATAACAAATTTTATGAAACAGGGCCCTGGTCCAACAGCTCTGTCGTGAATGCAGCAACTGTATACATGAAGTAGTGATGCGATGCCACTTTGTATCAATTCAATTCCATTACAACTAGAAATGTCCATTGCCGCGCAATGCGAATGTATCCCCCGGCATTCAAAGGAGGGACAAAGAACCTCCCCCCTCCCCTCCCTCAAACAAAAGGATGGCGTAGAGATTGCCGCCAGTGGCCCAGACTATTGTCAACACTAGGAGCAGAATCGCCAAAACAGTAGATTTAGAGTATAATGCATCTCTATAGAAAATTCGAAAGAAATCTGTCAAGAAATGAGACCTGCAGAGCACACACAAGATATCAACTAAAATATGACCTTTGACCCTATACAAGACGGAACACAGGGGGCAGCATCACCAAAAACTGTAGAGGTCTAGAGTAACCTATGATGGACCTCCATACAAAATGTGAAAGAAATCAGTCAACAAATGTGTCCTCCAGAGTGCATGCAAGACAGCAACCAAAATATGACATTGGACCCTATAAAAAGCAGAAAACTGGGGGCAGCATCAGCAAACACTATAAATGAGATTTCACCAAGACACACCTCCATATAAAATTTGAAAGAAATGTGGCAGTTAGAGCGCACAAAAGACATATGACCTTTGACCCTATAAAGGACGAAACAATGAGGGCAGCATTATTAAAAAGTATAAATTTATAGATTATACCAAGATACATCTCCATACAAAAATTGAAAGAAATCCATCCACAAATGAAGTATGACCTTTGACCCTATAAAAGACGGAAAACTGGAGGCAGCATCACTAAAATCTATAGGGTTCTAGATTATACCAAGATACACCTCCATACAAAATTTGAAAGAAGCCTGTGACAAGATGGTAAAAAAATCACCTAAAGTAGTTTCTTCAGGACCGGTCCCATTTGACCAATAGCAATAACTATAAATCGTTTCAGAATCGGTCTTCTGAAGTTTATACGGAAAAGGTATCGGATGCCGGTCTTGCAAGTTTGGTCCTATCAATTTATGCTAAAACTAATTCTTCTTAATTGGTTGCAAATCCAATATCTTTTATGCTGCCTCTCCAATAAAGAGACTTTCACAACATTCAAGAAATTTTCTTCCTACAAATTACCTACGGTATTTGTCTGTCAAAACTCAATTACACATGCACACATACTTATCTTTATGATAAATTGCAAGGTAATGTGCCGTGAAGGAGACTTACAAACTAGGTCTATGCTAACTAGCAATACACATCATATCCTCAAAACTACTTAATTTCTTCAAATTTGTAAACAAAGTTTTAGGCATTACTCCCAGTGTTAAAGATTGTATGCCCGATCTGTAATGAAAATCACAAGTCAGAAAAAATTGGAACCAGCGGTATTCAAACCTGTCATCTACTGCTTGCCGGGCAGCGACTCAACCACCAGGCTATTATGGTTCACGGCCAAGTCACGATGAACTGGAATCAAATACCGAAGATCCTCTTCTTTCTGACTCATAATATTCAACGGTCCACCGTGGACAATAGTTAGTAAATGAAGAAGCTTAATGGGAGGAATTTTAAATTTGTAATCAAATTTTTAGGCATTACTCCCAGTGTTAAAGATCGTGTGTACAAACATAGGACTATGTACTGTACATAGCCCTCGTACAGTTGCCCACAGATGTCGCTCTCCGTGATTTCATAGCTACGATCTTTAACACTGGGAGTAATGCCTAAAAATTTGTTTACAAATTTAAAATTCCATTAAGCTTCTTCATTTACAAATTAATTTCTTCAGTAGGAATACTTAAGAATACAGTGGAACCTTGTAACAAACTTCTTGGGACCAAGGTTATTGTATTCTAAGATCAGGGCTTACAAAACAAAAGAATACAAAGAGGTGGGACTGGTAAAATTACCTGGTAATAAAGAGAGTTTGTTGTAACTATGTTTTATATAACGCGGTTCCATTTCCCTTCAATTCTTTGTGAAATACATTAAAATACATGTTGCACAAAATGTTCCATGTAGGCAGTAAACTGAGTTTTCTTTGAGCTGCATCAATCTTTACCTTCTAATCCACAGTTACTCTTGTACATCCCCTTCTCTGCTGTAGAAAAAAACACTTGCTTTCTACAGAGAAAACGGACTAAGCTGGACTAAGCTGGCTCTTGGAAGTGGCATGGAATGTTATTAAGTGTTGGATAGAGTCTGTATTTGTCCTACATATCTGCCATCATTATCTAGAGGAATTCGAAATTCCTCTGTTCCGTACATTGTGCGAAGATGGCGGAACATAGTCCTCGTACAGTTGCCCACAGATGTCGCTCTCCGTGATTTCATAGCTGTCGGGTCTCAGGTCTGGGTCGTGGGATAGCAGCCACTTTGCAAATTTTGCCTAGAGAAAGATGGAAACAAGTACAAAAAGTAAAACATTTGTCTTTTTTCCCAACTTCTTACATATTTTATGGAGAAAAGTTGATTAAACTGGAAAGTTCTTATTTTATAAGAAGTGCCATTCAAATAATTTGTTTCTATAAACATATTTGTACAAACTACTTTAAAAAGAAACTTGAAAATGACATTTGAAATCTCTCCACACCATAGAATAAACAGACAAACATTATTATACTTATAAGAGCAACGACAGACAAACAAATCACATGATACTATATAAGTGAATATTTCTGATGAAGGGCAAAACAAAATATTGTGCCTGCATTGACTTACAATACACTAAGTTGATAATATAAACTAAACACTGTCAGTTTATTAAAAATGTGAGTATCATTAGAGTATCGGTACACTACGATTTATATCTACATTAGACTCTTTACAAAGTCAAGTACAATTTTGTATGCCATTATCCGGCTAATACAGATGATACTGTAATACAATTTATATACAATACAAGTTGTGATTAATATTTCTTTCAACTCACCTCTAAAGGCAGTTCTTTGGTGAATCTTTTCGGGAAGTCTTGTCTCTTAGCTTTGCACATAACCTGACAAAGCAAGAATAAATATGAGTTATTTATATACAGTTAATAAACTTTAGTTCACTGAGATCAGTGTCAATAACAAGCAATGGGGCTCTCATCCTATGATAAATAAATTACAAAATGATTTCCATACAACTATCCCTCTGGACAACCCTTCCTTGAACAATGACCCCATGACAACAGATGAGTACCTCCCGGGGTAAGTCACCTCCATGAAACTTTCGCAATTTGCAAAAATTTAGTGTCATGTCAATTACAATTCAATGATTTTGCAGCTTGAAACGATCGCGAATCTGAACCACTCGCAAAATTAAAAACACACAAGAGTTTCTGGTTTTACAGTGTTCTATGACCAGTAAGAACTTACTATGGACTGTCTAACAAATGAAGCTTTTTCTTTAAACACTAAACAATGCTTAATTTGTAAACAAATTTTTAGGCATTTTACTCCCAGTGTTAAAGATCGTATACTCGATCTGTAATGAAAAACACAAGTCAGATGGCAGGATGACAGGTTCGAATCCTGCTGGTTCCAATTTTTTCTGACTTGTGTTTTTCATTACAGATCGAGTATACGATCTTTAATACTGGGAGTAAAATGCCTAAAAATTTGTTTCAAATTAAAAATTCCTCCCATCAAGCTTCTTCATTTACTAAACAATGCTCTTGTTCGTTCTTGCATAATGGCTGTGTTAAATGGGTTCCATGACATTTGCTCCTGTGACAATTACTCCGGTCTAACTTTGCCATGTTAATCCTAAACCTAAACCTAACCCTAACCCTAATCCTAATCTTCATCTTCACATTGTCCTGAACAAAGACACAAATCATGACCTTGACCTTAAACTTCGGCCTTTCGAGATATGGATGGTGGAGTAAATGTCGCAGGAGCAAATGTTGTGTCACCACCGTTAAATGAAGAATTCACATTTCTCCTGTTCGAGAGAGGATAAACAGACTTACCATGATGCGTTCCATCTGGGTTGAGAAGGGATGGAAAAGCTCAAAGAAGATGAGTCCAAGAGAGAAGATATCCACCTTGTGATCATAGTTCTGACCAGACACCTACCATTACAAGAATACAAAATAGAACATGGATGTCTTGCACACTGAAGATGGCATTTGTACTAGGCTCTGGAAAGCTGACAGCACTGTTTGCCTCTATTTGTTTGTACGATTAGAATGAATAATGGAAAGAATAATGGAAAGAATTTTGAAGGGCAAAGAATAATAATGAAAGGGTAGTTCAATAAAATTGAATGCATTAAAAAACATACAAAATTTGAATAAACATGGATATATTATAAATGTACAGCACCCCAAAATAAGTCACTGAAAGATATTTCCCCCTTTTTTTTAATAATCCTACCACTTGTGTTATTTTTTAAAAACAAATTACAAATAACCACATACTTACACATACAATTAGTGGCAAAATAGATGGTGCTTTCTCCATATTTTCACACCAAAAACACCGATCAAATTTGATTATCTCTCACATTAAAGACAAAATAAGTCTCAAACTAATGACTACAGCATGATCTGATTACATTCTATCAATACCTGTTCTGGGCACATGTAGAGCTGGGTTCCCACTTTGCCGGTATGAAGATGTCCAGTAGCGCCATCTTCAGAGTCTTCAGCACCTTCCATGCTTGTATCAATAGCCGTCACCAAACCAAAGTCTCCTACCTTCACTTTCCCATCCACAGAGAAGAATATATTGGAGGGCTGAAATAGCACCAAAACAGATGATAACTTCAGGAATCGGGACAAGTACAATAATTCCCAGGAATTGGAGAGCTCTCTTCTGATAGAAGTGGTACATTTGAAATTCACATATTCCCATCCAAAACAACAGAGAAAATGTACACCTTTTAAGAAATTTCTTACAAATGAAATTCTGTAGAAAATACAGGCATCTTTGTCTATGTACCAGGTACATGCAAAATGCAGTTTGCTAACCAAAGGTAGGAAGAAACAAGGCACATTTCTCTGACTGAACAATAACCATTGTACTTGAAATTCTCAATGTTTCTTTTTGAAGTATATTCACAGATGTGCACATTTCATCGTAACTTGAAATGTGAAATAATTTGAGAAATTACAGGGGTAATTCAACATTTGCTTAGGGCATTATTTTGTTAATGATATAGGATAAGGGGTTGGGTTGCAATAAGGTTTTAGGTTATGTTCACAGTTGGGTGTAGAGCATAGATAATGTTGGGAGTTACATCTGTATATAAAGACAACTCAAGTGAGACGAGGAGAGCAATAATTATGGACAGGCATCCATATGTAGAGGTTTGTTTAAGACAGCTGTCAATAAGAAACACTGTTCAAGGGAAACCAAAAAATATTGTTATAGAAGGGGCTTTCTATTCTGGTGGTCACTGAAGCAGGTTGAGGTGTATAATACAGTCATAACCAATTATCTCACCTTGAGATCTCTGTGGATCATACCACATCCATGGATGTAGTTGACAGCTTCCACGATCTGATGAAAGATATGAAGCACCTTGTTCCTATCCCTAGACAGTGTGTTGGTGCTCAGCCAGTCCTTGAGAGTCTGCTTACGGCACAGCTGCATCTGGATATAAAGGTAGATCTTCGGTACTTTCACCACCGATGATGATGTTGGGGTCTGGCTTGGTAACGTGGCATGGTGCGAGGACATCTCCTTCCAATGCTCTCCAACACAAGGGGCATTACTTGGGGTTGAACTGTTCTTGGAGGATTTGGATGTGTCCGATTGTGTGGCCGCTGTGTCCGAGTCTGAATACCTTGGCTGATCATTGCATCCTGAATCCTCAAAGAGAATCTGGAATGATTCGCTTCTATCAAGGTCTTGTGGAACCTTTGCACCACTGGCATAGTGCTTGAACGGTACATCCAAGGTGTTATTGAGGGATGTGTCAGTACTTCTGTTGGATACACTTTCATCCAAGGTGCCTAGATTTTGAGGAGTCTCTTCTCCGGAGTCTGAAGTAAAGCTTGTAGTTTGACTATTTTCACCTTCCGTGCCTTGGAATACAATACTGAATGAACCACTCTCTTCAAACTCGCTTCCTACTTCAAAACCTCTGCTCAGATCATTGACAGTTCCAGGAAAGAGTATGTCAGACTCAACTCCTGTTCTCTTGTTGTCTCCTTTTTGATTAATCCTGTCATCATTACTGACATTGCTATCATCCGACAGATCAAATTTGAGGATGGGGCTTTCTCTTGTTCTGCTATAAGGATCAAAGTTTGGATCCATGCCTGATTTACCGCCAGTTTGTTGCATCAACTGATCAGGATTTCGGATGAGTTCGCTGTTTTTGTTGAAGAATGCTGGAGTATCCATAGAAGACAATACATCATTACCAGCAAGACTGCAACAAACAGATATAAAATAAAGTAACCAGTACTGCCTCAATAATACAGGTCTAGATTTAAGAACAGGAGCCCAACAGGAATGATTTTCCACTGAGATTAACAATACATTTTTTGCTGTTTAAAAATGGAAACAAATCATTAACAAAATGTTGAAGCCAATTGTTACCTTGGTGACCTTGCTATGACTGTAATGATCTTTGATAAAAATCAAGGTACATAGTCCTGCACCATAGAATCTTTCAAAACACTTCTTAAAACTCATGTTATTAGGGAATTGTATTAGTAGTTAATTTATGTTTGTATTTGTTCTTCCACATTCTTTATCTTTCTCTCTTCTTCTTTCTTTCCTGCACTTAGAAACGTTATATTAAGGGCTATATAAATATTTATATAATACTGACTGGCCTTGCGGTGGATATCAGAATATATTGCCCGCAACAGCATCATATTGCCCCAAGTCAAAGACGAGGGCAATATGGTTCTTTTAAGGGCAATATTTTTGATATTCACCAAAAATAGAGCCAGTCAATATTATTACCTATATCATGTATAATTATGCCTATCTTGCAGCAATTACAAACACGTCTATTTGCCTGTCAGTCCCTCGATCTGATTTCAGGTTATTCATACAGGTATGTAATCTGGGCCAAGCGATTGTGATTCTTACCGCACGTATCCATTGTTTATAAGGCCTTTGTACACATTAACACTTACACAATACTGTGCGCATGCACTTTGATAAAAGCGCACTGAATACGCCCTGATAATGCACGCGCAATTCAAGCGGACAAAATTATGCGTTTTTAATGCGCCGCTAAAATGCCTTATATAGATAATAATATGTATTATTATTATCATTATTATGATATCAAAGAACTTCCCAAATTCCGACACTTGTTCCGAGTATGCATTTCTGAAATCATAATCATTCATTCCTCTGATCACACAAAATCAATATACAGTAAATTCACAGTATAGTTCAACCAAACAAAATGCCTAAGAGAAGAATTGTTCAAACAAATGTTACTCACTTGAGATGGGTTCTATTTGTTTAGAAGTCTCTGCCTTAATAGAAAAATGAGAAATGTGATAAAAAGGTCAAAAGACGCTCCACTTACCTCTCGCCAACAAATTCCTTATCCTGGATATCTTGCCAACCCAGAGGTGGTTCCTCAAGCCATGAGTTGAAGTACCTCACGATGCCTGAATGATCCAGTATAGCCAGGGTCCTGGCCTCCCTAAGGACTTTATCTCTTGCTTCCTCTCTGATAATGAAGAACAAAAAATGTAGTTCGTGACCTACACTTTTTTCTTATTTCTTTTCAATAGATTATTTTGTATTCTAGTTGAAGGAAATTGATACCAAATTTCTTGTTTGAACTACAAAAATAAAACATAAAGACAAGTTATACGTGGTTAATTTTCCTTCCTTGACAGATCCAAAAACGTTGTCATTATCTCAAAATTGTGCATCAAAAGAACCATTTTCTATATTGCGGTGACTTATTGTTGACTTGAAGATGACATCACATGATTGATGGCATTCATGGTATTTGTTTAAAATATTTAAAAGAAATCGTAGTATGAAATAAATTAGGCCTTTGCAAGAAGCTCTAAAGAGAGCCACTGGAGCCAGAGTGATCTACAGTTGTCAACGGAAGTTCTTTTCATTGCTACCAATCAAACAAACATTGTGCGCATAATTATAATTCTGTTGCTTAAAGGGTACCAATCACAAACAAATATTTTTGCGAAGTATGAGCTTTAAATATTAACTCTATGAAGAGATATTGCAAGCTTAAATACTCCCTAAATAAACATTACAACAACTTGCCAGTAGACTAATTGACAGACCTGTACGCACTCGCACGAAATAAGCCCTGCGCGGAACTGGACTCAGTTCCGCGTGCAGTGTTTTATGTTTTCATTTATTTTCTTCACACTCCTTAACCGTTAACCCATGGAAGGTCAGGTAAACATTTTTGAGGTTAACTTCATACGTTCTGGATGTACACAAATTATTTTTTCAAATGACTGGTGCACTGTATTACAAAAGAAGGTTTACAAGCAGGGTAGGGTTTTCCAGGGAGTAATCAGAAAGTGTGTTCAGGTGCTGAAGGATTAATCCCAGCACATTTCTCAGATTTTTACCACGAGTTTACCAAGTTCTGTACCTGTTAGGAAGGGTGATTCTCTTGATAGCATAACAGTTCTCATCCACCTTGTTCTTGGCTCTGAAGACGATTCCAAACCCACCTTTACCAAGACATTCAGTGTGCTCAAAATCAGTCAAGTACCTGAGGAATACCACCACAAAGATGTAATGGAAGAGGTTAACATAAAAGCAGTTTCTTGTAAAGTGATCATATTTTATTTTCGGAGACACTCCTTGCATCCATCCAATGTACAATGTACACATCAATTTTTGCGTGAATGCCTTTCTACAACGTGTTGATGTATTTTTGAAGTGTTTCAACTGCAATCCATATTTTAGCTATCACATATTAATGGTATACAAATGTAAGCAAGATCTAAAACACCTATTAAGTGACACCCAAATCATATGTACAATAGGTTTTCTGTTTATTATGGAGTTTGGATGTAAAATGCCATGCACTGTCATTTGTGGTGCTGTGAGCCGAGTAAAGCAGAGCTTAATATCCCTGAACTTAATCAACTATTACAATTTTGGACTATATCTAATTTGTCACTGGCGAAAAATTTGGTGATCTGCATTCAGCAGATCTGAATTGTGAGGATCGACTTTCCATCACAGAAAGACCAGTGGACCAAATTTATGAATCACAATATTTGGCCCCTAAAGGCTGATTTGTATACTGAATTTGATGTTAAAACAAAACTTGCTGTTATTCAAAGAATTAATTGAAGAATTAGTTGTTTTATGTTTTGAGGTTATTAGTCAAGTGGTTAATGAACAAAAATGTGGTTTATGCGAAAAAACGACATTTCTACATAAAAAAACACAAACAGAATATTCTGAAATGCTCAAAATTTATCAAGAAGTCATTTTGAGCATTTTTAAATTTTGCCATGCACATATACACATGTGGATGGCGCTATGTAAGTGTGGTGACCCATGACCTGAAGTTCATGTGTACTGAATTTGGTCCATTCATGATGAATGCTTATAAAGATATGATCGATAATGTTATTTTACAAAATGGTTCCTAGATAACGGTACGGTCAAGTGAACACACTGGAAAAGGGAGGTTTTCTATTCCTGATGATAGGCAATCAATGCTAAAAATTTGAAGATGATTGCCCATTCTGTTTTTTTAGATAATGTGCTAACAAAAAAATGGAGAGAAAGAAAGTAATAAAGGAAGAAAAAAAGATTCTGACGAAAACAATAGGTGACCTGCAGAGAGGCTGCATATCACCTAATTATGAGACTGAGGATTTATACAACACTCCTGTGTCATAATCCTCAAGACTTGTCTAGTAATAAAATCATAATTTATAAAATGAGGGAATTGATAAAAAAGATATCCCATCATACTCCTCAAGATTTTTCTAGACTAAATGAGGGAATTTATAAGAAAGCTATAGTTAAGAGTACACTTCAGTTATGAAGAAGAACTTGCCTTGTCCATTTTTAGGTCAAAATAGAGCAATAAACATATCATTTTTATTGTTTAAAATTAGATGCAAAAATAAGAGCAACTTTGTCTCAAAAATTATTCTCTGTAAAGGAATCGCCATTTACCTTGATTTGTATTCCTGAGCTGTTGACTCATTTGCATTAGTTGGTTCGGGGCTGGAGGGTTGCACCTGTTCCTTCTCGGTGTCCTCTCCTTCGTTATTGAGTTCCTTCTCAGCAGCTCTCTTTCTCCTCCTTGGCTTCAGGACATAATGGAAGAAGAGTTGCATCCCAATAGCAAGCAACATGCTGGTTCCAAAAATCTCTCTCCTACAGCATGAACAGGGAGTATAACCAGTTACTACTTTATCAATTTTCAACACAGTGAGAGGTTGTATGGAATTTAGAGGAGTTTCTTATTTCCAGCGGAACCTTTCATAGAGCCCGTGAAGTTATTAAATTTTCATACCAACTTATTAAAGTTATATTAACCACCCTCCCACCAGTTTCACACATTATGAAAATACATTGATGTGGTCAACTGAAAATTGGGAGAATTTTACAGTAGCTACCAAAAAAGAAATATTCAGCTTACTTCATAATAGAAATCAAATACAGATCATTATTCAGACTGTGAATGCAAGGCATTGGAAAAAGTAAATGGGGGTCTTTTTCATTGAAATCTGTATTAAATGAGACCTTACATTAAGACCACCTGCCTGTACAAATCACTTTCCATGATACCTTTGAGTGGTCTCTATATTCAGGTTTGACTAAATTCTCCCATTCTTGGCTGATGACTTACCACCATGTCCAAACAGACACACTGAAGAGGATCTCTAGGCTGCCTTCTTGACTATCATTGACTTCCAATTGTCTATTCTGAGGCATCATGTGAACAGGTGTCAGCTGATGCAGGAGGTAGTATCCATTGTCTAAAAAATGAAGGAGGAAACTAGAGCTTTAGTCTTGTCCTATGCTTGATATGTTATCGATAATACTCCTTATTCTGAGTGATCGTATATTAATATGGCACTTTAATTGTGCTTTAAGATTCCCCCAAATTTATATCTTTAATTATCTGTATGATTATTAGGCTGAAAAGTATAAATGTTTCTTATTGAGCAAAAAATGCCAATTTGAGGGAAAATTTCGGCATCTTGGTATAATGGTTCATTCACTTGACTCTGAATCAAAAGGTTGAGGGTTCAAATTCCTGCCCAGTGCATAAATCCATAGACAAGGCATTATATCTACAGCTGTCTCTCTCCATCCAGGTGTTAAATGGATACCTGGCAAGAATTATTCCTTGAAATGCAACGTGCCCTAATAACAGCTGCTGGAGCTAAAGATAGAGTAACAACATCCATATTCCCTTAGATGCTCAAAGGGACATTTTATTATAATGTGATAAGTGCTATGCAACAAATGTTTATTATCAACATCATTATTATTACTTCTGTTAACCCTCTAGCACTCAAACCTCCCGAAACCGCCAGAGAATGCCTGTGGACTTTGAACCATTTAAAAACGATTGTAGGGGATCGGGCACAATAAAAGTGTGTGTGTGCTATCTTTAGATATAAACTGTTTAGAATATGCATTATAACGATGCATTACTGCAGAGAGATTTTGCATACAGCAGAGAAAGTATTGCAAAAGATAGTTAGCTGTGGGGTGGTGTGAGGAGTAAATGACTACAATCTCCAGACTCTTCAAGTGCTAAAGGGTTAAGGAAGAAGACTTTGAACTTCCCAGAACTGAGTATGCTAATTAGGTATCTCACCAAAGGGGTACTGGTTCCACACAGTGACATCCTTGGCAAGTTCTCCCTTCTTGTTGCCAGCCTGCAGGTTCTCTTCATTCTTAGCCGCTACAAGTGTGGGCGTCCTAGAGACAGAGGTGTACGCGTAGGGTCTCCAACGCACCCTGGGAGCTATCAGGCTACCATCCTGAGGGTCAGCCTGCCCTCTATGGGCCGCCCAAGCCGCTCGGGATATTTCAGAGTCGGTGTTTGGTGATGGCTGGACGTAGAGCTGGTTCTTGTGGTTACCTATCCAGAGGGAATTGAAGGATCCAAATAATAGAAAGGTTTCATGTCCATACTTGAATCATATCTTTCTAAACATTAAAGCTAACTTAATTTCAGCTTTGATTTTTATTTACTTGCTTTTTACAAGAGCATGCATATTGAACATAGCCATTGTGAAGTATATAAGGTAGGATGCATGCATGTCAGAAAAAGATATAGGAAAAGGAGTCAGATTTGTTTTTACCTGGTGGTGATGATGACATCCTAATAAAAGTGCCATAATAATCAACACTTTGATTGTGGGCGTCTACGGCAAGACAAGACAACTTTAAGGTTATCTTTTGATGCATAGGATCTTCATTTTAATTTTTTTTTACATGTAACGTGAGTTTTCATCTTGTTTTTCATCATGAAATGAAAAAAAATCAAACAACATACCTTCCAGTTCACACAAAATTTGAGAAGTGTAGATGCTACTTCAGCATATGAGTAGCCCCTGGCAATAATTATACACAACTGATCATTTCCTACTCACCGATAAATAACATAGGTTGGGAATAATCAGAAAAGAATGGGGTCATCTGAGGGTCAGCGCCAGAGGACAGTCCAAGGGTCACAGGTTGAAAGAGGTCCACCTTCCTCACAACTCCATCTTGGATTGTCCAGGCATTCGCTATGCAACTCTCCAACTAAGAAGAGAGAAACAACAATTATTCAAGGATTTGTGAGGGTTTGCCGTACCTCTATAATCAATAGACCTAAAGCAGCTTTGTGCTATGGTTTGCTGAAAAATGACGTTAATAAACGCATGCCATGAATATATATATAAACTCTGGGGGCCTCTTGCATAAAAAGTTGCATTTAATCGCAACTCCAAAAATTAAACACAAGTCCCAAATACGTGATTCTGATTGGTTGAAAGTCAAGTTGCGTTTAATTTCTTGACTTGCGTTTAAACGCAACTTTTTATGCAAGAGGGCCCAGGTTTTGTCATCTTACATTGTATTATATATTTGGAATTATGAAAAAAGGTTGCACCCCAAACAAAACCGAGACCAAAATACTAAAGATCAACAAATTGAACCACAGATTTAAAAAATCTGAAGATTTATCAATAAGAATAAGTGATAATACTTATAGCGATAATAACAATCATGTTTTATAAACAACACAAGACTTTAAAAAATTTTGAATAGACCTTCTTCCAACCCGAAGGGCTGCAGTTGCCCCGTGCCCCCGCCCCCCCTCCCATCCACACACACACACCTATATCTATTAAAGAGAACATAGATGTAGGAGACTAGAGGTGTTTTACATCTTATTTTTGTAAGAGGTCCAGTGAAATGCTCTTTGTTATAAATGAAGGAAAGTTATTCAAAAGACCGAGGGCAACTTGCTTGACAGAACTAGAGGTTTTATTGCCCGACCATAGCTGGAATATCCATTTGGACCTAGGCAAAATCACATCCACTACAAATCAAGAAAAGACATTTTACCAACCTCGTGAGACCACAGCAGCTGTCTACCACTTGCCCCACCCACAGCAAAGACTGTTTTGGATGCCATGTCCACCTTCACTGATGGGACATCACTGTCTGAGTCATATTCATTCTCCACCTCACAAACCACTTCATCTTCTTCTTCTTCCTCAAGACCCTCATTTGAAGGATGCTTCCCTTTAAGGAAAGTGACGTCATGCTGGCCAACACTGAAATTCCATCTGAGAATGTAAACAAATAAAATTTATCATGAAAGAGAGAAAAATGGATTTTAATGTAATTGTTTATCAATACATTCAATAAAATGTAAGAAAAACCATCCCCGAATATTTCAAGGAAAACTGAGGGGAAAAAAAATGCAATGCTTATTTTTCATACTAGTCTACAAACAGTCCTAATATCATATTTCATCATAATAAGAGAAGTAACTTTGAATGTATTCCTTACCATTGGCTTTATATAATTTTGCTATCCATCACCTTTCAGACTGATTTTTCAATACATGCATTTTCAAAACTTGAGCATAATACATTGTGTACCTAGTCAAACCTGGACCAACTTCACCACAGTTGGGGAAGGGGCGGCCACTATCCAAGGCCTATGTAAGTGTTTGTTGACATTTTGTCCTTGTAGTATGCATGACTAAGAAGGGTTTATGCCTGCATTTGAAATCTATCTCTATCTTTCTTTCTGTCATTCTTTCTCTCCATCTCTCTATACTCACTTTTCCAAGCCATTTCTTTGGTCTACTGCCCTCACTGTTTGCCTTGTATGATGAATGATGATGATATCCTGGTCATCTGCCGCTTCGTCTCCATAAAGCTGACATCCACCAGTTCCACAAATGTAATGCAACTAGAGAGAGAACAGAATAAAGATGGACAGGGACACCTAATCATTATGCCTAATTTAACTTTGACTCATGAATAACCAAGAGCTGTTCTATGAAAATCAGGGACACATTCCTATTTTCAACTTTAGCTACGAGTTAACAGCTAATTATGAATTACACAATATACATGTATGTAGTAACAGCATGGACGTAAATTTTATAGAAATGTGATACACAACCATAATTGGTGTAAAACTCTGACCCAACTGGATAACAAGTCTTACAGTTCTATACGTGCAAACAGATTTTTGTTCATTTTTATCACATGTAAAAAAAGTTTTAATCAATTCAAAGTGTTTTGGAATATTGATACAAAGTAAAGAAAAATTAATTGCTTGCCCCTTTTCTAAAGTATAGCGGAACAGTATGTGGTACTTATCTAATAATGTTGGGTGACTTGCATTGGAATAATGAAAGAAAATGTCTCTTGAATTTCTTAGAAAGATCAGTACTTTTAAGATGAAATTGTCCATCTCAGGAATAACATACCTCTCCCGTTCTAGCATTGATACCAAAGGTGTCAATCTCTTTTCCACAGACCATCACGACTTCGAAAGATCAGTATTTTTAAGATAAAATTGTCCACCCAAGACATGACATACCTCTCCTGTTCTAGCATTGATACCAAAGGTGTTGATCTCTTTTCCACCGACCATCACCGTCTCTTCATTGAGCCTGAAGGAGGTGCTGAGAAGGGTTTCTGCTGTGAAGGGTACTGCTTCTAAAGACTCTCCGTCCCATTTGAACAGACCTCCATTCAGGGAGGGTATCACCTTGTATACCCCTTCTGGACCCATGATCTATATCAAATAATATCATTGTGGAAATGAAAAATCCTTATTCTGATAATTGGACATGTCTCGCACAATTCTGTACCATAGTGAACATATTCATTGCTCAAAAATGAATGTTCAAGAGTTAAATATTAACTTTCAAATTCAATGAGTTTTTTCTTGAGTAAACTGGGCAAAGATATATTACATAGGAAAAAGCATTATATTGAAGGCACAGGTTTCTGTATGAGGAAGAATTCTCAAGCCATTCCAATCTTGTACAAAATGTTCAACACTTAAATGTAGAAAATAGAGGTACATTTAAGTACAATTCTTGGAACAAATAATAAAAGTGAATTAAAAAGAAAATTGAGGAATATCTTTATCTAAGTCTGACCTCAAACTGACTGATGGAGGATGAGAGTAAAGGACCAATCCCTGCATCCATACTCCACTGCTGTTGGCCAGCATTCTGGATATCCAAGGCAAGTACCTTCCCATCCACTGTGCTGAGGATCATGAGTGGTCTGACACAAAAGAAGCATTTTGAGATTATTGAAGAGCTGTAATCACCATTATATTATTGACTACCCTATATGAATATTCTGATACTTTTGTGTATGTGTATGTATGTGTTTTATCTCATTTTGAAACCAACCTTGATCAGCACATGACTCTGAAGCTTTACTACCCTTTAATCATTACCCTGAAACCATAACTATATCACTATCATGGTAACTAATTCTTATGATAACACAAAATTTACAAAAGTTTTTTTTAATAATGACCCCTTCATCCAAGTTTCTTAAAGAATGCTGTGTTGAGGCTGATCAGTTAGTCACGGACGGACATTTGAAAATTTTCAAATGTTTGAAGGGCTGAAGAAAATAAGTATTTATTTGAAGAGAGCTATTTCATGTTTCATTGTTAAGGGCATCACTAAAGGAGTAGAAACTTGATAAAATTTGGTTGTCATGGTTGCCTACTAAAACTATAATCCATATGATATTTAATGTCAAGGATGGACAAAATGCCTACTCTTAACCGATCAGGCTGTTCTCACTTATCAGTAATGCAGTCAGGCCTTCAATTCCAAATTTACTCTTGGCTCTTATAAACATTTGTTGTCTAGTTAGGGATCCCTGATTTCTTCTTTTTTTATATATCTCATTTAGCTTTCTCTCTCTTCTCACTCTCTCTCTCTCCCTTTAAGCACTGCTTTTTAGTGGATCCCCCACATTTCCTCAGAAATCAAGAATTTCTTTTAATAATTCATTATAATAATTTATTTATATGTACAGCATACTTGTACACTTATGAAGGAAAAATATATTTACATATATTTTTGTCATATTTTCGGTAATAATATCTGTAATTTGAAATTTGAATTCTCTCCCTCTCTCTAGATGACTCGAGTGTGTCCGACTCTCTTGATCACTCTATGGTATATGCATGGAGATGTTGCCTATATCCAGAAATTGTACCAAGCATTTTTTTGTACTTTCTAGGTCAGCTTTTAAAGATTATCTTTGAAAATTACGCTGAATGAAAATTATTGTTATTACATGCATTTTGTTCATGATATTATTTAGGATGTATTTACGTTTGTCTTTATATTGTTGAAAATGGTTCATGATATTATTTATGATGTAATAACGTTATATTTTGTTGAAAAATGTTTCATGAAATGATGTTATTACGTTGTTATATTCTGTTGAAAATGGAAAATAAATGAAATGAAAATGAAATGAAATGATGTTGATTGGATCTGAAACTGGACGCCCCCCCCCCAAAGCCCGGCATAATATTGCACAAAAAAAAATGGTTTAAAATGCCATTCTAACGACAAAAACTTCAAAATATACATTATTTTACCCCTTCTTAATCCAAAATATTGTCAAATATCATTCGCCCTTACTTTCAGTCATTCTTTAGTTCACCTACTGCTTTTCCATCTTCCAATTCAAACAACAACGGTCAACACAACACAACACAGGCATGACAGGAGCCAGCGAGAATAACAATCATTGATTTATTCAGACAAACTAGTTAAGACCTCTTCTTAACATGTCTTAATCACGATTTAGCCCAAAGTCGTTATTATGCCCAGTCGCCATTAAACCCGCCTGAACAAGTGAATAATTAGTCAAGTTTCTTGGTTTTCATTCTTCTTCTTCTTCCAGGTAGAGTGCTGCTTCAAAATGATGAAGATAATCGCACTGTTGAAATTCAGTTATTTATAACGGAATAAACGCTATCGTTATTGATTCATAACTGAAAAAATTATCAGCAAGAAAGAGCGGGATCCGAACCCGGGACCTTAAATGCGAGTGCAGTGTAGGAAGAGAATACTCCGACAATCTGACCAGACGCCTTTAGTGGCTTTACCACTAGACCACGAGCAATTGACAGCGAATGATCTTGGTGCATGCACTAGATCTATTACTTAGTTTCTTAAGCCGCTTTATACCTCCGCTCCATACAAATTCTATTTATACCTCCGTTCTGCTGGGGTTTTTTTGATATCCTAGTATTCCTAGGTAGGATTCTTGCCAATTTGAGGATTACTGGGCATATTAGCTATAAATAATAGCCTAAAATGTGAATATCATTAATATAATACCAATGAACAACATGATTACCTGTTAACACCTTGTGAGTGGGAGGCTGAACAGCTTTCTGATTGGCGACGCAAAACATCTCCATTTTTACGAATACCTGCCCCATTACTGCCACCTCCCAGACGCTGATCGCCATTCTCGCCTGAAGTCCCGGGGTTCCCCTCGGCTGACGCAATGCTGTTGCAGACCACTGCAATGCAAGCTAAAAGTGAGCAAATCCTTCTTAGATTTGCTCCGTTGTTAGCTGCATCCATTAACCATTTGTTAGTTCCGATCGAGGACAACCAAGATGAGATTTGGGAACTATGACTCACAACTCCTGCAATACTTTTCAACCTTACATTATTCCCGAACTGAATGATGTGGAACTTTCCAAGTTGTTCTTAGCCTGACGTGTATTTACGTTTTGTTAGTCACGTGACCATTGATCCGTGACCATGCGCGTATGTACGTGTATACACAAAACATCCGATCGAACCGACCCACCTCATAGCTTATAGCCTTATAGCCATTGATCGCGCGCCCCGGTCGCGCGCACAATTTAAACGTCTTATTGACGGTGATGATTCTAACATGTATGAAAAAGATTTAGAAAAAATAGAGAAATGATAAACACTCAATACGAAAAAATAGAAAATGTACACGTTAACTTCCTAACCCTACTTACCCTCTGACGGATTTGATTCAGGAAACATGCAAAACAACAAAAACAAAACAAAACAAAAAGCAAAGCAAAACAAAAACAAAACACCACAACACACACACACAAAACAACACAATAATAGCAGCTACAACAATGTATATGGGATTTTAAACTTTAGAAAAATGTCATAGAAATTTATTGAACACGGCCTCAGCTTCTTAAAATGAACTACGCCGTACAAGCGCCAGCAGATCGAGCATTTTCTTAGGGGGCACGCCACAGAACTCCTAAAGACGTTTAGGAGTTCTGTGGGGCACGCCGGTGTCAAAATTTGACAAAACTGCATTCGAGCAACGATCTTTGATTCGAGTCAGGAAACAAACAACAACCAAAAAAAAAAAAAAAAAGCACAACGTAAGACACAAAAAAAAAAAAACGACACAAATATGGCATCGCTTAGCTTTAGAAGAGAGTGGTCGGCAGTGAGGGAAATCTGATGATTGTTAAGACGGCGTAACAGACCCCCTTTATTTGCCAAACATGCATGCCTCCTAGAAAATTGGCCCTTTTCTTTCTCTATTTTAAAGGCTTTCTATGCCGCCTTTTTTCAAATATCTTGACACCTGACAGCCTTCAGTAGCGCCGCCCCTGCCAACGGGATAACTTTTCACTGGTTTCAAATATTAAGTTTCAAATGTTAAGGTAAAATGTTTCAGCTGGGGCGTATTCAATAAAATTCTTAGGCCTTTTTTAGATGTAAGCAAATTTTCTAAGAATTTGTCTAGTTTGAGAAATATTCCAGAGCCGTATTCCAAGTGGAGTAACTTATAATTTTATGTAAGACGACGTAAATTGAGAAAATCACTTATTGCTCTTTATGAACGTTGACTCCCTCATTGGTGATTCTTGTTTAGGCCTACCTGTGTAGCAAAATCTATAGATTAAATGAAACCTTCCAGATCCTGCCCCTCCCCCCCCCCCCCCCCCTCACCCCTGTCACTTTGTCTTTTAATTCTTCTGTTTTTGTAAAATTTACTCCTTTCCACTGTTACTATTCCCAGCTTTATTATTTTTCAATGCTTTCTCTTCGATGGAAAGTGTGTTATGCTTATGATTTGTTTGCTTTCCATGGCCATGTATCTGTCTTCTTCTTTTTCCCTTTTATTGGGCATTTTATGCATGGTTGCCCAGTCTAGTTTTTTTATGTACTGTATTCATGATTTATCTTTTGCCAGGGACCAGCGCTTCTACAAGCTATGCTTCTATGCTGGTCTCTGTTTTCATTATCATTTTCATAAAATTAATCTAATGTAGTCTTCATTACTGTTACTTTTTTTTCTTACAACGCAAACTTTAATGCACATTATTTTGCTTGTAATGATCAAAAACGTTTCTGCACTAAGTTGTGTTGTCAATATTGTTGATTGCATAATACATATTGTTATATACATGTACTTTGAAAAATGAAAGTGTAATGAAATAAAATCTAAATCTGAAATCTGAAATCTGAAATTAAACATATTTCTCGCAGCCCACCGGCCCTTCATATGGTCATATATGGGTTTCGAAAAAGCATTTTTCGTAAACAAATTAGCAAGTAGCAAGTAGCAAGTCCCCATTGTTTTCAAGGTTGGAAAGTTTGTAACCTGCAAGAGACAATTGATTTGATGTTCATTTACGATATATATGTACATTATTTTTGGTATTTTTGTATTTTATTGATTTTACATGATTAGAGCAAACAAGACAAATCAGAACAATTACAAAAGAAAATACATTATATAAGATAACAAGAAAAATCTTATCTTTGAACTTGTATATATAGTCACATGAAATTTTACACATAAAATGGGATCGTTCTGAGCACAGCTCGAGTTGACGTCAACATAAATATATAAATTCTTCATACAATAATAAATGATAATCATTATTGTGGACGATGCATAGCGGAAAAAGGAAGGCAGACAAAATAAAAGGAGAAGTTGATTTCGAAAATGTGCCTGAAGCTGCATGTGTTAACTCATCAATATTCGAGCAGCGATCTCTGCAATAATTATATTTGTAGTAAATTATTTCTTATCAATATTTTTATCTACGAAATTACTCTACATGGTTTGAAATTGAAATGGATGCACATCGATGGTGCCATTAGTAAAATCCCGATAGCAAAATGTCAAAATTTAGAAAAGCAGAAAGTTACTACTAGTCTTATACCGCTGGTGGAAATATGCAGGAAATTATTTTCACCAGGGGTGGATATAACAATAGGTCGTCCCCCTCCCCCTGATGAATCACACTCCGCCACTCCGTCACTGAGTCTTTCAGACTAGACGTAGTCTGCAAGCACAAACCCTAATTTGACACTTTATCAGAAAATCATTGTGTCTTGGGAGAAGCCTAATTCAGCTACAATCTGGTCATGTCAGGAGCAGCTATACAGTCCATGGCCTATGGTAGTCTTACAGCGCAGGCTCTCTTTAACGACTGACCAGGGTTTGTGCCTGCAAACTAGACTAGACGTGTCTGAAAGAGGGACGGACGATAATTCCCCGACTTATTTTCTCCGAAACCCAGTTATGATTTTCGAGAATTATGCATGGTCTCTCGAAGCTTTCTCACTGGTTGGGTAGGGGGGGGGGGGGGGGGGGTTAGAGAAATGGAATATTTTCCCCTTAAATCAATTTTCCTTTGGGAATCCCATTATCCCTTTCCAAGCTTGCTCAGTGTGAGGGAGGGCGTGGTAAGGGTGCTCCAAAGAGGAGTGTGCTTTTTCTCAAAGGGGCCGGGCCTCTTACATTTCGACATCCCGATCCGCTTTAAAATTATATCTTCAGTGCCCCGACTCCCGGCAACCCCCCCCCCCCCCATCTGACCTCCAAGAAGGCCTATACCCGATACATAATAATTATTTGAGGGGAAAAAATGTGATCTATAAGTTTTTCTGTTCGTATATGCCCGCCTACCGGCAAAACAAACTAGATTGCTCTCGAAAACGCACGAAATATGACTACATTCTAAAAAGCTTTCTGTATTGTCACAAATCAGTCTTGTTTAAAGGGGAAGTCCAGTCTAAGTATAACTTGGTTTTATTAGAAGCAGAAAAATCAAACCTAAAGATCAAAAAAGATTGAGGAAAATCGGACAACTAATAAGAAACTTATGAATATTTTAGTGGCATGAAAAACTAGAGAAACAATGAAAATCACTAGACAAATTGGCAACTCAGTCATGGGTTTGTGATGTCATTGGTACACATCTCACCAATAATTTTGTTTATATTCATAATACAAATTCTCAAATTTTGTCCAAGAATATGAATATTCACATAACTTAACCAAATACATCTATAGTAATATGATTTTGCATGTATAAACATTTACAAAATATTGATATTGTTTTCAAAATATTACATTTCCATAAAAACTCATCTTTTATGTATATTGTATAAATATTCATATTTTCATGATTTTTACAGAAAATTATTTATTCTGTATTAGTGTATACATGCAAAAACATATTACTATAAATATAAGTTGGTTCAAGTCATGAGGAAATCACATTCTTGGACAAAAATTTAAATTTGTATTATGAATATAAACAAAATAGTTGGTGAGTTGTGTACCCATGACATCACAGATTCATGACTGAGTTGCCAATTTGTCTAGTGATTTTCATTGTTTCTCCAGTTTTTCATGCCACTAAAAAATTCATAACTTTCTTATTAGTTGTCCGATTTTCCTCAAACCTTTTTTGATCTGTTGGTCTGATTTTTCTGCTTCTATCAAAATCAAGTAATTTTTGGACCGGACTTCCCCTTTAACTACTGATGTTAAACAAAAGTTATGATATAAAACTTAAACAAGAGGAAATCAGGGGCGCTGGACCCCTCTGGCGTAGCCAAACTTGTTGAAAAGTCTGGCTGTTTTTTTAGCTGATGGACAGGGGGCGGACATGGCCCCCTTGTGCCCTCCCCTATATATCTACGCCTTTGGCTGGACGCATGTAAGTCCATATCATTAAGGCCTATATATGCAAAATAGATTGACCGACTTCTTTGTCAAAAATCGACTGTGAAGTATTATAAAACAATAAAATCAATATCTGAGTAAACACTAAAATTTCATTTATTACAAAAATATATACAAAGTTACTTGTTATAAGAATCAGCCTATACTGCAAGGTCATATTGTACGTATTTTGTAAACGTAAAGAGCCAACAAATTATATCATTATTTTAAGGCAATCAGATAATGAATAAGATTAAGGATTACACGAGAATTATAAACCACTTTTTAAATACTTCTGTAGCATTAGAAACTGTTAGTCAAAACGAAATTATTTTAAAAAATGATCGTCCATTTCATCTCCAGCTTTATCATTTTATATTTCCCATTAACCCTTTCGAGACAATTGACCACATTACGTGGTTTGGCTTAATAACTTTTAATTCAGAGCTCTAAAAAATATACCAGATGCACGAGTAGAAAGAGCAAAAATTTCTGCACATTCAGTGTCCGTTTATTTTTTTTTGCATGACCATATTTTTTTTGGCTGGACAGGGGGCGGACATGGCCCCCTTGTGCCCTCCCCTATCTACGCCTTTGCCTGGACGCATGTAAGTCCATAATCTTTAAAGCCTATATTTGCAAAATAGATTGACCGACTTCTTTGTCAAAAATCGACTGTGAATTATTGTAAAACAATAAAATCAATATCTGAGTAAACAGTAAAATTTCATTTATTACAAAAATATATTCAAAGTTACTTGATATAAGAATCAGCCTATACGGCAAGGTATGAATGAAGAGCGCCCCTAAACCTAAAAAAAAAATCTAAAAAATGATCGTTTGCTTCGCTTGCTTCCTCTTAATCGCACATCAGTTACACAAAATTCAATCTTTTATAATGGTCCAATTCTGTGGAATAGCCTACCAACAATATTCAAGAATAGTAAGACAGTAAGTCAATTCAAAAGACTGTATAAAAGACATATCATTTCAGTATTGAATCTAAATGTTTAACGATAAGATTATTGCAATGTTTCCTTCTCTTCTCTCCCTGCTTTTCTATCCATATTATTCCGTTATATTTATGTTACATGTATATTATTATATTGTATGACTCTGTTAATTGTGATTTGTTAAATATGTATTTTTTCTTAAGGGATCATTTCTAACAAGCCTTCTTGAGCTTTTCATGATCCCGCCACAATTATTTATCACAATGAATTGACAATGATGTTTGTAATGTGTTTTTTTTTAAGTGGAAATAAATTTGAATTGAATTGAATTGAATAATTCTGGTAAGAAATGAATATGTCGTCCATTTCATCTCCAGCTTTATCATTTTATATTTCCCATTAACCCTTTCGAGACAGTATTATTGACCACATTAGTGGTTTGGCTTAATAACTTATACTTCAGAGCTCTAAAAAAATATACCAGATGCACGAGTAGAAAGAACAAAATTTTCAGCACACTCAATGTCCGTTTTTTTTTTTTTTTTTTTTTTTTTTTAGCATGACCATATTGCGTTTGACGCCAGGAATTTTAAACAGAGAATAAGTTTTTTTTAGCTGGACAGGGGGCGGACATGGCCCCCTTGTGCCCTCCCCTATCTACGCCTTTGCCTGGACACATGTAAGTCCATATCATTAAAGCCTATATTTGCCTATATATTTTAAGGCAATCAGATAATGAATAAGATTAACGATTACACGAGAATTATAAACCACTCTTTAAATAGTCCTGTATGCATCAGAAACTGTTAGTCAAAACGTAATTATTTTTAAAAAATGATCGCTTGCTTTGCCAATAATTCTGGTAAGAAATGAAAATGTCGTCCATTTCATCTCTAGCTTTATCATTTTATATTTCCCATTAAAAAATCCAAAAGCTCTTTCTGGCACTGTCGTAGCCAGACTTGTTGAAGAGGAACAGGGGGGTAGGGATATGTTTAAGGTCATCATTTGATCTTCAGAGCACTCAAGTTAGATACTGAACACCAAAAATAACGTTCACTATAAACTAACACTGATCAACAGATTGGCACTGACATTCGGATGAGGAACTAAAGATGTGACCGGCCCGCTCAAACTATAAGATGCATTCACAAATTTTCCAATATTTTCATCTTAATTATGATCAAATTTTAAATACTCTGTCTAGTAACTATGTCATTTCATCATCAGAATTTTCTTACAAAACAATAATATTGCTTTTTGATCAACCGGCCCTCAAACTTCAAGCGACCCATGTAGAAAACTCCCCAAACTCCTCATCGCCTGTCCGCACTTGATTTTGAGATAACCTCTTTCTTTCTTAATTGGAATGTCCTTTTGGACCGCTTTCACCTGGCTGGTGGTTTCATCAGATACATAACCTCTTTTGCTTTTTTTTTTAATCAACGAAATTAGAATAAAAGTTTGATATCCTAGACACAATAAAATTATCAGCTTCAAAAGCTTTTGAAGAATACCATATTATGCGAGTGGTATTCTTGAGCTATTTCTCTGGACCGCTTTACATCTGGCTGGTGGTTCAATGCACTGAGTCCGGAGCGGAATAAAACTTTGACGTCCTAGACACAACTGTCAGCTTCAAAAGCTCTGTTTGTGTGTCCATTGCCGGTATTATTATCGTCGTGTGGTATATCGGTGACGTCATCCTTCTTCTGTTTCTTCTCCCTAGCTTCATCAGCGGCCATCTTGTCATCATAGGCTTTCCTAAAATTATGAAAGAATATCAAAGCAATCGGCAATATGGTGACATCTATATCTTTGATCGAGTTGTCTCATACATGCAAAATGACGACATAACCATTCTCAGGTGACAATCCTTCCGCGTCTATTTCAACTATGGACATAACATTCAGTGGCATATCAAGGGATCTGATGCCCCCCGCCCAAACTTACGTACAAGCGAGTGACGGCGAAGCGAATGAGCCCTAGTTTATTTTTTTCATGTTTAACCCTTAAAAAAAATTATTTTCTTATGCAATTTATGCACAGGAAAATTCGCAAAGGAGCACTACATCGAGCGATACATGCAATTTCGAGTTTTGAACATTGACCATTGCCTTTCTGTCAATTCACTTCTCCCTCAATAATATTGGGCTCAAAATTAACTACATCCCAGGTGAAAGTACAGTCGAAAGAATTATCCTATATTTGGGGGCATAATATTTCAAGAGGCAGATGAAACTTAAATTATATCCTATTGTGCGCTGAATTATGAAATCTTGAAACAATGTTATTGCAAGGGAGCAAAGCGATCGAGCTTTATAACATTTCGCATTTTGTACCCTAAAAAAAACTGCATTTCTAATGCATTTACCCTGCGGAAAGGGGTGAATAATCAATGATTATGAACCTTTCTTCCTTTTCTCCCCTTTCTCCTTTTCTCTTTTGCTTTTTATATGCCCCCTTCAAGTGCCGCCCGGGGCACGTGCCCCTGCCCCCGTAGATACGCCACTGAAAACATTATACCTAATCCTAACCCTTAACCTACAACCCTAACCCTATATACCTGTGACGAAATAAAAGCTCGGAACAATAATTATTGTCGCTGGAGCATAATAAATTGTGACGGAAGATTTTTCACATCGGTTTTTTTTTAAACACTGGAGTTAGAGTAAATTTCTCTTTTAAGATTTCTCACATAATATTATAATTAATCGACCAAGGACACGAAATATTTGAGCCAGAAATATTACAATCTTAAATATTGTGATATCAGAATTCAGATCTCAACCACAGGCGTGCTGTTGGATGGCTTAGAGGCTGCAGACTCATCCCCCTCAATTTCTTTTAAATAGACAGTTCAACTATTTCATCACCATGACGACCATTTTAAAATATCAAATACCGTCGGCCTACCCTTGATACAAACTTTTGACTTACGTTCCGAATATCTCCCCTTCCTCGATGGTCTCGAGAAGTTTCTTGCCGCGAGTCTCGGGTAAGAGAAAAGAGAGGAAACCAGCCAAGATGGTGGTACTACCAAAGACGATGAGAGGAGCGGGGTAATAGGAGTCCCCCAGTATCAGGATCAAGGGTGAGACGATGGCCCCCACACGACCCATCATAGAACAGGTACCCACACCGACGCTCCTGTGGTATTAAAAATGCCAACGAGATGAAAAATTCCGATCATGAAACCCTATACATGTAATACCATCATACAGAGGTGATGTAGTCTAATAGATTATTCATCGAAACATGGACCACAATGTTACGGGGTTCGAATCTTTGCCATATAGCACCAGTGGCCTTTAGGACAATTCAGGATATACATTTCAATTTGCTTTTCATCGAATAATACAAGACTAACTAAACCAAAAGTTTCATTATATAGCCATTAGCTGAACAAGCGACAATGTAGTTTTATCTTCATCAGGTTCATAGTTGGAGGTTGTGATTATAATGACAGAATCACATCCTTCCTTCACGCAGATAAACATTAATACTATAAATTACAAATGTTTCAGCTTATGAAAGTGACCGAGAAAGATCAAGGAGCGATGTAAGAGCATCACATGTCTCTAGATTGATACTATTTACAGCTTGTCTTTTTTCTGAAAGATTTTAGATTGTTTATTCATTTTCATTTCATTTTGACAAGTTTGCCTCGTCCGTTAAATAGATACCTCACTGGTGTTGGGAAGCACTCTGCGGAATACACGTAGACTGTGGCATAGGACGCTGATATAGCTGCTTTCCCTACCAGTACAACTACTGTGGTCCAAGTACCAATGGCTGATGAAACGAACAAGGAAAATTAGGTATAGCATAGTGAGCATAATAGGCATGATAGGTAGATTCAGGGGGAATATCATGCAGACATGGCAGATGTGCCTTCAAAAACAATAATCAGTTGTGGTGTACCGAAAACGATACTGAAATACAAAGTGTTGAATGCAGTCTTATATTGTATTATTATATACTTGTATCAAAAGATACATCTGTTACAGATTTCGATGTTCTGTTCATAATTTCGGATGAATTTTAGAGTGAATTTTAGAGTGAATAGAAAAGGGATGTACCGAGCTATCGCTCCACTCTGGAAACACCTATAATAAGCTCAAGGCACTGATGTTCGTATGTTTACACGTATGGGTCGCCGTACGTTGGAATTTACATCCCTGTTCAGGTATACAAGATATTTTTCATCTCTCAAAAGCCACTTGAGAGCGAGACAAAAAATAACCGGCTTCACAGCATGTTTCGAATATTTAGTTAGTATTTCGTTATTTATCAACCACTATATATCAATGAAATCCGAAGAAGAGGTTGTGGGGCCGCGGATAGGGAGCTTTACCAACCTGCACGTATGTTACCAACAGAACAAAGATGTACATGTCCTTAACCGCTCAAATGGGTTACACCAGGGCCCTTTCTTCTGGAGTTGCCATCTCCAATCAGTTGCAAACTTACAATCTCCTATCTCTTTAGTACATATTGCGATTGATATAAGTTGCGATCGATGTGAATCAATCGCAACATTTCATTAGTACAGGACATATTTTTAAACGAAAAAAATGCCTCACTCGATCCAGGTGTACTAGTACTTAGGATGTATTCCTTGAATGCACTGAGCGCTATAATACGGTTGCCGTTGTAAAAGTCTGGGTTAACAAGACATATTATCATCGTTGTCATGATAATAATAATATATAAGATTTGTAAGGGCCAAATCCACTTGAACTCAAATGCTCAAGGCGCACTAAGTGCAAAAGATAGTAACCCTGACAGCAGAAAGTGTTAAAAAATGACGTGATATTTACGTCGTGGTTTTCTTCTTTTTTACGTCCTGTAATTACGTCAATAAGACGACAACTTGCACCAACGCAAGACGTCAAGAGGACGTCTTATTTTGACGTCATCTCTACGTCTTCATTCCTCTTCCCTGATAGCAGAAAGTGTTAAAAATGACGTGATATTTACGTTGCGGTTTTCGTCTTTTTTACGTCCTGTAATTACGTCAATAAGACGACAACTTGCACCAACGCAAGACGTCAAGAGGACGTCTTATTTTGACGTCATCTCTACGTCTTGTACACTGTAAAAACTAAAGTGCTACTTTTAGGGGCATGTATAGTGACTGCACCTGAAATACTGTTTATAGCACTTGTAGTGTGCTAATTTACCAGCAAAAAAAAAATGTTCCGCTGATTGAGAGGCGCTGACGTTACCGATGGACTAACGAATGCTTCTTGCAATCCAGTTTAGTCATGGGAGTCAAGTAGATAACATGAACTATGTGGTGTCGTAAATTCGCTATGTAACAATATGATCTGCTCTAAATCGTACAATGTGAGTTAGTCTAGCGGTAATGCCAGCAATTCTCGATCAGCGGACCCTGGTTGGAAGCTCGCCCAAATCAATTTTTTTAAATGAATGTTTAGCAGTTTAAGGAGCCGGTCCAGCTCCCGTGAAAGTGCTGAAATAGCACGCTGTGTGCATTCAATAGCACTCTGAGTGCAGTCCCTATGCATGCCCTCAAAAAGTGCTATATACAGCACTTCAGTTTTTACAGTGTACAGATGACGTCAAAATAAGACGTCCTCTTGACGTCTTGCGTTGGTGCAAGTTGTCGTCTTATTGACGTAATTACAGGACGTAAAAAAGACGAAAACCACGACGTAAATATCACGTAATTTTTACCACTTTCTGCTATCAGGGAAGATACAGAAAAACAAACAAAAACAAAAAAAAATGATAACATAAATGGATAAAATAGAAGCAATTTGTTATCATTTTTTATTATCATCAGTAGTACTATAATTAAATATCTTTATTACTAATATCATTATCATTATTATTAGTAGTATAGTAGTTTAACAATTATTATTATTATTATTATTATTATCATCATCATCATCATTATTTTTTTTTAATTATTAGTGAATAATTTACATACGTAAACCAATGTTGATAAGGCATGCAGACCCGCCTATGATGAGAAAAGTGGCTATACTTGGACGACGACCAAAGTAATCGATGGTGAAGATGGCTATGACGTAACCCACGATCTCGACTGCTCCAGACATAAAGAAAGTCAAGTAGACATTGACCCCGAGGTCACCGCTACTATAGGTCAAACCGTAGTACACCATATTATTCACCATCCTATAGAAGTATAAGTACATGATAATGATGAACAAAGTTCATTTGTAAAATGCAGTTGCAAATTAAAAGAAATACGAGGTGTTCATTATACAATCAAATCCGTTTGCGAAACAGTATTTTAAATCATATTAATAAACATAGGCCCTATAATGTAACTCCGAATGACTGAAAAGCATACTGGAATTATGTCAACTTGGAAATGATTTCCAACTAATAAGAGAAGATTATTTAGGAATTCTAGGCCAGTGGGCTTAATGGCAGCGTTTTATGCAAAAGGTTCGGATCACTCATTTCAGAAAAACTCACCAGTTAAAGATAAAGTTTATGGTTCTCCAACGGAGGACGGGTGTTCGGAAAAGATCTACAATGCCTGCTTTCGGCTCCAAACTGGCGGCTTCCTACAGAAACAATCGGGAATAACAAACAAAATGAGGCTAAGGCCTTTCAAATCATGAGGTGTGGGAAATAAAATAATTTTTGACGTCATTACCTGATTCACTTGCGATGGGATGGCTTTAACAACATTCATGTATTAGCAATTTCGTTATTACAATGTTACAAACATTTGAAGGAACACCACTTTTATATACATAATTATATATAAGGCAGCGGCAGGTAAGACCTTTAATGAAAAATCTTCTTTAACTTACTTATCGTTATCGGTGAGGTCTGATCAGGGCCCTGTTTCATAAAACTTGTCATCAATGACAAGTTGCAATAACTGTTATAAGCTACTGAAATCATTGCATGTAATTGGTTGAGAGAAAATTTGTAGGTAAAAATCACCGACAAGACACATGATGAAACGCCCCCAGCACTTTATAGATACAACACACTGTCTTCATTCCAAGAAAAGGGCCATGGGTATGAAGGAACAGTATATAACTGTTCCATTGTTCCGTTTTTGATTTATGCTTGCCATTTCCAACCTATAATATTTCACGTTTTGTAAAAGTATCAAAGATTGAAATATAAAGATTGAGGGAAGAATGGAGAGGGAGGGAGAGAGAGGGAGGGGCCTCTTATCATAAAACCAGTCACCTTCAATGGCTCCATGGCTACGCCACTGAACATGAGGCGAACATACCTGTACTTTAATTTCTTCTTCAGTAAAGAGCGGATCGGGGAGTTTTCTTTTATTGACCTTGGCGACTTTTTGAATTATCTTTTCAGCTTTCTTTCCGTTACCATGAGATAAAAGCCATCGAGCTGATTCTGGTATGAAACTAATAAGGAAAAAAAAACACGATTAAAATAACTGGTAGATTCAAATCACTTTCATTCAATTTAAAGTGTGAAATAATATTATATGAACTTCATAGTGAGTTGTTCTGAAATTAAACGCAGAGAAATCATTACTGATTGGTGATAGTTTGACAGAATTCGTGTAGCGGTATAAAGAAAATTACACTTCATTTTAAGATCACTATGCGTAAATTATGTGAACTTAAAATTGGTATAAATGACTTGTAATGTCACAATGAAGTTTGTCGGAAAGCCCTCCCATTTGCTAATTACAAATGGACAAAATTATATAAATTTATATATATTTTTAAATTTATATATTTTTTTTTATTGCAGATGATTTTTTTTTCATCATTTATTTTCATTAGAGGACGTAACAACTCGGATCTCCCTCCAAAGAGTTCCCCAAAGTTGACAGCCCTACATGCATTTGTGTGCCCCTCCCTTTTTTTTTTTTTACAAAATCCTGGATCCGCCCCTGCCAATAAAACGTTATTTGGTTACAGGCCTATACTTGAATAGTGGTATTGCTCGTTCCAAACAGAAATAACGGCTGCATCACATAAAACATTACCTTTCCAGAAGTGGGGTAGAACTTACGGTATTTGCAAGAAGAAAAGAAATAGAGGAGCAGAAATAATGAGTTGTAGAGTCCTCCATTCGCGAACGAAGTATGCAATGATTGCTAGAAGCATGTAGACGAAGGCGTAAAAAATCCGGCTTGTAATACCAGTCACAGTCCGCCATTTTGGTCCTACAAACTCAACACCTGCAATTATGATATATTTTCATAAAGATTTAAAGATTTAATGTCGCGTAGACTCCCGTTGAGTCCTAAATAATTATGACTCTCATAGAGAAACGAGCCTCGTTCTCTCTTGTTTTTACAATCTTACAGTAATCAGAACATGATTCGGACAGCATGAGAGCCCGCCATATGATTATTTAATTTGTTTTTATTTCATGTAATTTTATTGGTTTCTATATCTCCATAAACATACATTTCATGCTCATGAATGTGACATGGGTACATTTTTCTTTCAATACAATATACACATAATTATAACTGAAGAATATTGAATACAAAATAATATGGAAATAAAGAGGAAGACTAAATGAAAACTTCAAATAGGCCTATATGGGCTGAAATTAAGGGATGTGCATGAACAACAGACTCTGTGGAGAGAGTAAAATGGAACAGATAGGGAAAGATAAATATATAAACAGAGACAGAAAGAGAGAGAGAGAGGGCCTAAGGGAGGAGATAGAGGAGGAGAGTGAGAGCGAAATAAAGAAAGGAGTGGGTAAGAGGGGCGTGAGAAATGGAGGGAGAGAGAGAGAGAGGGAAGGGAAGGAAGACCTATATAGCCAACCTGTATAGTCTGAAATCTGAATGCGAGATAATAAAAGTTAATGATTAATGTGCTTCTAATTAAAAAGCATTTGCGACGCAAAGCTTTGATTAATGAAATTTTCAATATTACCAATTATGAATGCAACTTGCAATACAGCCTTGTTGCCAGTCGCTTGGAAGAATCGAAGGACTATATACACCCAGTAGTTAGGCGAGAAAGCAACGAGTACACCAAAACCAGACTGGATCCCAAGGCAGATGAACAGAGTTGGATATCGCCCAATTCTAAGATGGTCGGAGCGAATATAAAGGGAAAGTGATATAATGTTACAATTATGTCTAGCAATAAGGTTCTTAGTAATTAGTAAATGATTATCTGGAAAGACATTCTTCAGTTTTTGCAATAATGACACTTCCAGCATGCAGTGCACAGGACTTTTGATATATACTTTTCATTACGTACATTAATGATAAATAAAAATCTTCTAATTTATTGTCATTCATACTCTTCGCTGATGACTCAAATATTTTCTTTTCTCATGCTGATGTTAATCAACCCATTACAGTTGTAAATTCTGAACTGACATAATTATGTGACCGATTGGATCAAGTCAAACAAACTTTCACTTAATCTCCAGAAAACAAATTACATGTTATTTAGTAATAAAATAGTTTACCAGGCAGTATCCATTTTGATAACCATGTTCTTGATAATGTTTCTATAACAAGATTTTTAGGAGTTCTTATTGACAACAAATTATCATGGAAACCTCATATCGATAGCACATGCCAAACAATTTCTAGAAATATCGGAATCATTAATAAACTCAAACATTTTCTTCCGTCTTGAACATTGCTCACACTTTATTTCACATTGATCTTTCCATATATTAATTATGGAATAATAGCTTGGGGATGTGCAATAAAAACATAATTAAACCGGATATTACTTTTGCAGAAAAAGGCTCTAAGAATAATATTTCAAACGCAATTTAGATCACATAACGATATATTATTCTTTGAAAACAATATTCTCAAAGTAAATGACATATATCTTTTCCAACTCTGCCAATTCATGTACAAATTAAGTAAAGACAATCTCCCCGCATTTTTTTCTAATATGTTCCGCAAGAATACTTCTATACATACCCAACTATAGACAACGAAACTACTATCATCTACCATTAACAAGAACTTTACCTGCAAAGAACTCATTTGTTTACTCTGGATCTGCATACTGGAATTCTCTGCATCATGATTTTAAAGAATCCCCTAGTATTAATGCTTTTAAACGTATGCTTAAAAAATGTTAATCTGTCAATACGCACACCAAGTCAATACATAATTAACTATAACATATCCATACTAATATTATTATTTATACGTTCGTATAACATTTTATTTTAACTGAAATCATATAAGCATTCCTAACGACCTGTTCCATACACGTACCCCTGCAGTCTGTCTTTTCATAATTACCTGCACCTTCTCTTTCTGCCCCCTGTTATTATATTTGTTATCAGTTATACTTGTATAACTTCTTATATTTTGTATATATTATGTGTTCATTATACATTTTTTCATTTTTTCCCCTGGATTAAAACGTATTGAAACTAAGTTCAGGGGCTTGCCTCTTGTACAAGCTTTGCTTTTTTCTGGCAAGTCCCTCCGTTTTACACTTACTATAAGCTAAAGTGTTGTTATGTTGCTGATCCTTTTTTTCAAGAATTATGATATTTTCATGTATTCTATATGACACATGTTCTAAGCGTTCCTGTCTATGACATGAACCCATTTACCAAGTCAAGGGATGAAAACCTCACGAGAATCGTCATTAAGGATATACCATTATCAGTGAGCGATGATGTAATTAAGGCAAAACTACAGGACATGAAATACGAGATCCATGGAGAAATCTATCGCCAGAAATTGAGAGTGAATGGGCAATTAACCAATTGCTTAAACGGGGACCGTGTGCTGCATATTTCTCCACCAACTCAACCTCTACCTAGAAAGCTTGTCTTTGGAAATATATTCATGGCTCGAGTATATCATTCCGGGCAACCTGAGTATTCCAGCGGCGCACATGCAACCTGTTCTAGGTGTTTGCAACTAGGCCACCATGTTTCCAGATGCCAAAACGAGGTAAAATGCCAAGTGTGTAGACAATCTGGGCATATGAAAAATGAATGCCCAGAGAACCGACAAGCGCTACCTCGTAACATAGCAACGCCTGACGCTTCTTCATTTCACCCACATGTTGAATACGAGAGCATCAGCACAACGCAGGACGAAACCACTCAAGCTACTAATAAGACAAGACAAACCCGTCTTGCAGACTTCATTCCGAAGCTTCCCAACCAGTCGTCGCAGAGTAGCAATATCGACTCAGCCACAGCCTCGGCTGAAGCTTTGGATCTTCGATCACCTAGAAGATTAACACGATCAGCCTCACGCAATAAGGGATCATCTCATGCGTACGCATCGGACGGAGCGATTAATAATTACGCGAGATCCCTTGGCCAGACCCGCGATGACAAGAAGCACGGGGAAGAAACCGACAGCGACCTCGACCAATCAAGCGAAAGTGGTGAGGATGACTCATCTTTGTCAGCCGAGTCTCCCCCGAAATCCTCGACCGCTAAAGAAAAAATGTCTTTGAAACGAAAGAAGAAACCAATGAAGAAAAAAAAATGAATTCCAGAATAATGTGAGTACAAAGACCAGAGAATTAACACTGAAAAAACAAACAAACAATGATTGAAGGAAAAAGCGACCGTGAAACTGTTAAAAATGAAAACAGAGATAATATTCACTTTATTACGTTAAATGTACGAGGGATATGTAAAGCGCTGAAGAGAAGGAAAATATTCCTTTGGCTCCATCGACAAAAGTGTGACATAGCCTTTTTGCAAGAGACCTTTTTGTCAAGAAATATAGAAAACATTATATCTAAAGAATGGAAAGGACTTTGCTTATTCGATCATGGTACAAACCATTCCAAAGGTGTAGCAATTTTAGTTAGGGAAAACCTTCCTATTACTGTCATTGACACATATCACAAATGTGATGGTAGATCTGTTGCATTAAGATTTTCATATCAGGATCGAATATATTTATGTTTGAATGTGTATGCTCCTGCAAAGAATTCACAGAAAGAGCATTTTTATTCATCACTATGTACATGGGTGAAAAAGATTAGAAAACAAAACGACGTTATGATCGCAGGTGGAGACTGGAATTGTGTACAAAACAAAAAACTGGACACAAGTGGAGTGTCATATGCATACTTACCAAAAAAGAATTTTGTAAAATTTCGGAAACATAATAATTTAGTAGATGTTTGGAGGAAAATGTTTCCAGAGAGGAGACAGTTTACGTGGAGGCAGTTATCTTTAGACCTTTACTCAAGACTAGATTATTGGCTCATGTCGAAAGAGCATTTTTCATATATCAGTTCAATTGACATAAAACCAGTGTTAAAGTGTGATCATAACGGGGTATCTATGAAACTTAGAATATTAACACACAACAGAGGAAATGGTTGTTGGAAACTAAATAACTCTATGTTGAATGATGAAGTGTATAAAGAAAATATCAAACGCATTATTCGTAAAGTCAATATTGAATTAAGTCATTTTGACAAACAGCTAAAGTGGGAAATGTGTAAAATTAAAATTAAAGAATTTAGTATGAAATATACAGTTGATGTTAATAAGAGAAGAAAGAAATATATTGCTAACATGGAAAGTGAATATAATAGCTTGTGTAAGAAAGTAGATGCGGGTTTATGTGCATGTGATATAGATAAAATGAAGTGTTTGAGACAAAAAATAGACAAATGGTATGAATATCAGTGCAAAGGTGCATTTGTGAGATCTCGGTCAAGATGGCTTGAATTTGGTGAAAAGTCAACAAAATATTTTCTTCAGCTTGAAAAAGCAAAAGGAAAGAAGAAAGAAATAGATTGTCTTGAAATTAACGGCAAAATGATTAGAGATGAACAAAAGATTTTGACACGTATACGAGAATTTTATTGTAATCTTTATAAGGAAATAATACCGGGGCTGAGTTTCACAAATTTAAAGACTATGTATCCAATATAAATCTACATGTTTTGACTGAAGAAGACGCAAATTTGTGTGAGGGAAGAATTACGGAGAACGAATGCTGGGGAGCATTGAAGTCAATGAATTTGAACAAATCACCTGGAAGTGATGGACTCAGTGTGGAATTTTATAAATGTTTTTGGGGGGACATTAAACATATGGTAATTGACAGTCTGAATGAGGGTTACGACAAAACACAGTTGTCCTGTACACAAAGTCAAGCTATCCTTACTTTATTGTATAAGAAAGGTAACAAAAATGTTTTAGATAATTGGCGACCTATTTCGCTGTTAAACATTGATTACAAACTTGCAGCTCGGATCCTTTCAATACGATTACAAAAAGTAATCTACAAACTTGTATCAGAGGATCAGGCTGGTTTTTTAAAGAATCGCTCTGCATCTGAATGTATTAGACTTATCCAGGATACTATTGATTATTGTCTTCTTGAAAATAAACAAGCTGTTATGATGTTCTTGGATTTCAAAAAAGGGTTTGATAACATTGATCATTATTTTCTATTTTCCTTGTTACGAGAACTTAAATTTAAAGATTCGTTTTTGAGATGGATTCAAACACTATACAATGGTGCTCATGGTCGTGTCTTAAATTTTGGTTGGATATCAGAGAAATTTGCAATAGAAAGAGGCGTTAGGCAAGGCTGCCCACTTTCAGCCCTTTTATTTATAATTGTTGCAGAGGTTTTAGCTATGAGAATTAAACAAAACACTAAAATAAAAGGAATCCAAGTCCCATACTTGAACGAAGATAAATCTGATTTTAAAGATATACGCATCGTCCAATATGCAGATGATACGACTATTATTACTAATTCTGTTCAGTCAATAAAAGAAATAATGAAAGAAGTAGAAATGTTTGGAGAACATGCGGGACCAAAAATAAACTGGACCAAATCAAATTTTATGAAATTAAATATGAATCATATTGAAGTTAAAGATTTACATTTTACCGAAGATCCAATAAAATGTCTTGGTGTATATGTAGGTAAAAATAGTTCTGCCGTTCAAGACCTAAATTGGGAAAGTAAAGTGGAAAAAATAAAGAATACACTAGATTTATGGAAAATGAGAAAACTAACACTAGGCCTATATGGAAAAGTTGTTGTAATTAAACTGTTAGTTATGTCCCAGATAGTACATACTGCTACGGCAGTCCCGATCCCTCCTAAAATAATAAGACGTATAAATAAACTAGTTTACTCATTTTTATGGAATTCTAAAAAAGAAAAAGTGAAACGGAACATTTGTTACAATCCTGAAGTAGAAGGAGGGTTAGGGATGGTAGATTTAGAGTCGAAATGCCGATCACTTCGTCTATCATGGATTTGTAAATATTTGAGAAATGAACAAAATGCTTGGACAGTTCTGTTCGAATATTGGACTCAGAAAATTGGGAAGGTGCCTCTTTGTTTGAATTTTAATTGCAAAAAGATCGACATGTATCATATTTGTAGGAAAAGAAAGTTGCCTAACTTTTATGTTGACATGTTTTGTTCTTGGGCTGAACTGAAATATATTGATATGTTTAAAGTAACAGATATAGAAAATGAAATAATCTGGTATAATAGTAATATTAAATATAGGAATGAGTTATTGCATTTTCCAAACTGGAAAAAAAATAATATCCTTAAAGTAAAGCAAGTCTTAGCAAATGGTATTTGGAAAAAAGTTGATTCAATTTGTATTGATTTTCAAGAAAACGAATTACTTTCCTCCTTTAAATTATCAAAGTTAAAAAGTGCATTTCCGAATTTTTGGTTACAGAAGTTACGTAATAGGAGGCAATATGTAAATGGTTCACCGTCTGAAGTGGAATCCAGTTCAATTGAAATGGTAACAGGTGACTCCATTGAGGTAGCGGGCATGAGAGCCAAACATTATTATAATATGATGTTAGAAAGAAATAAACAAGAACTGCCGTGTATTTATTTTTGGAACGCTTATTTTGAATTACCGAATGACTTTGATTGGAAGTCAGTATTTTATTTTAAATTTCACTTTATAAATGACAACAAAATTAAGCAGTATAATTTTAAATTTGTCCACGGGATACTACCCTGCAAAGACAACTTATGTAAATGGAAGATTAAAAATGACAATTTATGTAATATTTGTAAGATCCCAGAAACAAGCAACCACCTTCTTTTTACTTGCAAAAAAGTTTCGTTATATTGGAAGATTTTACTCAAATTAATCGATAGTTTATTTAATGTAAGAATTGTTTTGAATGAACAAATTTTGTTAATCGGTTATGAAATAGAGAAAAAAGAAATGAATATAGTAAATCTTATGTTGAATTTTGCTCAATTTATTATATATAGAAATTATATCAGAGACTGCTTTGGAAGTAAAAATCACACGATGAATGCTTTATATTTATTTAAAGAATTAAAGGTTGAAATTAGATCATATCTTAGTATAAAATGTAATAAGAAGAAATTCCACATAAGCGAAGTTGAAAAAGTATTGTCAATTATTTAGTTCCTGATTTATGTCTTCACACTATGCGTTATGTTATGACTTTGTGAAATTTTATATTATTGTAAATAATTGTCATTTTGAATAATAAAGTCCCTCGAAAGAGGATAAATAGAAAAAAAATATGACACATGTTCTAACAACTTTGCTGTATTATATTTATCATGTCATGCTTCTCATTATATATTGTTTATGTGAAACGGAAAAAGAATAAATAAATAAATAAATATATACGGAATCAACTTCCAACAGATTTAATAGACGATGGAGAAAAATCATCTGTGATTATTGTAACTTTGACGAAATTACATTTGATTCAAACGCAACATTTCTGCAAATTGTTCATGAGGGTCGTTATGAAATTAATATTGGTGGATATAATTATATTACGGGGGTTAACCTCGATTAGCACTTTGCTATTATTTTTTCTATTTCTCTCTTTTTTTTAATAAATTGTTTATCTTCATGTTTTATCTGTTACATGATTATCAAGTCAAATAAGCATAACAAATTCATCACTATCACCTCCTTGTCTTAAAATAATTATGGCTTCACTATAATATAGGGCTACTTTTGTTTCGATATTGACATTCCATTGGTATTACGTGTACAGTAATACAAAAGAAGCGTTCTATAACTATACAAAGATTCCAAGATGCCCTTGGCTCACTCCAGGCATTTTGCGCCCAATTAACAGGAAGAATAATCTTTATCTAAAAACAATTTCAAAACCATGTGATAAGAACACAAAGCAGTATACTGATTACAAGAACCTACTTACAGGTATATAATTAGAAGTTCCACAAAAATTGTACTTTTGTAACCAGTTTGACTTATACAAAAAGACGTACAAAATACTTGGAAAATTATTACGAATGTTTTACAAGGCAACCCAAAGAAGTGTTTGGTTTCAAAAATAATCTCAGATGGGGAAATTATTGAAAACCCTCAAAGCGTGGCAAATGCATTTAACGATTTTTTTTTTCTCCGGTATTGGCCCAAATCTTGCCAGTATCATTCCTGACTCTTCTAATCATTTCACAGATTTTCTTAAGTATCCTAACCCTATACTCAATATATTTTTCACCTACAGACGAGACGGAGGTTGCAGGTATAATTCATGAGTTAAAGAATAAACATAGTTCAGGGCATGACACCATTAGTAATGCTTTAATTGAAATAACATTTAAACGAAAATGTTAAAACCCTGACTTATATATTTGCAATTTGTCCGATACTGGAGTTGTCACTACAGCAAGGAAATTAGCTCGAGTTATTCTTATTTTTAAAAAGGGAGACAATATTATGATAGGAAATTACCGACCAATATCGTTGTTGACAAAAATATAAATGATTTTTATAAATCCTCAGATGTTTTATCATTTATTCTTTTTGCAGATGACTCTAATATTTTCTTTTCCCACAGAGACCCACACGTTATAATTGCCACAATCAATCAAGAATTAGAACGAGTTTCTGAATGGATCAAGGCCAACAAATTATCACTCACTCTACAAAAGACCTACTACATGGTCTTTAGTAATATCATAAATGAGCTTCCAGGTAATGTAGTTTTTGATCATACGAATATACAAAAAGTTCTAAACACTAAATTTCTGGGAATCACCATTGATGATAAGCTATTATGGAAAGGTCACATAGATAATATTTGTAAAGTCGTTTCTAGAAATATAATAAACAAGGTAAAATTTTACTTCCTAACTCGTATACTTTTAAATCTGTATTCCACACTGATCATTCCACATTTAAACTATAGTAGCATGGGCAGTTGTGCCGACTATCAATCAAATAGAATTTTTCTTTTACAGAAAAAAGCGCTGCGTGTTATATGTCATGTGGATTTCAATTGCAATCTTCCATGTTATTATAAAAGATAATTATGTTAATGTTATATTTATTCTTGGGAACCTACACAAACAAGCTATGCTTTCCAATAGGTTCTTTTTTCATTTCATGATGTTGTACTTTGTAAATCATTTTTGTTTGTATTTGGAAATGAAATGAAATAAACCTTGCATCAATCAAAAAAATAAAAATAAAAATATACGCATATAGTAGGTTATGGTTGGGTTTTAGTTTTGTTTGACTTTTTAATACTTTACTATCTCTTTTACATTGCTAAAGGAATATCGTTTTCAGTTTCAGTTTCAATTTATTGTTAACTCTTACTGTGCCAAGGGGTTTTAATAGCTCTCTTCAAAATTTTACCAAAATCTGATCAATGCTTACTTTTCAAATGTATGCACTTCATTAACCATCTATTATTTCACAAAATATTGTGTACAAAACTTGTGGAAAATTTTTTACCATTTCTTATGATACTACACATTATTACTTTACCCTACTTTATGGATAAGAACTATTCAAGATCACATTTGGGTTTCTTTTGTGTACATTATATTTTGGTTTCCCATTGTTTAATGTTGAATTAAAGGACAAGTAACCCCACGTGATATTCTAGATGCACCTATTGTCTGCTACGTCTTTCCATGGAGGCTGCCATTTTGTGCATGACACGGATCATTAGGTACCATATGCATTGATAATAGCCTACCTTTACAACAGATACGTCGCTTTGTTCTGATTGTATTACGATTGTTATTGGCCATGGGCCTAGATAATTGACGACCCATGAGTTCTAATAGCCATCCTGTAAAGCAGATTCCTCGCTTTGTTTTGGTATTGTTACGATTGTCTCCGTCCTTGACGTCAATTCTCCGTCCTTGACGTATATTTTTTATGAAGTATATTTTTTATGAACAAATTAAGACCTTTTAAAAAATATATAAAACTAAACTTACATTTCAGAATATGTGACTTTATCTAATATATATTTGTCCTCTAAAAATCAATTACAAGTTAACGATGAAGGAAATTTTACTTGGGATGAAAAATATGTTCGTGTACACATAAAGTAATGGCAGCCCCCTTATTATTGCTAGCAGACGATAACTTGGCTGGAAAATAGTGATTTATATCTATATCCTGTGTTTTTACATGAAATTGCATGTATCAAATAAGAGGCATATACTACACCATTCAAAATAAGCTAATTCATACGCTGAGGTTAATTTCCCTTTAAGGTATATCTTTTAACAGATCTGCACTTTTCTCTGAAATTTTCTATGGTAGCATATAATTATAATCATATATTAAGAATGCTGGATTTATGCTCGAAAATTTAAATATACATTGGCCACCATATACCTTTCCTGTGGTCGAGCAATATTATTGGTGAATTAAAATGACAAGTCTATCTGTCACATATAGGCCTACATGCCATCGGCACTGAAAGAGTTAATTCCTATTTCACATTTTACAATGTTTTCACAATATAGATGGTACAAACAATATAAATGGTACAAACAAGATAAAATGGTACAAACGAACATGAAATCTATTGTCAGAGAAAAATAAAAGAAGGTGAGTACCCCATATCTATATGTTTACATGCAGTATTAGGGCCTAGTTGAGAAGACCGGTCTAAAAAGAAAAGTGAAAATTTTGTATCGCAGTAATCAAATTCGTCAATGAGTCATTTTCATTACAACAATTATAAGTTAATAAGAATTCACATTATTTTAATAAAAAAGCATTTTCTGTACGTCGTGGCAATTTCTGCTGCATACCAAAGTGCTGACATAATCCAGCATTTTTCTCAATAGGGCCTAATTTCCAATGGCTTAATATTGGCGCAACGCTCTACATGGAAATGATCATGTATAAAACACTAAAGTCTTGTTCACACAATCGTACCGCAATAAACCTAAAAAAGAAGAAACTGCATGTAACAGACAAACAAAAACGCCGGCGGCAAATGAAAAAGACATAAATGTAATGCACTTCACATTTCTGCATGTATTTATAACATTGAAAACACAGATCCCTCCTCCCACGTACACACACACACACTCAAACTTGTTATTTGTTTATACGTAAAATTTTATTTTGCGGCCGTGTTTTATTTTTTAATCATTTTATGTTATTTCATTTTTATTGAGCTTACCGCGTCAAGTGTGACACTGTGTGAATGACTTTAAGCATCAAAGAATAAGGTTCATGAAGCACACAATGTGCAATAAAATTTATTATTACCTATAAGGCAGTTTAGCGGCGCATTAAAAACGTATATTTTTGTCAGCTTGACTTGCACGTGCAATATGATATAACTAGTGCATGGTCTATCATGCACTATACTGGATTATGTGCACGATTAATACTGAATTATCCCTAGTGCAGGTTTGTTTCACCAAGGCCGCAGGCCAAGGTGAAATAGACCTGCAAGAGGGATAATTTACTATTTGGAGTTCATATAGTCCAGTAATGGTGCATAAAGAACATGCACTAATTGTTATAGTAAATAGACCCCTAGATCTATAACTGTTATTGTGTATTAGGCCCGAATTCCCCTTGCAAAAAATCAAAGTTATAGTGCACGATCGTGCATTATATCAAAATTTGTGCACGTCACGTGATGCGAATCTAACCAATCACAGCGCTAATTATACATACAGTATTTACTATCAGGGCATATTCCATGCAACACCAAATTTCCCACAGGCTACTTTACTAAATTCAACGTATTTTGCCTGGTCAGTGCGCTTTTATTAAAGTGCATGCGCGCCGTAAGGCTTAAACAATGGATACGCGCGGTAACAATTTACGTCACAATAATATTGCTCGGCCCAGATTTCATACATGTATGAATAACCTGAAATCAGATCGAGGTACTGACAGGCAAACAGACGTGTTTGTAATTGCTACAAGACAGGTATATACAATCGTGATATAGGTAATAATAATAATAATAATAATAATAATAATACTATAATAATAATACTGAATGACTTCTCTTTCGTGGGACACTGTAAGGGTATATCGCACTCGCTTTGAAAATATTTCACTCGTCGTGCCGACTCGTGAAATATGCTCATAGCTCGTGCGATATCTTTGTATCCCACTCAAGGCCATTCAATTATATAAATATTCTCTCTAGGAGGCTTGAATTTCTCTCTATTTTCGTTTTTGTACTTTTTTACTATATTTTCACTCCCAAGAGGAGACACGTTAATTACCACACGATTATATTTGGAGAGTACTTCGGACTTACTTGTCTGCGAGCACTCCAAAGAAAATAGATCCAACCAGATAACCACAGTAAAACACAGATTGGGCGTAGTCTGGAAGGTTCTTCTTCTCACATACCAGATCCCACTGCGATGGTAAACAAGCACATTTACAAAATGCAATAAAATATATAGAAAGAAATACAAATATTTGTCGAGAGAGAGACAGACGTGCAAAACAGGGAGATGACGCAATATGAGTCTCGTAATCTGAGCTGAATTTGTCAAAATTTCCTTTGAGATGAGACCCAACAGTTCCCCCCTCCCCCCCCCCTCCCCCCAAAGAAAGAATAAAAATGAAATAGTTCGGGAGCTCCTGATACGAGAATCAATCGCAAGTTTTCCAATCAATCGCAAATTTCCAATTTCCTATCTCTGAAGTACAGACTTGCGATTAATATAAGTTGCAAATTATTTGCCATCAATCGCAACTACAGTGCGTATCATAACAAAACGCAACAAGATTTGATTTCAAATTTGTGAAGATTGTGTTAACATTACACCAAAGTGAGTAGCAACATCTTAAAACCACATATCTCCTCTTTCCAATGATATCTTATTTATTCATACACGGTCATGGATGGCTGAGTAATCATTCTTTTTGGACAATGGGTCAAATTGGACTTGGGACCAAGTTTAGACACTGCAAGAATCAATGCACCTTATCAGAAATTAACTTAACAAATGGAATAATGAAATTAATAATCGCAACTTACCATTGTCTTCTTTCGAATATCTCTTTTTAACATTACATCCCATGCCCCTCAACATGGCCCCGAATCCTTTCCACACAGAGATTAGATCTTTTCTCCATCTCACGCACCGCCCTGCGAATCATTGGGGAGTGGCCACCACGATCTCCGGATCTGACTTGTTGTGACTTTTTTCTTTGGGGTTATCTCAAGAGCAAAGTGTTCATTACCCCTCCACCTGACATTGCAACTCTGAGACAAAGAATCACTGATGAGTTTGAAGCTCTACGCCACCAAGCCCCAATGATTCGCAGGGCTGTGTGTGAGATGGAGAAAAGAGCTAATCTCTGTGTGGAAAGGATTAAGGGCCATGTTGAGGGGCATGGGATGTAATGTTAAAAAGAGATATCCGAAAGAAGATAATGGAAAGTTGCGATTATTAATTTCATTATTCCATTTGTTAAGTTAATTTCTGATAAGGTGCATTGATTCTTGCAGTGTCTAAACTTGGTCCCAAGTCCAATTTGACCCATTGTCCAAAAAGAATGATTACTCAGCCATCCATGACCGTATATGAATAAATAAGATATCAATGGAAAAAGGACATATGTGGATTTAAGATGTTGCTACTCACTTGGTGTAAAGTTAACATAATCTTCACAAATTTGAAATCAAATCTTGTTGCGTTTTTTTTTTTGGATACGCACTGTATAAGACAGGTCCCTGAAGTGCCCTTTTTGTAATCCTTAGCCTATTTAAGCAATTTATTATTCTTTTATCATTAGAATGCAAACAAAAATGACAGTATATATTAATAATAATAATAATAATAAATGTGACTTATAGAGCGCCAAATCCATCTTGAAAATAAGTTGCTCAAGGCGCTGAAACAAACCAAATTCACTATTAATTACTATAATATTGAACAAATAAATAACGTTTCAACTGTGTTTTGAATTCAATGGAGAAAACAAATGAAAGGGTCTATTATCATTACTGCTTTAGATGAAATTGCTGGGGTTTTCTAAAAATAATAAAAATGGATTCAATGCAAAGAAAACCCACATCTTGTATAATGGACGTCTTTAGTTGGCTCCTGTCGTATTCCCAACCGTTAGGGCACGGGATAGTCTCGGCGGTGCCATTCAGCGTATAGTCGTAGGAAGGGTGGAACTCCACGCCTTAATTATTGCCAAAGAGGGAAATGGACACAAAGTCATATCAAATGTATGTAATTGGGTCAGATTTATCAGATTCTGCTAGTAAAAGCAGTGATTCAGATTCAGATTCCTATACCACTTTCAAACAATCATAACAAACAAGTGTATAACATAAATACTGCATAACATAAATATACCTTTCGGACAAGAAAGATGTGTTTTATAACTTTTAGTAAATAATTTCACAATAAAATGATACACAATTATGACCTAAGCAATTTTGTTTCTTTGAAAATAGGGTAACATGTCGTTTTTCCGAAGGTTCGTTACTCCGACGAAATTCCGAAAATGACATAGGCAGGGGTTCATATAATTTTGAAAATGAAAAATGGTTCATATTCCGAAAGGTTATCCAATGTAGGGCTTTATTGCATTTTCAGAATTATATGATCGAACCTTCGGATTATGAACCTTTTTTCATCGTCGGAATTATGAATCTTGAGAATAACGAACCTTCGGAGTAATGCATCAAATTTTCGGAATTATGAATCCTATTTCATTTTCGGAATTATGAATTCCCTGCTGTAGGGGAAATTTGTGTTTCGGAATTAGGAACCTTGAAAAAAACGAGTCCCCCCCCCCCCCCCCCCCCCCCGTCTTGTCTCCCAGATACAAAGACATTATAAAAGAAAGGATAAAATTCGCTTGGACAACTGCCTCTTTAGTGGAAATGGAGTCAGGTTATTTTCTTAAAGGAGAATTAACCTCAAACAATAAAGACGATAGTGTTCAAAGGTGTTATTTATTCCTACTTGTTAGACTATATGGCTTCGCGTCAAAATATACGAGATCGATACGAATCAGGATTTTCTGAGCAGAATTTATCATCTGCTAGCAATATGTATCGTCTGCTAGCAATACATGGGGGCTGCCATTTTTTTTATGTGTACAAGAAGATTTTCTTAATCCAAATGCCCAATTGCCTTTTTCAAAATTAAAAACCCATTTGAGATTTAAAATATAGAATAGATATGTCAATTTATTTTTAAACTGAAGATTTCCTTATATATTTCTGTTGAAAATCGATATTCGCTTAATATAAATCTATTTTCTAGATACTGTGACGCAATGGACGGAGCAAATTAATTCAAATTTTATGGATGCTTCTTCCCTGAGCATCTATATAGCGGCAAACTATGCATTCACCTGCTTTCGGATAATGGGACTTGAAAAGTCAGAATGCATGCTGCATATATTATGCTCTGCTCTGTTTGGCAAACCCAAGAAAATAGATTTTTGTTAAGCAAAACCAGACAATTTAAAAGTATCATTATAAAGATTTAATTTTTATAAATCATGTAAACACCCACTTTATATTTTTCGTCACATATGGGATTTTAGGTAATGAAGAAAATCAATTTAGGTCTTGGATTCAAAATATCTTCCTGACCGGAACATTTCTCGATGGTTCATGTACAAATCCAAATCAGCAAGAAAATGGCAGCCCCCATGTAAATGAGTAGTAGACGATACCGGGTGTTGGAATATCTTTATTATACCCTTTTCTGATATCTTATTGGAAAATGATTTAGGCCAATAAGTAGGAATATACTACACCTTTCAATATAAGTAAATTTGTACTCAGGGGTTAATTCTCCTTTAAAGTCCCAAACCGATTCCTGGCCCATTGGTGCATTGTAATGTAATTTTTTGTTCGGTGTGACGTCGGTCTCGTCGGTGTGACCGAGACCTGGGGGGTGTTTCATCAAGTGTCTTGTCGGTGATTTTTACTGACAAATTTGCTCTCAGCCAATCAGATGCAAGGATTTCAGTAGCTTATAACAGGGCCCTGTGTATATCTATACCGTATATACACTTCATTATTAAAGCTCACGAACAATATCTCTCAATAATGATTTTTTTTCAGAGAATGTATCATAATAGAGTGATTATCGTTTTGTTTTTACCTGTGATATTATACATAGAGCACTGGTTGTAGACGAGATCGCCGTCGTCCCCGTATCGACTTGGAATGCTACCGTACTTCTTCGCCTCCTCGCACTCCTCATGTGAGAAGTTCCACGCCGTGCAGTTCTCATGTTCCCAGTCTTCGGCCTGTTTTTTTTTAAACAATATAACAAACATTATAAACTCTCACTGCATGTGATTGTGCTATATTGGCTTTTGCTCTTTTTTCCTTCGAGATTCTTACCCAGATTCTAACCATGCAGTGTAGTAAACTGTATTCCATATAATCTTCTTCTTATATAGTCTCCCTTTTCTCCTACTCTTCCTTCTTCTTCCTATATACTCCTTCTTCTTCCTCTATTACTCCTTCTTCTTCCACTATCACTATTCCTTCTTGTTCATCTCCCCTTCTTATAATTATTGCCAACTTCGTCTTGTTGTTGTTGTTGTTCTTCTTCTTCATTACTATTACCACCATAAATTTTCTCCTTTTTTTTTTCTTGTTTCTTCTTCTTTTAACCTGTCTTCTTCTTCTCCGTCTTCTTCATCATTATCCTCTAGTTTTTCTCCTTTTATGTGGGTCTCTCCTCCCCTTTTCTATAAAGCCTCTTTGCAAGTATAGCTATTATCAGCTCTCTTTTTGCTTTTTTCTATCCATATCCTCTCGTTTTTATACCGTTTTCTCTCTTTGCTATTCCATTATCTTTTTAAAATAAAACATTATTTAAAAAAAATCTTTTCATCCTCACCGTACACCAATGGTCTGTAGTCCCAGCTATAAAAACCTGTGTCATGGAGTGAAATGCCGTGCTGGCAGCCATCAAACATACGATGAAATAGACGCGCCTCTGATAGGGACCGAACGAGCCCAGCTCCACAAGAATATCGTCAAAACGCATCCTGGCTGATGATCGCTTACAACATAAACAGAGAGGGTAATACTTTCATAGGAATCATACCTTCAAAACGGCCACGAAGTATACAAATACATGTACCTCACTTTCAAACCTCTCCCCCTCCATCCAAAAAAAGCAGACTTTTAGGATTTCAGCTATACCTTAATTTGCCGGGAAAATATGCATAATATACAGGGTTGGAAAAAAGTTTGGAATATTTTTTTGGCGATGAGTATGTCTGATTTTAAATGCTAGTTTCTACTATATTGTGATGAATAATTCATCCAATTCGGATTAACTTTGTTGAATGAAGTCTACTGTTCCATCTTGTACCAAAGATTACGTAATATTGTTAAACATGTTACAATGGCTGACCAATGAACCACATGTTGTCAGATTTGCTCTATTTGTGTTTGAACATCTTGTTATACATTTCTGTACTTCACGTGGAATTTTGAAAAAGCTACGTGCAGTTTGCAGTCATTTTGAGGACTTCGGTATAGCAATTAAACTGTATCTGATTATTTAACTTTTTCGTTAGACATTTGCAAAAACAGCAAATATACGCTTGCGAATTCCAAGTGGACCTCTGCACTGTGTGATAAGCCTGATTTTTAATGCTGTGCTTTTAAAGTTAAAAAGGGACACATATCTTTTATTTGAACCTCAAAGAAGAACTTAAAATGACGAGGGATATGTTTAAGACAAGAAATAATTCTTGGAATAAAAATATTCCAAACTTTTTTCCAACCCTGTATATAGTATAACCATCAATATCATTATTATTATTATTATTATTATTATTATTATTATTATTATTCAAATAATTTCTTGGTACTGCAAAATTTCAATATGGCACGAAAAAGAGACATGATAACGAAGCTTTTCGACCTGCACTCATCAGGTTATCACGCAGGTATATAACAAATTACTTGAAATCAACTATATTATACTCGGTGAACCCGGACGCAACCTAGACGCCGTAATTTCAGAACAATCGCAAAGCTTGGACGAACTCCTTTTGTCTGCACAGAAGAGGTTCTTGCGATTGAATGTAAGCAGCTTCCAGAAAGCGTAAATGCGCTGAGCTTCTGGCCCGGACATAATTGAGAATTGATCGTCGGCATAGCTTTGTGCGCAAGCTGGATTGTTCAGCAAGTGGAGACCAATTGCTGAATCGCATTTGGCTATCTTTGGTCTGTTAGCGTGCATTTCAGATTTGCAGGCACGGACGGGCTGCGTGCGCTGATTGGTTGTACGGTTCCGAATAATCGAGGGAATGTGTTGTTTAATGCGATCAGCCAACCGCTGAGAAGTACGGCCCACGTACCTGGCATCGCACCGGCACTGAAATTGGTAAATAACATTACTCAAGTGGGGGGTGGGTAGTGGGTGGTGGCACTGCGCGGACTTAAAGCCAATCCTGATATTCATATATGCAAATATATATGCAAACCCGATAAGGGCACCGGTGTCGTCATTCTGAATAAAAGTGACTATGTTAACAAAATGTCTGACATTCTTCATGATGAATCAAAGTTTTGTCGCATAGGTGCTGTCCCAGAACATGATCGCACAGCCACTTTGGAAACCAAGCTCCAACGACATTTATTAGATTTATGTAAACGCGGCGATTTGTCTAAGCCAGTTTATGATAGAATTCGACCACATGGCTCGCTAAGACCCCGCATGTACGGCCTCCCCAAAACCCACAAAACAAACGTTCCGCTTCGTCCTATTCTATCGATGGTTGGGTCAGCGCAGCATGAACTGGCAAAATGGCTAAGCGAGCAACTTCAGCCAGTCTTAGATTGTTTGTTCATACTGTTAGAGATTCGTTTACGTTTGCTAAACTCGTCCGCGATCTGCCCCTTGATAATAGTAATTGTGTTATGTGTTCATTCGATATCTCTAGCCTATTTACCAACGTGCCACTGAAAGAAGCTATTGACATCTGTGCTTCTTATCTCTATCATGGCGACTTAGACTCACCACCTGTTCCTGAGCCCGTATTCATTGATCTCATGAACTTTGCCACTCGCGCGGTTGAGTTTAGTTTCAATGATACGATGTATTCACAGATAGATGGTGTGGCTATGGGATCCCCATTAGGCCCCGCGCTTGCTAACATTTTTGTTGGCTTTCATGAAATGCGCCTGCTACAGAACGCCACCGATCTTAATATAGTCCCACATGTGTATTGTCGGTATGTTGATGATACGTTTGCAATTTTTGATAACCGCGCAGCGTGTGAGGTTTTCCTTACACAACTGAACCGGCTCCATCCCGCGCTAAAATTCACATGTGAAATTGAACTGTCCAATGCGCTCCCATTTCTCGACGTTCTCGTTGAGAGAAGTGATGGGAAATTCATCACTTCCGTCTACCGCAAGCCCACATTCACCGGGCAATACACGAGATGGGACTCGTACAGTGCAACTTCATACAAGATTGGGCTCATTAGAAACTTAGTGTGCCGCGCCCTTAGGATTTGCTCTGCGTGCAAATTAGCTCCCGAAATCGCGAAAATCAAAACTATTCTCCTTGACAATGGTTACCCTGAGCATGTTATATCTCGCACCATAACACGGACGCTGGAGGCACAATCCAAATCTGACACCAGATTTGGACCTGCCAAATGCCCCGTGTATCTCAAACTACCCTGGAGGGGTAAGGTATCTGACAAATACGCCAGTCAGATCAAACACGCAGTGTCACGTTGCTATTACGCGGTTTCGACACGCATTGTGTTTTCTACACACAGGATGCTACCGTCAACTAGCAAGGATGTACTACCCACCCCCCACTTGAGTAATGTTATTTACCAATTTCAGTGCCGGTGCGATGCCAGGTACGTGGGCCGTACTTCTCAGCGGTTGGCTGATCGCATTAAACAACACATTCCCTCGATTATTCGGAACCGTACAACCAATCAGCGCACGCAGCCCGTCCGTGCCTGCAAATCTGAAATGCACACTATAAACAGACCAAAGATAGCCAAATGCGATTCAGCAATTGGTCTCCACTTGCTGAACAATCCAGCTTGCGCACAAAGCTATGCCGACGATCAATTCTCAATTATGTCCCGGGCCAGAAGCTCAGCGCATTTACGCTTTCTGGAAGCTGCTTACATTCAATCGCAAGAACCTCTTCTGTGCAGACAAAAGGAGTTCGTCCAAACTTTGCGATTGTTCTGAAATTACGGCGTCTAGGTTGCGTCCGGGTTCACCGAGTATAATATAGTTGATTTCAAGTAATTTGTTATATACCTGCGTGATAACCTGATGAGTGCAGGTCGAAAAGCTTCGTTATCATGTCTCTTTTTCGTGCCATATTGAAATTATTATTATTATTGTTATTTTTCTTATTATTGTTGTTGCTATCTTTATTGTTATTATTATTATCATCAATATTATTATCATTGTTATCATTATTATTAATCCAAGGTTAATATACTCAGTCTGGTATCAGGAAGAAAGGCGTGAACTCAAATATATACATATTATGATCCAGCCATATTACCGCGCTACTATTACCACGAAAAGCTGAATATTCAAAATTGTATAAACAGCTACGAAATAAAGAATGTCGACGAAAGTTTCAAACTCGACCGCAAATACCTTATTAAATATCAAAATAATACATAAATGAACAATCAGTATCATTATATGTAATAGTCATATCTCAGATATTGGGTTACAACCAGGGTTAATTGGCGGATTAAAATCCCTTGGATTTAAATCATGATTTAAATCGCGATTTAAATCACCTCGGTTTTTTTTTTTAATCACTGATTTAAATCATCCCCATAGACTTCTGTATTATATACAATGATTATGTTTTATAAATGATTTTTCAAATGAAAATAATGGCAAATTTGCACATTTAGGCATTGAAAGGCACAACAATGCTGATAAATGCTTTCATAATTCCATTTGTACCCCTACAAACCCAACAAAATCCTACTGTTCAGACAAATCTTAAATGGAAAAGAGAATAAACCCGGATTTTTTTGCGAATGTTTATCACTAATTCACTTCACTTCCAAAAACTTTAGGCTTTGAGAATAATGTTTGTGATGTGATTTTATTTTGTTATCAAACAAGATTTAACTTTATATGTGAAATCTTACAAGGAAAACTTACAATGTTTAACCTTTAAGGTGAAAAGACTACTTACAAATTAACTTTAATGATTCATCTAATACAGGTCCATGGCCAAAACATATTCTCATTTTCGTTCATTCACATCATTTATCACTCACTGATTTAAATCTCTTTCACAGACAATGTTGTACTTTGAGAAAATGTTTCCATATTATGTCAAAATAGATGTAAGAAAATAAATCATATTTATGGTTGGGTAACAGGGTTGATAGTATTACTAAAATTTGTTCAAGTATGCTGGATGTGGGGGAGGGGCACTGTTATAATCCATTGGCATCTTTGTTTTCATGTTTTCATGTTTTTGGCGGTTTGTCCATGCAGGTGTCCAAGCGTATCCTTGCATGCATATACTGTGCGTTTGTATACGTCAATATGTTATTTCTTATTACTGCTAGAACTTTAGAGCTGCTGATTGGTTTTTAATGAAACATGGGTCAAATATGTACCAATAAACTGATTAGACTTTGTTCAATAGTGATCACACAAGAGACATTCAAATTTAGATGCAAGGTTTTAGCCCGTTACAAAGAACTTAAACTGTTATGGGAGTGTGGAGGCATAAATATTGGTTGTGATGCAGTTAAATTGCTCAGTAGAAATTTGTAACAATATACTAATTAACATTTTTGCAAGGAATTCTCAAACTCTTCAAAACTTTAACTCTGAAATCTAACCAGTTTATCCTTGCATCACAGTACATATACTTGACAACTCTGAAGTCTATTCAGATAATTGCTGCCTAAGAGTACCTACTTGACCCAAGTTTAATTAAAATCCAATCTAGTGGTCCTGAAGTTAATGTGATAACAAGAATATAACAAACAGACAGACAGACAGACAGATGCACTCAAGGATGGAACTCTGAATGCACAGCCCAAAAATGCCCCCCGCTCCTTTAGAGTGGAGGCACAAAGGCAATTTTGAATTTGAAATAGGAAGACAATTTTTGCTTCTTTTCGAGAGAATTTTTAAAAAGTTGATTACATAAAAATCATGTGATTCAAAACGTAAAACACAGATTTCATTTTCTTAAATCACCAATTTTAATCAACTTTGATAACTGCTATGTATGAGGAAATAATGGTGGAATAAAAATTATCTATAGGCAATTTCATTTTTGAAATATATGTACACATTTGGTGCCTCTGGAGGAAATTAAAAAAAAAATGTTTATTGGTTATGTAATATTTTTTAACTGGGCTAAATTACAAATTAAACTGATAAGAACAATGCTAGGGGTAAAATTTATGATAAGATTAAGATTGATGCTATCATTACGCTCAGATTTCTTTCTAATTGAACATAATTTCTGATGAAATTTAAAAAAAAAATTTAAATTTAAAAAATCCGATTTAAATTTTAAAAAATCGCCAACCCTGGTTACAACTGATTCAGGCAACCGCACATTTATATATAGAGGTGCCTAAGAATGGAACTCACTTTCAGAGGATCAGAGCACCCCTCATAAATAGGTAATTTCAAATCTAAACTGGTATATATGAGACTATTGCTTCTCCTTAATATAAGCGTGAATGGAGCAATTATTTTCAATTGATCTTATGTTCATTATATCACAACAAAGCTGAAATGATGATCATCTTTTCAGGTTTATTAGACAATACAGATTTGCTAGTTAAAGAGCAATCAACAAATAAGCATCTTATGGTGGTGTTTAATTTACCGAATTACAGAATGATGTTTCTTTTCTTTTCGGAAATATAAATACTATTACATCTTATGTTGTGGAATGGAAAGGTAAACTAATATATATCTAATTTTATAAGACACCGAAAACTTACCTTGTTTGAGATTCCACTAACTTTTTACTCTCTTTTTAAATTTGTTTTTGTAATGCATGTAGCTCTTCTTTGCCTAATTTTATCGAGACTTTAAATAGGTGATAGATTTCTTTTTTTTAAACATAATCTAATTATATATTTTGTGTCCTTTTACATTTACTATTATCGTATTTTATTTTTCATACTATATATCCTTAAAATGTGTTTATATATTTTAGTTTTTACACTTTATCCTGTTGAACTCTTTCATTTTGATATGTTCTGTAACATTTTTTCTAAGCTTTATTTTAATTTCTATATGATTTATAGATTACTTTCTCGTATTTTCCATGCATGTAATTGTTGTTTTGATATTTGTATTTATATCTTATTATTCATGGTATTTTATTGATACACGACCCCACTGTAATCAGCCAAGCAGCTGAATTGGGCTTTTACCGTGTTTAAATAAATAAATAAAATAAAATCTTATTCTACTCTTCTATGCACTAACGGTTATTTGATTTAGGTTAATATAGCTAAAACCGATAATCCATTAAATTACATCGTGTGCCTCCCATTGCAGTTTTCCTGTTCTATATTGCTCACATTAGTGATTGTAATAATTTTATCCATTATCTGTATTTATTTTTGTATTACGCATGTAAACAAAACAAACAGATTTATGGATGACAAAGTGTTGAAATGAATAGAGACGTTTAAATCTTTGTCAACTGACTTTGTTCGAAGTAGGTCAATGTGCATTGTAATGTGACCAAAGGGCCTTTAATAAACAGCACGATAAAGTCATGTTTCCCCGGTACGTGGAATATACCAAAAAAGTTTCACCTATATCAAATGATATCATCTTAGAATAAAAAATGTTGACCAAAGCTGAAATAAAATTTTTATTCAATCATATACTCTTCCGCACTGACTACGCAAATTTACTTTGTTCGAATCGTAAAATTAATTGTACAGTGTGATCAAAGGCCTTATTTCACTTTGAGACAGTACATGAACACATAAACAAGCTAAATGTTTCAACTATAAAAATGGTATTATCAGTTCAGAATAAAAATGTGTCGACAAAAGATGATAAAATTTGTATTAAATCATTACTTTGCAAATTGACTTTGTTCGAAGCGTAGTAAAAATAGTTGTAATGCGATCAAAGGCCTTATGTTACAACAGTAAAAGTCACTAAATTGTTCCGGTATACGTGTATGCCACAAAAAAAATGCCGAATGTTTCAGCTATAACATGGTATGATCAGCGAATAATAATTTAAAAATTTTAAGAGTCATATTGTCCCGGTACTTGAAATGTATCAACTTTCCAGTTTCTAAATTTTGCAAGCGACTGAAGCTCGCAAGAAACATTTTTTTTTGTACATATTTAAAATGTTAATTTTACCCCCAAAATTTACTAGATACTCTCTTAATTTCTAAGACTTATTTTTAAGTCCAAATGATTTATATTTAAGTCCAAGAGAGTTTTAAACCAGTGACAAAGCAAGTCCTTATGACTTGTTTTGTCACTGGTTTAAGTCTTAGAAATTAAGAGAGTATGAAAACTTCAGATAGATCATGCACCTCACTGCCTAAACATGAGATTGTGGGTGCCCAAATATTAGTAATTACACAATTCTCGGGGGCTGCAGCCCCCAGCCTCCGGCTTATTCGCCTATATGTATAATACATATTTATTTCGATTACGTTTAATAAATATTTATTTCGATAGCGCTAAAAATTATACAAAAAAGGATATTAATTAAACATTAATACATACTGTATATTCTGCTATATATAAACTTGATTAAGTGACAATACATCTCAGATTGATATTTTGAAGAAAAAAAAGATGTTGATGAATAAACTTTAGAAAACGATAATACATCTCATACTGATATTTTGCCCCCCACCTAAAAAAAAAAAGTATTGTTGATAAATATTTTCACTTCTTATTCTTTTACTCATTTATTTCTATACTCGGGTTGGTCTACTATAAGAGCTTATAGAACAGATGATCTTTCATTTGAATAAAGCCATTGATAAAAGGAGTAGCCAACGAATTTTGCGCCTAAAGAACATGAGGGAGAAGGAAAAATGTGTTGCAGACAATATTCATTAGTTAAATTTCTTTGTATTAAAATTCTGAAAATGGATCAATTTTGATTTCTTCCATAAATTAAGGGCAAACACACGCATAATTGTTAGTTTTCCAAAATTGTTAAAATGAAAGACTACTCAGAAATTATTTAATAAAATACAAATCATAAAATAACATAACAAGTCTAGATTTAAAAAGCAAGAAATGAAAAAATAAAACATAATGTTATCTTCTACTTTAGCAAACTTCTAAACATGATAGAAGACAGACTTTGTCCAGAACCGAAGACGAGAACCAGCAGTATATTAAAAATGAAATGAATTGGGGAATTAAAAGGCGTAGGGCCTACCTTTTGTGACGGGTATCAATTTGTCAGAATGTATCAAGATGTGTTGGTCAGCAAATACACAAAGGACGATCACTAAACATCTGGCGATCAATGGCAAATTAGATTTTCAATGAAGAGATTCAAAGTAATCCGCATTAAATGAGAGATACCCGGAAACTTTTGTTGTTAATCAAGTTCTGCTGACTCATCTCCGACGCCGATTCCACGTGATCCGAACTTAGGAGTGGGCCGAATCCTCGCCCCCCCCCCCCCCGCGATAAAAAAATATTTGGGGCCAGAGGGGTGGGGTAATCGTTTGTCCGAAGGTTTGTTTTTCCGAAGGTTCGTAATTCCGAAACACAAATTTCCCATATAGGGGGTTCATAATTCCGAAAATGAAATAGGGTTCATAATTCCGAATATCTGATGCATTTCTCTGAAGGTTCGTAATTCCGAAAATGAAAAAGGGTTCAAAATTCCGAAAACGAAATAGGGTTCATAATTCTGAAAATGATTAAGGGTTCATAATTTCCGAAGGTTCGTAATTCCGAAAGTGCAATAGACTGCGACATAACTTTTCGGAATTACAAACCTTCGGAAATATGAACCCTTTTTCATTTTCGGAATTACGAACCCTATTTCATTTTCGGAATTACGAACCTTATTTCATTTTCGGAATTATGAATCCTTTTTCATTTTCGGAATTATGAACCTTCGGAATCACGAACCGTCGGAGTAACGAATTTTCGGAAATACGAACCTTCGGAAAAACGAACCTTCGGAATTATGAACCTTCGGAAAAACGACATGTAACGGCGGTTACATGTCGTTTTCCGAAGGTTCGTATTTCCGAAGGTTCATAATTCCGATAGGTTCGTAATTCCGAAGGCTCGTTACTCCGAAGGTCCGTAATTCCGAAGGTTCGTTTTTCCGAAAATGAAAGAGGGTTCGTAATTCCGAAAATGAAATAAGGAACCTAAAAAGGAGGGAGGGGGCCCAAAATGACTGAGCAACCCCCCCCCCCCCCTTTCTCTCTATATCAAGGGTTCAGAGAGAGAGAGAGAGAGAGATAAAAGAAAGAAAAGGAAACTAGAATGAGAACCAGTGAATGATCTCGCGGCCGCCGGATAATTTTATCTTTCCTTATGTTATTTTTTGTTTTCCTTCTATCTTCTTCTCTTACTATCTTTCATTATGTTATTCTTTGTTTTTATGCTTCTTTCATTTCCTCTTTCTATATCTACAACATAACATAAAGAAAAATAGAATAATCAGGCGGCCGCCAGAAAATTCTCTCTTCCTTATAAAAATATGTTGTTTCCTTCTATCTTCTTCACTTTCCACCTTTCCTTATGTTATTCTTTGTTTTATTGTTTTATCTTTGCCTTCTATCTTTCATTATGTTCTTCTTTGTTTTTATCCTTCTATCATTTCCTCTTTCTATCTTCATTATGTTGAAAAGATAGAAAGAGAGGAAGAAAGAAGGATAAAAACACAGAATAAAATATGTTATTCTTTTTATATTTTGTAATTTTGATGGAAGGAAAACAACATAACATAGGGAAAAATAGGGAATTATCTGGCGGCCGCCAAATATTAATCGAGCGGGCGCCAATGTTATGTTGTTTTCCTTCCATCATCTTCTCTTTCTAACTTTTACTTATGTTATTCTTTGTTTTTATCCTTCTATCTTCCTCTCTTTCTATCTTTCCTTTTGTTATTCTTTGTTTTTATCCTATCGTTTCCTATTTTTAACATAATTAATATAGAGAGAGAAAATGATAGAATAAAGAAAGAATAACATAAGGCAAGATAAAATGTTAAGAAGATAGAAGGAAAATATCGTGATATTAATTGTACATGCAGTGTGATCAAAGGCCTTATTTCACTTTGAGACAGTACATGAACACATAAACAAGCTAAATGTTTCAACTATAAAAATGGTATTATCAGTTCCGAATAAAAATGTGTCGACAAAAGATGATAAAATTTGTATTAAATCATTACTTTGCAAATTGACTTTGTTTGAAGCGTAGTAAAAATAGTTGTAATGCGATCAAAGGCCTTATGTTACAACAGTAAAAGTCACTAAATTGTTCCGGTATACGTGTATGCCACAAAAAAAAATGCCGAATGTTTCAGCTATAACATGGTATGATCAGCGAATAATAATTTAAAAATTTTAAGAGTCATATTGTCCCGGTACTTGAAATGTATCAACTTTCCAGTTTCTACATTTTGCAAGCGACTGAAGCTCGCAAGCAACATTTTTTTTTGACATATTTAAAATGTTAATTTTACCCCCAAAATGTACTAGATACTCTCTTAATTTCTAAGACTTATTTTTAAGTCCAAAGGATTTATATTTAAGTCCAAAAGAGTTTTAAACCAGTGACAAAGCAAGTCCTTATGACTTGTTTTGTCACTGGTTTAAGTCTTAGAAATTAAGAGAGTATGAAAACTTCAGATAGATCATGCACCTCACTGCCTAAACATGAGATTGTGGGTGCCCAAATATTAGTAATTACACAATTCTCGGGGGCTGCATATTTATTTCGATTACGTTTAATAAATATTTATTTCGATAGCGCTAAAAATTATACAAAAAAAGGATATTAATTAAACATTAATACATACTGTATATTCTGCCAATGAACTTGATTAAGTGACAATACATCTCAGATTGATATTTTGAAGAAAAAAAAGATGTTGATGAATAAACTTTAGAAAACGATAATACATCTCATACTGATATTTTACCCCCCCCCCTCCCCCCCCCCCAAAAAAAAAAGTATTGTTGATAAATATTTTCACTTCTTATTCTTTTTCTCATTTATTTCTATACTCGGGTTGGTCTACTATAAGAGCTTATAGAACAGATGATCTTTCATTTGAATAAAGCCATTGATAAAAGGAATAGCCAACGAATTTTCCGCCTAAAGAACATGAGGGAGAAGGAAAAATGTGTTGCAGACAATATTCATTAGTTAAATTTCTTTGTATTAAAATTCTGAAAATGGATCAATTTTGATTTCTTCCATAAATTAAGGGCAAACACACGCATAATTGTTAGTTTTCCAAAATTGTTAAAATGAAAGACTACTCAGAAATTATTTAATAAAATACAAATCATAAAATAACATAACAAGTCTAGATTTAAAAAGCAAGAAATGAAAAAATAAAACATAATGTTATCTTCTACTTTAGCAAACTTCTAAACATGATAGAAGACAGACTTTGTCCAGAACCGAAGACGAGAACCAGCAGTATATTAAAAATGAAATGAATTGGAGAATTAAAAGGCGTAGGGCCTACCTTTTGTGACGGGTATCAATTTGTCAGAATGTATCAAGATGTGTTGGTCAGCAAATACACAAAGGACGATCACTAAACATCTGGCGATCAATGGCAAATTAGATTTTCAATGAAGAGATTCAAAGTAATCCGCATTAAATGAGAGATACCCGGAAACTTTTGTTGTTAATCAAGTTCTGCTGACTCATCTCCGACGCCGATTCCACGTGATCCGAACTTAGGAGTGGGCCGAATCCTCGCCCCCCCCCCCCCCCCTCGATAAAAAAATATTTGGGGCCAGAGGGGCGGGGGTAATCGTTTGTCCGAAGGTTTGTTTTTCCGAAGGTTCATAATTCCGAAGGTTCGTAATTCCGAAACACAAATTTCCCATATAGGGGGTTCATAATTTCGAAAATGAAATAGGGTTCATAATTCCGAATATCTGATGCATTTCTCTGAAGGTTCGTAATTCCGAAAATGAAAAAGTGGTCATAATTCCGAAAGTTCGTAATTCCGAAAATGAAAAAGGGTTCAAAATTCCGAAAACGAAATAGGGTTCATAATTCTGAAAATGATTAAGGGTTCATAATTTCCGAAGGTTCGTAATTCCGAAAGTGCAATAGACTGCGACATAACTTTTCGGAATTACAAACCTTCGGAAATATGAACCCTTTTTCATTTTCGGAATTACGAACCCTATTGCATTTTCGGAATTACGAACCTTATTTCATTTTCGGAATTATGAATCCTTGTTCATTTTCGGAATTATGAACCTTCGGAATCACGAACCGTCGGAGTAACGAATTTTCGGAAATACGAACCTTCGGAAAAACGAACCTTCGGAATTATGAACCTTCGGAAAAACGACATGTAACGGCGGTTACATGTCGTTTTCCGAAGGTTCGTATTTCCGAAGGTTCATAATTCCGATAGGTTCGTAATTCCGAAGGCTCGTTACTCCGAAGGTCCGTAATTCCGAAGGTTCGTTTTTCCGAAAATGAAAGAGGGTTCGTAATTCCGAAAATGAAATAAGGAACCTAAAAAGGAGAGAGGGGGCCCAAAATGACTGAGCAACCCCCCCCCCCCCCCCCTTTCTCTCTATATCAAGGGTTCAGAGAGAGAGAGAGAGAGAGAGATAAAAGAAAGAAAAGGAAACTAGAATGAGAACCAGTGAATGATCTCGCGGCCGCCGGATAATTTTATCTTTCCTTATGTTATTTTTTGTTTTCCTTCTATCTTCTTCTCTTACTATCTTTCATTATGTTATTCTTTGTTTTTATGCTTCTTTCATTTCCTCTTTCTATATCTACAACATAACATAAAGAAAAATAGAATAATCAGGCGGCCGCCAGAAAATTCTCTCTTCCTTATAAAAATATGTTGTTTCCTTCTATCTTCTTCACTTTCCACCTTTCCTTATGTTATTCTTTGTTTTATTGTTTTATCTTTGCCTTCTATCTTTCATTATGTTCTTCTTTGTTTTTATCCTTCTATCATTTCCTCTTTCTATCTTCATTATGTTGAAAAGATAGAAAGAGAGGAAGAAAGAAGGATAAAAACACAGAATAAAATATGTTATTCTTTTTATATTTTGTAATTTTGATGGAAGGAAAACAACATAACATAGGGAAAAATAGGGAATTATCTGGCGGCCGCCAAATATTAATCGAGCGGGCGCCAATGTTATGTTGTTTTCCTTCCATCATCTTCTCTTTCTAACTTTTACTTATGTTATTCTTTGTTTTTATCCTTCTATCTTCCTCTCTTTCTATCTTTCCTTTTGTTATTCTTTGTTTTTATCCTATCGTTTCCTATTTTTAACATAATTAATATAGAGAGAGAAAATGATAGAATAAAGAAAGAATAACATAAGGCAAGATAAAATGTTAAGAAGATAGAAGGAAAATATCGTGATATTAATTGTACATGCAGTGTGATCAAAGGCCTTATTTCACTTTGAGACAGTACATGAACACATAAACAAGCTAAATGTTTCAACTATAAAAATGGTATTATCAGTTCAGAATAAAAATGTGTCGACAAAAGATGATAAAATTTGTATTAAATCATTACTTTGCAAATTGACTTTGTTCGAAGCGTAGTAAAAATAGTTGTAATGCGATCAAAGGCCTTATGTTACAACAGTAAAAGTCACTAAATTGTTCCGGTATACGTGTATGCCACAAAAAAAATGCCGAATGTTTCAGCTATAACATGGTATGATCAGCGAATAATAATTTAAAAATTTTAAGAGTCATATTGTCCCGGTACTTGAAATGTATCAACTTTCCAGTTTCTAAATTTTGCAAGCGACTGAAGCTCGCAAGAAACATTTTTTTTTGTACATATTTAAAATGTTAATTTTACCCCAAAATTTACTAGATACTCTCTTAATTTCTAAGACTTATTTTTAAGTCCAAATGATTTATATTTAAGTCCAAGAGAGTTTTAAACCAGTGACAAAGCAAGTCCTTATGACTTGTTTTGTTACTGGTTTAAGTCTTAGAAATTAAGAGAGTATGAAAACTTCAGATAGATCATGCACCTCACTGCCTAAACATGAGATTGTGGGTGCCCAAATATTAGTAATTACACAATTCTCGGGGGCTGCAGCCCCCAGCCTCCGGCTTATTCGCCTATATGTATAATACATATTTATTTCGATTACGTTTAATAAATATTTATTTCGATAGCGCTAAAAATTATACAAAAAAGGATATTAATTAAACATTAATACATACTGTATATTCTGCTATATATAAACTTGATTAAGTGACAATACATCTCAGATTGATATTTTGAAGAAAAAAAAGATGTTGATGAATAAACTTTAGAAAACGATAATACATCTCATACTGATATTTTGCCCCCCACCTAAAAAAAAAAAGTATTGTTGATAAATATTTTCACTTCTTATTCTTTTACTCATTTATTTCTATACTCGGGTTGGTCTACTATAAGAGCTTATAGAACAGATGATCTTTCATTTGAATAAAGCCATTGATAAAAGGAGTAGCCAACGAATTTTGCGCCTAAAGAACATGAGGGAGAAGGAAAAATGAGTTGCAGACAATATTCATTAGTTAAATTTCTTTGTATTATAATTCTGAAAATGGATCAATTTTGATTTCTTCCATAAATTAAGGGCAAACACTGCACGCATAATTGTTAGTTTTCCAAAATTGTTAAAATGAAAGACTACTCAGAAATTATTTAATAAAATACAAATCATAAAATAACATAACTAGTCTAGATTAAAAATGCAAGAAATTAAAAAATAAAACATAATGTTATCTTCTACTTTAGCAAACTTCTAAACATGATAGAAGACAGACTTTGTCCAGAACCGAAGACGAGAACCAGCAGTATATTAAAAATGAAATGAATTGGGGAATTAAAAGGCGTAGGGCCTACCTTTTGTGACGGGTATCAATTTGTCAGAATGTATCAAGATGTGTTGGTCAGCAAATACACAAAGGACGATCACTAAACATCTGGCGATCAATGGCAAATTAGATTTTCAATGAAGAGATTCAAAGTAATCCGCATTAAATGAGAGATACCCGGAAACTTTTGTTGTTAATCAAGTTCTGCTGACTCATCTCCGACGCCGATTCCACGTGATCCGAACTTAGGAGTGGGCCGAATCCTCGCCCCCCCCCCCCCCCCCCCGCAAAAAAAAAATATTTGGGGCCAGAGGGGTGGGGTAATCGTTTGTCGGAAGGTTAGAAAAGAAATAGAAAAGAAAACTAGAATAAGAACCAGTGAATGATCTGGCGGCCGCCGGATAATTTTATCTTTCCTTATGTTATTTTTTGTTTTCCTTTTATATCTTCTTCTCTTACTATCTTTCATTATGTTATTCTTTGTTTTTATGCTTCTTTCATTATTTTCCTCTTTCTATTTACAACATAACATAAAGAAAAATAGAATAATCAGGCGGCCGCCAGAAAATTCTCTCTTCCTTATATTATGTTGTTTCCTTCTATCTTCTTCACTTTCCTCCTTTCCTTATGTTATTCTTTGTTTTATTCTTTTATCTTTGCCTTCTATCTTTCATTATGTTATTCTTTGTTTTTATCCTTCTATCATTTCCTCTTTCTATCTTCATTATGTTGGAAAGATAGAAAGAGAGGAAGATAGAAGGATAAAAACACAGAATAACATATGTTATTCTTTTTATATTTTGTTATTTTGATGGAAGGAAAACAACATAACATAGGGGAAAATAGGGAATTATCTGGCGGCCGCCAAATATTTATCTAGCGGGCGCCAATGTTATGTTGTTTTCCTTCCATCATCTTCTCTTTCTAACTTTTACTTATGTTATTCTTTGTTTTTATCCTTCTATCTTCCTCTCTTTCTATCTTTCCTTTTGTTATTCTTTGTTTTTATCCTATCGTTTCCTTTTTTTAACATAATTAATATAGAGAGAGAAAATGATAGAATAAAAAAAGAATAACATAAGGCAAGATAAAAAGTTAAGAAGATAGAAGGAAAATAACATAATACATGCGACTGCAGATAATTCTATATGTTGATATTCTTGATCTGGTCTGAACGTGGGTATGGATGGGAAATTTATTCTGGTGATTCATGTTTATGTTTTATTAGAATTAGAATATTTTGAAAACATGAGCAAGTGAGCAATTGTAAATCATTCTTATCTTCAGTGATCCCCAAAGTAGTCAAGTCTGATGGTTTTGTTCAAAAGGCCTTTTGGCTGTAGGCCATAATCACGGGCCGCGGAGCGTATATAAAAGTGGGAAGCGGGGGACTTATTTGATTTCACGCACTCATGACAGTTTTCGAACCTTTTTTACCAAGATTTTATGAAACGTGTCTACTCAAACAAGTGGGGGAGGCTCAGCCCACCCATAGCCCCCGGTTCCGCAGCCCATAATCAGTAGTACACATGGAGCTGGCCCACAAAACTTCCAAAGACTTATTAGGAGCTATTTTTCCCTAAAAGATACCATAGATTTTACCAAAAAAAAAAAACAAAAAAAAAAACCCATGGCGTAACTAGCAACGACCTGTCGACTTGTCGTTGTTGTTGTCATGGACGATCTTGATCCAGTTTTCTAAATCAACCTATTGCTCCAATACCTGTTACACATAACTTTAATTTGACTATCATTAGCTGAACCTTGCCATGGATGGAAAAGAAAGGCATGATGGTGTGTTGGAGAGTTATTCACCTGGTAAGATGCGCTCCGCGGCGCCAAGTTAGATCAGGGCACCGCCCAGGCACAGACCCAAGCTTTGCGGCGCGGCGCAAGCGGCCAAGCCAGGCAAGGACAGCTGCCGGATACCGTTGGCCAGTGGTTGTACTTGTACCTGGGGGTCGTTTCAATTAAACTTTCATCAAATCAACTCCATGACACTTGACAGTCATAACTTTGTCGGCGATCTACGGAAATGTCATGGACTTGACAAACTGTTTCACGAAGACATAAAACGACAACTCGATGATCGATACTCATCGGCTATAACTTTTATAAGTCCATAGGCTTTTGTGTGTATCAGCAGGCCCTTTTCCAGGCTAGATCATATCATCATTCATACAGGAGAGGAAAATAATTATTTAAAATTTCACTTTCAAGTCTGAATCCCTACATTTGTGGCAAAGTAAAAGTTGAAAAGTCCCCGAATCAGGTAATCTAGCAAATTTAAGAAAATTAAATCTTGTTTAGAGCAATTTTGTTGTCTGCTTTTGACTGCTGCAACAGTGAATGTTGGACACAGTCCCACATAGGCAAGGGCCTATGAGTGGGCCTAGGTATACTTTAACTGGGTAGTGCATTAAGTGCAATATTTTTAAGCTAAAGTTTCCCTAAACAACCGGAGTGCAAAAAATTGTTAGATGTTTCTGGTTCATATTTATATGAACTTAGCCTGTCTGGGAAAGAGTGAACCCTTGCCAGACCATCTGCCTTACAGGTGACAGGTGGTCTGACCAGTCGGACCAGTCAAAGTCTAACTCTGTCACACATCGAGTGTTGAACGAAGATGATCCTAATGTTTCCATTTGATAAAAAGATAAGAGGAGATATGTTTTGACTAAAGCCGAGGGTTAAACGTTTCAATCAGAAAATATAGGGTCTATGCACATCAGCAAGCAATGGTCATATTGACCATTAGGATCATATACATGTGTGTATCCTGGGTATTGGGGATACAGATGTAATTTTGTTTGAAATGGAGGTTTTTGTGGGCAAACTGATACTTAAGTATCATTCTTTAGATTTTAAGTTATCAGTTCGTTAAGATACAAAATGTAGAAAGTTATAAAAACTTACATTTACAGCCCTCTTTTTGGTACTTGTTACCCACACCTCCATACGGATGACGACTGCTCTCAATATGTTGCGCACTAGTGAGGCCGCTCTACATGGTTACGCACCGTAGATACGTACGCAGAATGTTACGCACACAAGCTATTCTACGAAGACCTGGAAGGGCCAAACTGACAACGTAAAAAAATAAAAAATATTACGTACGTACGTAGTAATTATTACGTACGTACGTAATATTTTTTTTTTTTTTTTTACGTCGTCAGTTTGGCCCTTCCAGGTCTTCGTAGGAGATCGACGAACCGATCGCGCCGGTACTACTACGAGCGCTGAGGGCTCCCTTCATCATAATCGTGAAAAATACAAACTGGATGCTGACGGGACAGTCTCGATAGCAGTTATCGACAAAAAGGACCCAAAATTTCAGGAAACCCTCTTCAAAGGTCACAAAACAACCTGGTAAGTTTTAATCATCAATTATTCAACATAAGTATTTGGATTTAAGTAAATTGCAATATATGAGTTTCAATTAAATATAGCCAAAAATGCACAGTGATGCAGTTTAGGTATGGGATGTGTGTTGGCTGCGTTACTACACAGTCGGCAATGGCGTGTACCTATGAGTGGGTCTATGTGCTATGTGCTTTACGTGACAGGATAAATGGGGGAAGTTTAGCAATCTCACATTTCGTAAATTTTTTCATCAAAACTTTTGCCAATTTGAAAATGATTAAATTCTTGCCTATTTTAAAGTCCAGTTCATAGGGCTCGTATGAGAGCAAAGACGATGCAATGAAGTCAACATTAAAAAAAAATGAATTAAATCTAATCCATTCTAGCTACCAGCTTTGAAGTGCGACTGAATGAGGTGCAACAGAGAAGTACAAAGTGTCCATCTTCTGAGAGGGCCATGTCTATCTTTGAGGTGTTTGACGAAGTCTTGCCCCAACTTGGAATCTTCCAGAAAGTTCTGAAGATGGTTCGAGATGAGACATTTGGTAAGGAACAAGCTTCCAAAGTTCATTCAACTTTCAAGTTTAATTCACAATTGCACAGTCTTGTATTATGAAACATACTGCAGAGTAAAGTGTTTGCATTTCAGTCACCAATCTGAATTGTGTACTAAGCACAGAGAGAGAGAGAAGGGGGGGGGGGGGTGATCACTTGACATTACAGTCATCAATCATATTAAATTATGGATATTTATAAGCAGTGTAATATTTTAACAGAATATTTGATAGACAGGTAACACAAGATTTTTATCCTATGAAATTGTGACAGCCTAGTTTATGTTTTCATGGGATTTGAATGAGACAGAAGTATAATAGTGATTCACTGATAGTCCTGCAATGCCAATTTGTACTAACAGTCTCCGCATAAATAGATAAATTTCACTTATACCAAAGTGTAATAGAAAAAAAAATGGATATGAAAAAAGTTGTGCATTCATTTGTTCATTTATGGATCATCAGGTAGAATTATTCTTTTTCAACTTAGGGGGAAAAAAGCTATTCATAGAACTCACTTTGGGAGATATCACTCTAAACTGCACAGAGTGAGGACCTTTCCATGTTTTAAATGAGCTGTGAATATGTAGGGTCATTTGAGACATGCACCAACTATGTGAACTGGTTTATTCATCTATGTGACTCTTTATCCCATGAATAGAGGCTGTATACAGTCACCAGTACACCGGTTCACAGGAGAAGCATACAGACTACAACCCTGCCACTAATGTCGTCACCGAGAGAGGAGTACAGAACAAGGTCTACATAGAGAGACTACCATATTTCTCTTTGGTGCAAAGAGTCTATGATTCTAGGTAGTACAGTCGTAGGATAACTGTAATTCGTCGCTGGTTTCGTAAACCGGCGTACGCGCATATGGCTATTTCCATAAATAAGGGTCTCAATTTGTGACATTCTTGGTGTCCCGCTTACGTAAGGAACACACTGTTTTTTTTGTGGCTCTAGGTAGAGACAAATAGTGGAGTAAGATTGAGTACTATTCTAACAGTGAAGATACAATATGTTATGTTTTCAGCAGCTTGTTTTGGATACAATATGTTATGCTCAGAATCACTTTGGAGTCATACTCCACGATTGGCTCTATGTAAACCATGGAAGTACCCATATAGGCATAGGGAAGGTTGAGTTCTGGGAAAGGTAAATATATCATTTGTGAGCTTTCCCATTCCCTTTATGGCAATTTGGAAGATTGCCATAGTAGAAATATCCCCTGAAAAGGATTGCTCTTCAAATGCCTTCACATTCAAAATATGACAAGAAACGGCTGAAATGTTCAGGTCGAACATTCAGCTACATTGTGTGTGTAATTCCACATACAGATTTCTGTGTGCAGTGCATGTGACTCTCAGCAGGATTGAGTCAATTTCTTCTCATTCCTATGATTCCAAAACCTTACAGCATACACCAATTCTTATCTGCTATAAAATCAACCTTTCCCAATTGCTTCCAGACAGTTTCTTTCACAGTTTAATTGCATGACCAGAACTCAACTTTATCTTTATATTCATATAAGTACAGGAGATAAGTTGGTTTGCAAACCAGCGACAAATTATATTAAATTCTTCTAAAATGGGATATGGGAATAACATTACATATGTCTGTACATGTATGTTTCTGTAATTGAGCTATTTTAGTGCTTCTTGATTATACAGATTTTTTTTTTTTTTCGGGGGGGGGGGGGGCTATATATAACTGAAGATGAGGATGACAGTAATGTGTTTTTGTTTAGTATACATCATCTGTGGAGAGCTATAAGGATGTTAACTCTGTGTAAAATTCTATTACTTAATGCTGTTTTGACTCCCAACAGAGGACATTACATTATGCTGTAGCTCCACCAATGCACTTCAAAGGTTCTTTTGAAATTATTGCCTTTGCTGTTGGTCTGGCAGTCATTATCATGCACCCAGGGAATTTCATGGAAGAATCATGTAGATAATTTGTGGTCATACACCCTTTGCAATTTTCAATTTTAGGTATTCAATTATGCACAACATGAGAATTAATTGGGCAATTGGTCAAATGATTTAACCTGTCTCAAATGATAATTATTGGCAAAAATGTGTCTCCTCTATATTTCTTCAGGCATGAGGAAGCTGAGGAATTGAAAGAGGAGATCAAGGTTCTTCAGAAGCGCCTCTCAGACAAGACGATGCAGTTCAACGAAGCTGTGACGACGATCGGTGTCTTGAGGGATGAGATCTCAGAACTTCAAGTCACTGTGGAGGAGAAAGAGGAGATAATCGACAATAGAGACGAGACCATTGCAAGGTGTGCATGTTAATCATAAAAGCAAAGTATTTTGCAATAATCAGCTATACTTGTTTCAGTACCCCCCCCCCTTCTCCTGTTCATGTGTTTTAGTAATTGTATGATGTGCTCTGGGAGAAATAGCTCTGCTGTCAGTTTCTCACACCTGTCATATTCCTAACTTAAACCATGGATCATTTTACACTTTAACCTAACCAAAAAACTGATCATAACCATTACAAGTTTTTTGAGAAAAAAAACAGAGCCCAGGGAAAATGTTAGATCACCGACAATGTCTGTTGAAAGAATTATTATGACAGGCATACATGTACCTCGTCTAGCATGTTTGGCTCCGATCTTCTTTCATATTTTTTATGGACTGACAGAGAAATCTAAAATGCTCTCTTTGTAAGTATTTTCAATAATGAAATTACTGAAGGATAGTGGCATTTAGGCATTAAGTTCAAAGAAGGGGGAAAAAATCCAATTTGACTAAATATTCGCTAAACCCTTATTAAAAGTGATCTCTCATGAATTTGTTTTTCTCATTTTTATCTTCATGTAGCAAGGAGGAAGAGATCATCAATCTGAAGGAGGATGCTTTCAGGGAGAAGACACAACTTGAGATGGAGAAGCACCAGTTGGAGGAGGAGGTAGCCAGACTGAAGAGTGAGGTGGAATATCTGAGTCACTACAAGAAGGGCTATGATGCTTTAGAGGAAGGTGAGCACCGCTGTTTCTGGGAGGGGGAGGGAGGGGTTGGAATATCTTAATCACTATAAGAAGGGCTCTGATGAAAAGGTGAGATAAGGACAAAATAATGTGAGAAGATTAGCCTCATTCAGACATGATGTGCTAAAGTGTGTTTGAAATAATGTCTCAGCAAAATAAACAGTTGTACTTGTATTGCGAGTGGGATGATAAAGAAGTATATAAAGGCCTCTAAGTTTATTCCCTTGTATCGATGTTTTAAAGTACAGAAATGTCAAGCGAAGTACATTTATTCCATTAGATTTGTCTGCAGTGGGGTGTTTTTTAAAGGTACTTTACTGTGTCAAGTTTGAACAAGGCTAATAGTTAGTGCAAGAAAAGGTATGATGCTTTAGAGGAAAGGGAGTGATGTCTGGCTGGGAGAGAGAGGCACAGGGAGGAGTAATAACTTCACCCCTCTGTTTAGTGGTGTGTGAGGTGTTGCCCAAATGGATTCATTGAATTTCATTAGCTTCTGAAAGGACACAAAACTTATTCTAAGAGTTGATTTGTTTCTACAGCATTCATATTCAGACCTGGAGAAGACAAATTCACACATGCTCCAAAGAAATCCAGGAAGTCAGTGATTGCATCAAAAAAGGTAAGTATGTGGTCTCTACTCCAAGCCTGTGTCTTTAAAGGCCTTGTACTTGTACTTTGGTGGCAAAAATGACGACGAAATATGGTATTATTCTGTTAAAATTTCTCTTTATAAAGACAAATTCCCAGAAGCCATTATTAACTTGAAATCCACTACATAAAGATATGAGAAAAGTTGCAAATACATAGGAAGACAAGAGCTAGTTACATTGCCTGCAGGGATCTAAATTGTTTTGATACTATGGGGAGACAATATTTTCCAGCAGCTTAAAATAGTGCTTGTCTGTCTATTTCACTAACTAAAATCCAAGAAATCCAAGAAATCTAAAATTTGATTAAGGAATATCTTATCCCATCGTCCGTCATTCTGCAGAATCATCTCTTGACTGACTACGAAGAAGCGAAGAAGATCGAGAAGCAGTTGCTGCTGGTGAGGAACCAGACCATTGAGGAGTTTGATGCGTTCTTTGAGAGCCATGTAATAGAGCTGAAGGACAAGGTCTTCAGGGATAAACCCAGTGAAGATGAGATCTTACCAGATCACATCTATGATCAGGAGGAGCTCGTCATTGAGAAGCTGGATATGGAGGTAGGCTCCATCTTAATTTTACGATATTTGTGAAAATCAAATGGATATTACAATAAGAAATGCAGTTTGACTTTCATCATTTATTGCAAAATGGATGTGGGATGACATAACTGACAAAATAGATCAAAATCAGTTTGGTAATAGACGACATTTGTCAACTTGTCATTATCTGATTGGATTGTTACATGCCTTATACAGTAACGCTGAAAAACCACATTCTGTATCAACAATACTTTTGACTGATTTTTCGAAAGCTTTCGATAGAATCAACCACAATTTGCTTGTTACTAAGTTAGTAGATCATCATGTTCGACCATGGTTAATTTCATTAGTAATTGACTTCCTTGACAATCGTCAGCAAGCTGTGAAGAACAAAGGTCAATTATCTCAACCTAAACACAATGGTGTAGGTGTACCCCAAGGTACTAAACTTGGGCCAATTTTGTTTCTCGTCATGATAAACGATGCCTGTAAAGATTGTGGTATGTCATATTTTAAATACGTTGACGATCTGACGCTGGTAGAATGTAGAACAAGAACACAAACATCCCAGTTACAAAGTCAATTACAATGTCTCCATTCATGGACTTTGGAAAATTATATGAAACTGAACCCATTAAAATGCTCTTCAATTTCATTTTCTTTTTCTAAACAACTCATTCAACCACCAGTGTTATGCATTGACAATATTTCCTTACCGTCTGTAAATGAGGTAAAGATACTTGGTGTCATGATTCAAACTGACCTTAAATGGAATGCTCATGTGACAGAAACTATTAAGAAATGTAACAGAAAATTATTTATGCTACGGAGATTAAAAACATATAACCTACCTCTTTGTGATCTGGTTACCGTTTACATTGGCTACATAAGACCAATTCTAGAGTACTGTGCACCTCTCTTTACAGCAGGTCTGACTATCAGGCAGATTAATGAGATAGAATCAATACAAAAGAGAGCCTGTCGAATAATTCTTGGATCAAATTACAATTCATATGATGATGCATTGCTTAAATTACAACTACCAACTCTAATATCTCGAAGAGAAAAGTTAACTCATTTCTTTTGAAAAAACAGTATATGTCGATCTTGGTTACCTCCTAAAAGAAATAATAATTTGAATGTCCGAAGTGCAAACAAATATCAAGAATTTAAATGCAAAACAAACAGATTCAGAAACAGTGCCCTTCCAAATCTCGTACGGGTGCTTAATGAACAACATTCTAAAAAATAAGTGAAAATAATTTTAATCTGCTCTATGCAATATTTTAATCTGCTCATTTTATAATTCTTTATAAATATTTAACATATTTTTACCTTTTTATGAACATGACACCCTTTTAATAATGAACCATTTTATCAAAAGTATTTTATGTGATTTGTGTATTATGTGTATCAAATTTAATGTAAGTGTTTTACCTCCTCTTGTATTTTATACTTTGTATATTGATATTATTATGTTATTGTAAAAACATGTGCAATTCAGTGTTTGCTGCAATGCATGTTTTTTAATAAACCATTAATTGAATTGAATTGAATTGATCTTACCAAGTTTGTTTTGAATCATTGTGCTAGGAAGAATTAGATGATTTTTAAAAGTTTTAGCACATCTTATTGAAAATGGTGATATTATTGATTTTACTAATAATAGCAATGATGTTTACATGTATGATAAGAATATGGCAGAATTTAGAACATAGAAATAAAGCAGACATTCCCCTCCATATAGGGCACATTTATGCATGCACTCTACAGGAAAAATATTCAAGTGAATCCTAAAAATATTACCCACCTCTATCATCATCAATTTCATAGAACAGAATATTCCTAGACAAATTTATAAGTGATCTTTCTTTTGTCCTTGCCTTGTGTCAGCTTGGTAGCATGCAGGAGCGTTTCCAGCAGACCATCGAAGCCCTCAACAACGAACTTGAGATGATTCGGCTCCACAAGGACTACGTGGAGACACAGCTGGATGAACTAGACAAGCAGATCCGTGCTGGAGCCAAGCCACCTAGCCGCGTCATGTTCCGCTCGACAGGCACCAATCTCAACAGCGCAGGAGCAAGCAGCAACCATTCCGCAGGACACTATGGCAAGCAGTCAAGGCTCAGCGGCAAAGGTAGGTTAAGCATCACTCTTATTTGACGCAGTAAACTACCTCACCCCACTTTATAGGAGGTGGTGACAGCTTTGAGAACATGGATCCGATGGGCGCTGTGGTCATATTTTAGCTAGTACATATGAATCCAGATTACCGCCATCATTCTGCATCATCATCATCATCTCCATCATAATGTCATCGTCATCATCTTCATCAACCATTTTCATCATCATCGTCATCATCTTCTCCATCATTATTATCATCATCACCATCATCATCATCATCATCATCATCATCATCTACATCATCATCTCCACCACATCATCATCATCATCTCAACCATTGTTATCATCATCATCGTCATCATTATTATCATCATTACAATCATTGATATCATTAAACACATGTTTATTATCTTTATCAGAGTCCACCATGTCAGTGATAGGAGGAGACAGCTTTGATAACATGGATCTGACTGGTGCTGAGATGGATCCCTACATCCCACAGGAAGCGATCCTCAGCAAGTACTCCATCATGGTCTATACATCCACCAACCAGAAGAAGACATTCCACGAACTCAAGGATGCCAAGTTCTGTGCAAGCTGTGGAGAGAAGGTTAGCTTTAGGATTCCACACCGAATAGTCCTACTTTATCCCGTCCTCCTCTTCTTCAAAACTTTCTCATCCACAGGAATCACACTTCACTCCTCTATCCTCCCCAATTCCTTTTCTTAAACCAATCTACTTTAGAGTTTCTAGCTATCCTGGAAATCAGGGAACCAGGAAAATGTGTTCCCTTTTTTCCAGTCAGGGAAAAACTTGAGAAAAATGAATGAAATCGGGAAAAAAATCATGGAAAAATCACTGACATCGGGGAAAAAATAAGGAAAAAAACAGTGAATTTCATTTGCCCTAAAAGAAAGTAGTCAGTCTCTTATATTTTGTCTTGTGTCCAAAGAGTGTATCCGCTGAATGATTAGCTATATTTTGGCTTTTTGATGTGTAAAATGCCCCCTTTTGGTTAAAATGATGATCCATCAGGAAAAAATCAGGGACACACTACAAGAAACTGTTCTGATAAGGAAAGAATATGGAAATAACTATAGGCCTGTAGCTTGAAAGGCAACATGCAGTACTGTATCTGCCTTGAATCTATTTCCTGTTATCGTAGAGAAAGTATAAGCAATGTATATTCTTTGAGCACCAGTGTGGGAGTATAAGTGTGACACCGCTTCCTCTTTACCATGCTAGTTGGTTGGACATACAAAAGGCCAATTTTATTCACATGCCTTGACTGTGGCTAATATAATAAAAAAGATTTGATATCGTTCCTTCATATACCAACTTTCATTCTCTTGATTTCAGACTGTGATATGCCCTCACAAGGTGAGCAGTGAGAAGATTATCATCCTGCCTCATAACTGCTCTCACATCAAGTTATCCAGACCCAGGGTGAGGATACAATCTGAACGAAAGGAAAAAGAGTGAGTACGCATAATAATGTGATACAAATAGCTTATATGTGTAACTATAATTAATGCATAAACCAATACCATGAGCATGAGTCAGCCTGGCATGAGTGCTAAAAGTCTCTTGAACTTTGGCAAGCTAGCAGAAATAGATGATTATCACAAATTTATCCCCTTAAAAGAGATTTGTTGGCATTGAAAGTGATAGCATTATCCAATCATTTTTCTGACAATTCTTGAAAAAGAGATATTCACACAACATGATTTGTTTTAAGTAAAATAAAGTTGCTTTCTGTTTTCTTTGTTCTCAGAATCAACACACAAAGTTAAAAAAAATAATGGCTGTAATTATCCACGCACATCATATCTTTTTTATTGTTTGTTTTTCTTGATCATCATGCTGTCATAATACTTTACATTTATTTAGCATCTTAGACCCTGATAGTTTTGATAGTGTTTGTATTCTACCTTTGTCTACAGATACCGCAAACCCCACCCACCGAAGAGCAAGAAAGGCGCGCCCCCATCCGGCACCACCGATGCCAGCGGGGTGCGGAAGACAAAACACAGGGCAAGTCAAGAGATTGGGGCCCAGGAGGGTGAAGAACAAGAGATGGAGAGGCCTGAGGTGACAATAAGACTACCTGCTGATGACCAGACTGATGAAGGAGGTACGGGTGAAGATGGAGGAGAGAAGGAAGATGGAGAGAAGGAGGAGGAGGAGGAGGAAGAGGAAGAAGGAGAGGAGGAGGAAGATGAGGAAGGGGAAGCGAAGAAAACAGCTGCTGCCCAGGAACAGCAGGTAATAGATACTGAAGAGTCTTTTATTAAAACAAGGATAATTGATAGATCAGTAGAATTGTAGGTATATGGATCAATGAAAGAATTATGGATGTGAATATTGAATCTCACTTTTGTGTGAGGAAAGGGGTCATAGTGATTGAAATTGCTTTTTTCGTTCCAGGCAACTTGGGGAGCTTGCTCGGGAAGGTATCTGCACTTATATTCTGGTTTTATCTCTAATATTTATTATTGTTACACAGTTTTATTTTTATTGTCAATTATATTTGTATATTGATTTGCCAAATATAATCAATAATAATTATAACTAGAAAGGCCGTCAAAGGCGGCAGACCCACGCCTTAACCCAATAGGTTTTGTTTTGTTGCGATTATTTTTGTAAGCAGTAGCCATTCAAAGGGGATAACAAGAGGCACATCTCCCCCCCCCCCCCCCCAATAAATTTTGCCATATCCAGGTCATAGCTTTGTGTGTCCCCACCCTTGAAAAAATTCTTCTGAAAAAGATATTTTATTATTGAAACATCCCTCCCCTAAAAGTAATTGATTAGACATGTCAGAGAGCGTGGCGTGGCGAGAAAAAAAATGTTAGCAATTTGTATTCAGTGTTCAGTCATGTAAGTGTTAGTAAATGTATTCATGTTCTATCTTTAAATTACATTGCAATTGGGGTTGTTGTTTTTTTTTCATCGGGCTTGGATAAAATAAATATGACGACAAAATAAGTTGGATCTCGACTTCAAAATGCATGCGAGGCACAGAGCTTACTCACTCAGCTCAGTCACCACCCATCAACAAAGTCAAAGTGGATACTGGCGTGCATATATTCGGCGAACCTCGATCAGCCACCAAATTTTGCAAATCCACACAAATTAAAAAGAAATACAGTGTTTGTATATATTTTACAACTACGAAATCCACTCAAACAGACATAAATGAGTTATAAACTAACTCAAATCTCAAATGACAGGACCGTTATAACCCAAAGAAAAAAGTTCAATCCTACTACAATCAGTAAGGCACAGGCACTGTACTCCCTGGGGTTATGTACTCCCTAGCCCGACCAGATCGCCGTCACTTCGCGACAGCGCTGTGTATAGTTATGTACGTACAGCTAGCTACACAGCCCACTCACTCAGATCAACACACGCGAACGCTCGCGAGTGCGATAGACTCACTCACGTCGAACAAATTCACCAGATTTTCACCGAAAACAATTAAAATCACGTACTACATGTCCACCAGGATAAAATAAATCACAAAAACTTCCACAACAAAGTGGAAAGAACCGGGGAAAATAAACAGAAATGCACAGAAGATAAGAAATAGAGGAGAAGCCGTAGGGGTAGGGTAGCCTGAATCTAAATGAATTTGTAGTTAAAAAAGGTATCGCGCGCAATCCCTTGTTGCTGGGATACGTTGGCTTTGAATATTCATTGCAGGCTCGTACGGATTTGAAGTGAAATGGCAAATAATGGGTCTAAAAGTCTTCTAAAATTCATAAACCTGAAATAGACTTTTGGTGAGACGAAGTAATGAGTGTTTTGATTGGCCAAAATATTTCTGCATCTGCAGGCGAAGTTTGGGGTCATCAATCTTTCTAGTTTCTTTCCTGTCACTATCTGAACTGAAGTTCCTATACTTTACTACAGGGTCAAAACTTCAAGGTCACACAGAATGTGCAGGGGTCAACCAATCATCACCAAAATCTAATCGATTCTTTCCTGTCACTTTCTGAACATTCCCTGAAAATTTGGTGCAAATCCGTTCACCCGTTCTCTTGTTATCTTGTACACAAACAAACAAACAAACAAACAAACAAACAAACAAAAAAAAAAAAAACAAACAAACATACGGAGCCCTTTACATAACCCTGCCGATTTCATCGGCGTGGGTAATAACGTAACATGAGAAGAAAAAGAAAAGATAACATAGACTGGTGGCTCATAAGGAGCCAAATAATTTGTCATTAGAAAATGAAATTTTATTCTTTTCATCATTATTTCTTACTTCTTGTGGGATCAAAATTATTCACTTTCATGTATGGTGTTTATTCACTTCAAATAGTTTACTTTTTACTTTTACACCATTTGGATGTGAAGTTCAAGATGGGAATACAGTATCGTGTACTTGTTTTGGAGGCACAATAATATAATGGTCGGTTCATTCATTCAATGTTCAATCAAGCTGTTTTGCATATAAAATTATATTATTAGAAGGATGAATGGACACCATGAAAAATAGAGCCATGACTGGAATTTTTTATCCTGATACATTTTATATGTCTGTCAGGAAAGTTGTTGGGAGAGTGATAGAAGGATGATGATGGATATTCCTGAAAGGTCTAGTGTTATTTATTTATTTATTGTATCCCCGGCAGAATGCCGGAGGATACTTTGGATTCAGCAGCGTTCTGCCGCCACCGCCGCGTCACATTCTTGTGTGCGCTCTAGCGGTCACATTTCGCCACGGATTTCTTTCAAACTTTGTATGGAGGTGTATCTTGGTACAAATCTGGATACCTATAATTTCTGGTGATGCTGCCCCCAGTGTTCTGTCTTTATAGGGTAAAAGGCCATATTATTGGGGATAGATTGTGTGCGCTCTAGCGGTCACATTTCTCAACGGATTTTGTTCAAGTTTTGCATGAAGGTGTCTCTTGGTGTAATCTAAAAACCTATAGTTTTTGGTGATGCTGCCACCAGTGTCCCGTCATTTATAGGGTCAATAAGGTTATACTTTGGAGAATGGTGTGAATGCAGTCTGTAGGCCACATTTTTGATAGATTTCTTTCAAATTTTCCATGGAGATGTAACTTGGTATAATCTACACATCTTTACTCTTTGGTGATGCTCTCCTCATTGTTCCGTCCTTTATAGGGTCAAAGGTCATTTGTCCATTTCTTGCACTCTTACTTCTGCATTTCTTGACAGATTTCGTTCAAATTTTGTATGGAAGTGTATCTTGGTAAAATCTATGCACCTATAGTTTTTGGTGATGCTGCCACCAGTGTCCCGTCTTTTATAGGGTCAAAGGTCATACTTTGGAGGATGGCGTGAGTGCACTCTGCAGGCCACATTTCGTAATGGATTTCTTTCAAATTTTGTATGGAGATGTAACTTGGTATAATCTACACATCTTTACTTTTTGGTGATGCTGCCCTCATTGTTCCATCCTTTATAGGGTCAAAGGTCATATGTCTTTTGTGCGCTCTAACTTTCACATTTCTTGACGGATTTCTTTCAAATTTTATATGGAGGTGTGTCTTAGTGAAATCTACACATCTTTAGTGTTTGCTGATGCTGCCCTCAGTGTTCCACTTTTTATAGGGTCAAATGTCATATTTTGGTTGCATGCATTCTGGAGGACACATTTGTTGCCTGATTTCTTTCAGATTTTGTATGGAGGTCCATCATAGATTACTCTAGACCTCTACAGTTTTTGGTGATGCTGCCTCCAGTGTTCCATCTTTCATAGGGTCAAAGGTCATATTTTAGTGGATATCTTGTGTGCGCTCTGAGGTCACATTTCTTGACAGATTTCTTTCAAATTTTCTATAGAGATGCATTATACTCTAATCTACACAAATTGTAGATTAGGGGAGGTTCTTTGTCCCTCCTTCGATTCGCTGCCATTGCTGGGGGATACATTCGCATTGCACGGCAATGGACTTTTCTAGTTTTATTTATTTCTGGTATTTATACAGGGTAGCACATTTTCACCAATAGTGGTGGTCTTCCATGAGGCCCTGTTTAATAACAAAGATACCAGTGAAGTAACAATAAATACTCATTGCAACAACAAAACAAAATTACAGAAGATTTATTAAATATTTATACATATTATCTGGTATCCTCGTAATAAATGGACATTTTCAAAAATGTATTGGTGCATATTTCTAAAGTCATTGATATATACATTTGGTAATTGGTTTTTAAATGAGATGAAAGGTCATCAATTACTTTTTGAAATCCCCCCAAAATATAGTAATATTATGAAAGCTCATAAACAAAGTAAAGAGATGATCTTGGTTCAATATAAATCCCCACTTGGGATACCAAAAATGATATATACATATTTACATAGAATATATTACTAGACAGTATTGCTATTCAGTATTGTTAGCATCATAGATGTTCCCTTTTGTTATTATTTTTACTCCAGGAGAAGCCTTTCACTGTTCTCTGGGATGATTATAAGGAAAGAACAGGACAGACCAGACATGTACCAAGGCCCCTGGAATTGGTGAGTTCTCCTTATCATGCAAATTATGAAAAATTAGAAGAAAGATGTTTCAATGAAAGTCTGGAGTTAATGACAAAAATCAAAAGCTACAGAACCTACATGTAGCTAATAAAGGTAGCTTAGAAAAATGCAATGGCGCATAAAGACGCAAAGAGGAAAATGAGAATCAAACATATCTGAATAAAAGTCTTTTTTTTAATATTATTTTGCTTAAGAAATGTTCAAAGAGGTAAATATACTAATTCTACATCCTAATATTTTGGTTCTGCCTCTGTAAAAAAAAATTTAATTTTGAATAATTTTGTCATATGCTTCTTTCTTGCGTTTTTACGCACCACAACGTTTCACTTAGGTACCTATATACGCTTAATGATAAAACACAGATTGAATATACCCATAAAATGAATTTGATAGGAATGTATAAGAAGTGAGTAATAAACAAAGAAATATGAGGACATTGGAACCAGCAAGACTACCGTACTAGTGGTTGTGCCTTAGCATTCTTAACCCCATTCATCCTTTTCTGCATCATCAAACAAAAGTAAAATTATTCAGTCTACAATTACAGGTAATAATAATAATAAGAATGATCTGCATTTATATGGCGCCTTTCCAGTTAGTAAATGCTCAAAGCGCTTTACAGTGTATTATTACCCCAGTTATTAGATCCTATTACGATTCTGCACTTATAGTGCACATTCTCCACTACACAAGGGAGCATTCCAGTCTGGTTGCCATTTTACAGGCGCACATATACTATTCCAGTCACAGTGACATTCGCATCCTACCAGGTACCCATTTAACACTTGGGTGGAGAGTGGCAAATGTAGATTAATGTCTTGCCAAAGGACATTAGTGCCGCGGCGGGACTTGAACCGCGAACCATGTGATCCACAGTCCGGTGACATATCCACTAGACCACGACACCTCTACATTGATATGTCAATATGTCAATATTTTTCAATGCTTTTCCTTCACCTATAACAATGTCTATAAAAAACCTTTCAGTGGTCAAATTTTTTTTTTTACTCTTTCTGATGCCACTGCTGCATCAGCAATGATTATTTTTCTTTTCTTCTTCCACAAATCTTAACAGAGGCGAGTGATGTCTATGATCTCTCAGTTCTACTCTTATGTCTTACTACAAGATGATACCGCAGGCACTCCAGCAGTCTCCATTCTTGTAAGTTATAGGTTTGATGGAGGGCATCCATTACATAAATTACAATATATATTGATGAAGCAAACTGAAAAGCATAACACAAGCAATAAAGATATTCAAACTCTCAACCTCTACATGTATATTGAAACTCAAGTGATGAACCGTTCTACCTCATTATATGATTGCATTGTGTTTGCATTTGTTTGTCCTTTCCAGGAGGCCCTATACACTCATCTGGAGGAGCGATACCTGATCAAAGAAGTGGCCCATCTTTGTATGCACGACTTCATCCAAGGTGTCATTGAGTATGCCCCTCAACACAAGGTCAGTGTTAGGTTGAAGGAATATATATAGGAATTCAAGGTGTTGTTGGGTCGGGAGAGGTTAATGTATTTTGAATTGAATGCTTAAACCTATCGCCGTTGTGGACAGGAAAACTGTGCGAACATTTTGATTAGATGTTTAATTTGTTTGGATTATGAATGCCACGTGTTTCTGCCTCTAAAAGCAAAAGGAGAGAAAAGGGATTGTAGAGGATAGAAGAAATCGTCTGCGGAGAGCAAGAAAGGTGTTAATAAGCCGGTTCGTAATTATGATTTGCGCATGTGCAGATAAAGGTCATTTGTACCGAGTACAATTGACCTCTTCATATTGTGAGCACCTTGACGCACACCAGTATGATTTTACGTGTGGAACAAGGAGCGCGTCCACCAAAACAGATACGTGCATGTGCTCGTACGAATTGGGGTCATTTCAGGCTCATTTCTACCATGTACTAATTACAAACTGACCTATTCTTACCCTTTTTTTTTTTTTTAGGGCAGGAATTTCTGCATTTATTGTCAAATCAAAATAATAACAAATTTACAAACAATTATAATAATAAATATACAACATAATTGTTCCAAAAAAAATGTGACAATTAAATAAGAATGACAATAGAATAAAGACATGATTATAAATCGAAATGAACAAGTAGAAAGAACAAAAATGCAGGGGCCAGCTATCTTAAGCAAAATGCTTGAATGAATAGCAGCCAGTGGAAAGGGCTACATGGAAACCATACTTAATATAAATGTCTATATCATAAAAGCGATGTCACTAACTGGAAAAAAAAAAAATATTTACTACAAAAAAAAAGGGGGAAGGGAAGGGATTAAAGTGAAGTGTGTGCAAGTGGGTGCACGTGCAGGTGAGAAGTTTACGAATAAGTGGATAGCAAATACTTCTTTAACGAAGCTTTAAAAGAAAAAAGAGATACGGCGTGTTTAATATCATGAGGTAAATTGTTCCAAACATCTGGACCGTGATGTCTTATCGTTTTTTGGGCTATTATTGCATTGACGTCATGACGTCAATGCTCTGTTATTGTTCGTGTTCTGCATTCTTATTCTTCTTCTTCTTTTTCTTCTTCTTCTTCTTAGACCTCAGACCCCATTCGTTTTGCACAGGGTGTTTGTGAGCTCTGTCTAGGTCCTTTCCCCTTGTCCATTTCATTTCAAATTTCGTATGCATGTTCCTTGGCATCCCTTCTAACTTACTGAGGTCTTCGTTTTCCGAATTCACTCATGCATGACCGTCCAGGCGCCATTTTGTCCGTTTTGGGGGCATTTTCATGCCTTTTGTTCTCCTTGCCTATCTCAGCTATCCTACATCCTACAGACTTCTAACAAATTCCTGTAGATAGTCCAAGAGTTGCTATTTACATTCTTTTTGTAAAGTGAATACCAAAAATGCCATCTTCACACTGTAAATTTAAGTCCGCAATCGGCCATATTGAAAAACGCTAAATTTCTTGTTATTTTCACTCCCGAATATTAAAAATTCCTATAACTTTGTCATATCAATTGATTTCTGTCTCAAACTTTTACCATGTCTTGGTCTTGGCGTTGCACACATTTCTGCCAGATTTCATGCATTTCCGATTACGCATTATATAAACAGCGCCCTCTAAAGTTTTCAAAATGGCTCTCTTCGTGTGGCCGTATCTCCGTCATGCTTGGGTAAACCCGTACCCTTTTTTGGATTTAGATATTTCAAGATATACCCTTTTCAGCCAAATAAAAAAATATATACCTCATCACTGACCGACTTTGAGAAAATTGCACTTGAAAATCACAATATTTGCATAAATGAAGAAATAAAGACAACTTGCTCTAATTTTGTGAACATTCAACGTACGTCTTTGAAATTTGGTGGGTATGTGTATTTGTGTATTTGACAACTGTTAACCAAATTTGGTTGAAATCGATGACGTCATCGCTAAGATATCACGCAAAAACCTTAATTTACTATGCATTACATAATATTGCATAATATGCTTATTTTAAATGGCGCGCTAGTCACGGTTAGCTCACAATGACTGCAATGAAATTCCCTTGTCAGGGATGCAAAAAAAGATATATGGTCTCACAGAATATTTTGAGTAAATCGCGATTGAAGTCAGGTCATTATACGGATCCTGCACATGTATTACATGTATTGTCTATGGGGCAAATCGGTTTCCCGCATTTGGCCCCCTGAACGATTTTTATTTTTCTTGAAATTTGGCAGGTACATGCTTCGAGGCAAAATGAAGAAACTCCCGAAGCCGGATTTTCAAAATCTATCAAGCGCTTCGTTTTAAACGCTATTTTATACCCTATATGGATGTAGTGACAGGTACTTAACAGAGTCTGCAAATACAGACTAGCACGCAGACCCAAATATAGAATGACCTTCCACCCATGAGTCCATGACTCATGCCAGCTCAGTTCTACTTGTCTATCTCCACTATTCTAGATGCTACAGACTTCAAAGAAATTGCTATACGTAGCTTAAGAGATGCTCTTTATCTTACCGTTCAAGGAAATACAAAATACAGACGTCAATGCATGCACATCGTTCTGATACGATTGCAGTTCTAGTTAATTTTGGATTTGTTAGATGAAGATCTGATGAATGTCGTGTCGGGTAGGAATGGACATCTCTGTTGTAGATAAAAATATTATGAAAGGATATTGGTGTAGCGTTGGTGGAAAATTTATACATAAATATAGCAGTTTGGTAGGTGTGAATATCGTTAATTTTCAATGTTTTAAACTTATGAAATATAGGATCGGTGTGGGCTAAGTAATGAGAATGAGAACAGATACGGAGTGCTTTCTTTTGAAGACGCAACATAGTGTCTATATTAATTTTGTTACTATTTCCCCATACTATGTTACAGTACGATATATGTGACAAAATAAATGAGTTGTAAAGCATCAATAGCGATCTTTGAGAAAGATAATATTTGAATTTATATAAAATACCTATGCCTCTTGCTACCAACATGCTAATGTTACGAACGTGACTATTCCAAGTTACATTTGAGTCGATCAATATACCTAAAAATTTTGTTTCATGTTTTTCGGTAACGGGCATGTCATCAATAAAAATATTATTACGAAATACATGTGTAGAATTAATGTGTTTAAAGTACATGAAGTTTGTTTTGTTTATATTGAGGGAGAGTTTATTGGATTTAAACCACAATGATAATTTCTTTAGTTCTAGATTCAGAGTTGTAACAAGCATATTTAAATTTTGGTGTGAATAAAATATGTTAGTATCATCTGCAAATAAAACGTATGTTAGTAAAGGTGATGCATTGACAATATCATTCATATATATTAAAAACAGCAAGGGCCCTAAGATTGAGCCCTGTGGTACTCCACATTTCACAGTACATATATTAGATGATTTGGATTTGAAATTAACATATTGACGTCTATTATCTAAGTAGTCCTTAAACCAGGAAAGTACGATCCCTCTGATGCCATATGTCTTTAATTTACATAATAATATAGCATGATCCATTGTATCGAATGCCTTCGATAAATCCATAAAAACCCCAACAGTGTGCTCCTTTTTTGAAAATGAATCGGTTATTTTGTCGTAAAGTTGTAAGATTGCGTAGTCAGTCGAATGATTTTTTCTGAAGCCATATTGGTTGGGAATTAATAATTTATTCATATCCAAAAAAGAGTATAAACGTTTGTAAACAATTTTTTCAAGTATTTTAGAAAAGGTTGGTAACAACGAGATTGGGCGATAATTTGCGATACGGCATGGGTCATCTTTTTTAAATATTGGAATTATTTTGGCAAGTTTTAGTGAATTAGGAAAAATTCCCTGGGAAAGAGATAGATTGAAAATATGTGCCAGCGGGGAAGCCAGAAAATGAATAATTTGTTTTAATAGATATACACTTATTCCATCATGGCCACTAGATTTTGAAGGACTTAGAGATCGAACAATTTCTAAAATTTCATGAACATTCGTTGGATTAAAAAATAATGAGTGTTCGGTATGATTATTTAGATATTGTGAAAAATCATTATCATTAGTAACAATCTTTGAGGCCAATTTAGGGCCTACATTAGTAAAATATGTATTAAATGCTTCAGCAATAAGACCATTGTCTTTAATGGAATTTCCATTCTCTAAAAATTCAACATTTTGTATATTTTCTCTTTTTTTACCTAACATTTCATTAATTTTAAGACAATTGACCACATTTTGTGGTTTGACTGAATATCTTTTGATTCAGAGCTCTAAAAAATACCAGATACACGAGTAGAAAGAGCAAAACTTGCTGCACACATTATGTCCATTTTTGTTGAATGACCATATTGCATTTGACGCCAGGAATTTTAAAAAGGAAAATCAGCTTTAAAATCCTTAAATTGGCAACATATTGAGAGGTTCAAAATCATTGATTTTTGATCGAAATCGGCAATATTTTCAACTTTCGACAAAGTTCCTTACCATGCATATTGTTTTCAAAGACATTTCATCTTATTAGAACAATGTAGCACTAAAAGAAAAAATATTATTGTTGCCAATTTGAAGAACAAAACGTGATCAATTTAGCCCTTAAATACTTCCTGTCCTAAAAGGGTTAACACAGAGATAATGCATTTGTTGCTCTCCTCAGATGATATTTAAAGGGAGTGGCAAGTCGTAATCCATGGGCCTGACCAGTTGGCCTGACTCAGGGAAATTCGGATACAATCGGGTCCAATCGTGCGCTACCGAAGGAATGTTATTGCCAAATTCCTCGCGTGATCGTTAACTCGAATCCCTACATACGTAACCGACCAATGAGATTCAAATACTGGAATAAAGAACGGGCGATCTTGTTTACTCAAATTTGGGTCAATGTGCGAACTTTTATTAGCTGCGCGCGATAAATTGAAGTCGCTTTGAACTTTGATCCAGAGAAAGGAGCAGCCAACTGTAAAACCGCCCATAGATTGCGACTTGTCACTCCCTTTAATTGTATTCAGCTTTAGGAGTAGTGAAATAAAGAATCAGAATTCAAATTTGGCCCTTGAAAGATTATTTGCAGTACCTGTTTGTAAGCAGATTTGTTCTAAATTTATAAACCCAATATACCAGCAGTTGACCATTTCTATCTCTCTCTTTCTCAACAGTTCATCCAAATCTTTGCTCATGTGATGGTAGGGAATCTGGATGCGACTGTCTTCCGGTATCTTCTCATCCTGACAGACCTGGTCGACCGAGTAGATTGGCATCACATAGAGGACTTCAAGTACTTCATTATGACTGTCTATCCCTTCCTCAATGTTAGTTTAACAATCACACCACTGCAATCCAATTTTTTGTATAGATTTATTTTCATACTGGCATTATCATAACATAGATGTTATCCTGTAGGGCTGAAGGGTTATGTACACATATCTATTATCAATTATTTCTTTAGAAGTGGTTGAGATACAGGCCTTAAATAGTTCACTTCCGCAGTGTAATGCTGATAACACTTCTTGTGTTCACTATAGTCAGATAAAATTTAGTTTCATAATATGACTGATTTGAGCTAGTTGTGTGTTATAGTTTGACTGGACAAATCCGACATAATGAACCATAGCAGTGTGGAACAGCAACAATTTGTTAACTCTTTGTCCTCTTTGGTACTCTAATGGATCAAACCGTGGACTGCCACAGTTGACTTCTATCACAATGCAACATGTATGAACATTATACTCCAAGCAACGTGGCAGTGTTGTGTTTGAATCCATAACAAATAAAGTGTTGAAGTGGCATTGGTAGAACTGGTAGAACTTGAACAGCGCCATCTTACAATTATGATTATAACTTTAAAATTAATTGCATTTTATTTTGAAATTGACAAACAGCTTGTTTGGATAATAGGCACATTTTATATTTCACACTATTATTTTTGACTTTGCAAATGTGGAAAATTGCCTGCAGGTACATTCAGAGCTTCTGCAAACTAGAATGAGGCATGATGGGAAAATGAGAGGCACAGACACTTTTCATACCCTGTTAAAAGATGGTGCTCTCTAGGAGCTTCAGTTTACTGTCACTTTAATGGTTTCAAAGGTGGAATAAGTTTAACATTTGTGTTATTCTCCCCCCCCTCTCTGTCTTTCTCTCTGTGTCTCTCTGTCTTTTGTTTGTGATGAAACAGGAGGATGAAGTTGACCAGCTTCATCTGGGCTACACATCCTTCAGCGAGAACAAGGTCACCAAGACTTTCATCTTTGAGTACTTCATGTACATCATACTGAAATACAGGGAACCTCGCTTCCAAGATGTAAGTTGATTCTGATATTGTAATATTACACTGTAATACTTGGAACAGATGATAGCTAAACCTTCACCGGTGAATGTTACATTGTGCAGCCACTTAACCTGTATAACTACCCTAATTCTAATATTGTATCTAATACCTTTCAACTAAGAAAAGCTAGTCTTTCTCCTTGAAATTTAATGGGCTTCATAAATTGTGAAATTAGTAGCATTGAACACTGTTTCTATCAAGATGTGCAGTGACAAAACCATCCATGACTTGACTTGCCTCATGAAATCTTAGCTGTGATGTTTGTGAACTTGGTGGCGATCTGAATGTTTAATCTGATTAAGTTTCAAAGGTATGTCCAAATACGTGTGCAGTTGTGTCTAGAGCTTGTCTATTGTAAAATGTTTTACAACCAGGTTTAGGCACTTGTAATGCAATGAATCTCTAGACCTCTTAATATCTTCAAGGGTCAGAAATGATGACTGATATCACAGAAAATGCATCATCGTTCTAGTATACCTTTCTTTCAATAAATTACTGTCTGTTCTTTTAGAATAGTATTTATTCTTCTTAATTTAATTATTTATGACAAAAGATGAGACAGTTTTGAGAATTACCATCCCAGATTATCATTATTTTTAAAACGTTTCTTCTTTTCATCTTCTAGGTGGAAATGAAGATGGCTCAGAGACCAGGCCGTGAGTTTGGTGTGCTGAGTGAGAGAGAGTTCAATGAGGCGGCGGATGCGTTAGCTCCTCTTGCCAACGAGGCGATGAGGCACAGACTATTCACGGAATCATTGGAACATTTCAGCAAAGATGGCCGTGTGGCTATCAGTCATCTTACTCGTATCCTTTTGTTGTATTGAAGTTATGGAAAATGTCACATTTCGGAAGATGAGTGACAGTTTTGCCAGTTCCATTGAATTTTACAGGGTGTTGTTTTTAATACTGAAAATTCTTTCAAGGGCAGTAGGCCTTACACGTGAACTACCTTTAATGATTAAAATACCAATATAAAGACATACGCCCATGTTCTCAAAAGCAGCCTGAGTAAACCTGGCTTAATTTAGGCCACTGACTTTATTGTGTCCTGAGCATTTCAGCCCATTCAACCCCTAAGTTCCGTATGAATACTGTAATTGTTTAACAAAATAAAGAAACATAATTAATTTGGTCATTAAAAAATAAAAATTTAAATTGATTTATTTCTTTTTTATTTTGTTACAGAATTACATTGATACATGTAATTTTTACAGGATTAAAGGCGTTAACATTTGACACTTCATATACCGGTGGACTAACTCTACACTTAGGCGGGGTGTAACTCTTGCCTAAAGTTATGTGCATTATATATACTTGCATATTTTAGAAAACTATATTACATATTATTGCTCATATTTTTTCTTGACGCTGACTGCTGCACAGACATTGTAAGCTACTTGCTCTTGTATGGAATGGCTCCCCTCCTGCGGGAGAAGATCACAGAGACCATGATGGAGCACCGCCTCAACTCAGCGGAGACCCAGTCCAGGGCTAACCAGTCTAGAGGAGGCATGCAGTCCAGGGGAACAAACCTCTCCAGAACTGGTAAGCTAAAGCTCATATACAGCAGTAGCAAGGGGAACAATAATATGGAATTAAAGCATCAGGTGCATGCATTGCTAGACCATTTTGAATGGGTGCTGATGGACAAAAAAAGTAGACTATCGATAAGTCTGCTAACGTTTTTTTTCAAAAGCAAAAAATTGTTCATAGATTGTTAAATATGCTGACAAGGATAAAAACTGGTCATCAGATTTTCAAATGTGAAGACAGAGTGATTGCCAACAAGGCTAAAAAAAAGGATCAAAATGTCCTGTTCAAATGTTTTTTTTAAGATAACTTGATGTCCAGTATGTACGGATATGACAGGAGTTACAATATCAAAGGAATACATTTTATGAAGTAATTTAACCATTGACTGGGGATCTAAATCATTTGCTCATATCATTATTGACTCATTATTTGCAGGCCTGTCATATGTATAATACCTATTCCATTTAAGGACGGAAAAAATTACTAACATCTTAGTATTGTGAATATCTTTCCATACGATTACCGTATACAAATCTGAACAAGGTCTTTTTGGACTTACCAAAATTTCTAATTCTGCTATGGTATATGTTTATTCACTTTCTCTTGAATACCTTAATCTGATATTGCAACTCTTGTAGATATGGTCAATTATTCTTGTGAAATATTACAGTCGAGAGTAAAAGACAATAATTTTTATACGAATGTAATATGATTGACTTAAACCCATTGCTCAATATGTTTTCTTGTTTGTGTCTATAACAAACAGGGCGTGGCACTGAGAGACCCGTTGCCACTGCTACTACGAGTGGAAATCAGGAGAAGGGGGGTGAGCCAAAGATCATTACTGCCTCGCAGCTGAAGAATCTGGCCAAGAATGTTGAAAGGTATGAAAGGAGATATCATTTTATTATAAGTCTTCAGTCAAAAGTTAACAACGTGTAGTTTTGGATTGGTGCTGATGAATGACGCAGTTACAATACAGGTGGCATTATACCTGCTGGAAAAGATTTCATTTTTATTCAGTCCTCATTTCCAATTATTACCTATATGGGGTATTTTTACGGTGCAATTAAAATCCATATTTTGCACGGTCCGCAAATGACCAAGTTCTGAGCAGTCATCATTCCCTGATATTTTCCCTCTTCCGGGCTTCACCGTTCACTTTGTGTACAAAAGTGCGGTCAACATTGAGCCCGATTAACATCCACCTTTTCTTGTCAGTGCGCTTTTATTAAAGTGCATACGCACAGAATTGTGTACACGTTAAAGAGTAGGCTTAAACAATGGATATGCGCGGTAACAATTTACATCACAATTGCTTGGCCCAGATTACATACCTGCATGAATAACCTGAAATCAGAGGGACTGACAGGCAAACAGATGTGTCTGTCATTGCTACAAAATAGGCATGTACATGATATAGGTAATAATAATATTATAAATGCTATATAACACGCGCGCAGCGGAGTCTATGCTCATTGCCTGACGAAGACTAGCAGTAGCGGTCGAAACGTCGTAGCTTTCCTCGTTTGCACATTGTGAGACAACTGATTACCTTTTCGTCTTCAATAATAATATTGACTGGCTCTACTTTCAGGGAATATCGAAAATGTTGCCCTTAAAAGAACCATATTGCCCTTGCATCTTTGACTCGGGGCAATATGATTCTGTTGCAGGCAACATATTCGATATCCCCCTCAAGGCCAGTCAATATTATATAATTGATGTTCTCCAAAGCTTAATTCAGGCTTATATTCAACAATTTAAGGTGAAAAGTGGAAGATTATCAAGTGCAATGAATTTTTGTAAAATCGGCACTGTTTCTCATAGTGCAATAACCTATATGAAGCCAATGTTAATTTTTTTTTAAACTATTGGCATTTTCTGCAGCAATTATAAAGTAATTTTTCTTTGTTCCTTTCTCCTCCTGCAGACGATCTCAGAATCACAACATGGGTCAGATCTTTGAAAGCTGTTTAAAAGCAAATTCATACAGTAACCCACTGCATGTAAATCTCTTTTTTTTTACTCATGACATTTTCTGTGACCAGGCTTTGTGAATTTTTCTGCCTTCTTTTTCTCCTCCTCCAGACGATCTCAGAATCGCAACAGCCGTCAAATCCAAGCGAACCCAAGAATGGACATCGATGACTTGGTTACTGGTGGTAATGCTATTGATGAGCTGGCCGAGTTTACCGACAGTGGACTTTTGGTGATCGGACCAGACTAGACTAGATTAGGCGAAAGGAAGTGGCACGTAAAATCCATGGGTTTTGGCAAGGGAATGTTGCTGGCTGATCAACATTCATCTTTCCCTTTGATGGCTCAGTAATAGCAATAGTCTCGTAACTGGGAGGTCCGGGGTTCGAAACCAGTCGTATGCTAGTGCCCTGTAAGGCATTAATTCTCATTACCAAGTCCCACGGATTGGACTTAACCCCTACCATGCCGTGGGTGGCAAATCCCGCCCAAGCATTTGAACATTTCGTTCAGGCTCAGAATGGCTTGAAAATTCTTCCTCATACAGAAACCTGTGCCTTCAATATAATGTTTATTCCTATGCAATATATCTTTGCCCAGTTTGCTCAAGCAAAAAAAAAGTTAATAGTTAACTCTTGAAATTTATTTTTGACAATTGCTAAAAACTCTGGTGGCATGGAAGGGGTTAAAGCTGTAGCTTCACTTGTTGCTACTTACAAGCATATACTTGTTTTCTTACCAGTCAGGATAAAGAAATCAGCATCATATCAGTTGCCTTATATAGGATCTTCCTAACTGGGGCAGGCACACACAGGTGTCAGAATTACTGCTTCTAGTGCATGCTTGCTCCGGCTAGCTACTAGATCTGTGGGCTAGCTATTAGCTCCCAGCATAGGTGAAATACAAATGCTAATTGCCCAGATGTGGTCTTTTAAAAAAAAAAGCAGTTTTACTTGCCACTACATATTCTTCAGCTACCTAATGCGACATTCCATGTACATGTAGTACCAACAGCTTTCTATACCTATCACGTTGAACACAGATCTAAATTTCATGGCTGTAGAATTTTTCTAGACCTACTCCATAGTGAGTGGTAAACATAGCTTTACAAATTCAATATTTGCTATGTTTATGCCGAGGTATATTTTTCATTTAGCAATATACTGCATTACCTGCATGTATTTATACTGCAAACTAGAAACTGTTGTATGCATGAAACATTTACAGTTTTCACAAGTGGTTCAAATTCATTAAAGTTCATGCTAAACAAATATATAAATAAATCACAACTCATAGACAACACTGAATTTTTGCAATTTGTAGAAGTTTCTGGTTTTTATAGTAACTACAAACACCTTGTGACTGGATTGTGTAAGCTAGAGGTTTTCTTAACCGGGTTGTTCCTGTATTAAGCCTATGAGAATAAGAGAATTTATTGGCCTGTGGGTTAATAAAACTCCATGTTTCACTATATACATCCATATAGGAGGTGGCGTATATTGTTGGTGGAGACCTTTGCATGGAAATCAACACAATGCCCATTGAAAGTTAAGAAGTTGCAAGAAAGGACCAGGATACCCATTGCTTTTGTATCGATGAAGAGAGTGCTATTGTGTAAAGCTTAGATCAGTGTGTTTGCAGAATAATAGAGAATAAACCCAGAAACTAACAATTAACAAGTCTAGAAAGTACACATCCTGCTACTCGAAGCATTGAGAACAACAGGGTAACATGGGAGAAAATAAAGGCAGGCCTCATTTGTTGGAAGTCCTTAGGGTAAATTAGGCCACTTTGGCAAGTAGGGGACAGATTGTATGATAGCATAAGACCTCAAGACATGGGTAAAGTGGCATTAAACTTTTCATTTGAGAGGGAGATTTCAGCAAGTGAGTAGGGCATGAAGGCAAAATAACTGTAGCCTTTAGGTAATTTTAGCCCTTTAAAGCCCGGCGCACACTATACGATCCGACTGCGACCCGATTTTCGAACAAATTGCAGTTTGCATTAAATGTGAAAGTTTTGAAAAGTGAAATTATCTCATTTGAAGTTCGGAATAATGATACGAATACTATTATCAAAATTTTGGTAAACTGCAATTCTTCTGGTTAGAGTTAAGGCCTAATCGGCTTCAAATCTTAGTCGATCGCAAGATTGGTGTGACGTCACTACGATTTGGAATTGAATTTGCTTTTATTCCTACACGGGGGCTCGCAGTAGCCCGGAATTTCGATTTTAGTATTCATACTACTATTCGAATCATTGATCACAAAGATTTTACATGTTTGAAGGTTCATATCAAATGTTATAACAACTTTTCCCAAAATCGCATCATAGTCAGATCGTGCAGTGTGCGCCGGGCTTTAGGGACAGACTCTTAGCTTAATTATACGTTTTGTAGTATCATTGATTTACTCTTATTCTTTTTGTTGTTTTGCTTCAAAAGTTGCAATAGAGTAAATACATCATGTTATGAAATATATAGAAGACTCTGTAAAATACAAATTGTCAATTTCATAGTGACATGGTGGGAGTTAGTAATTTTATGCTGTTAAAGTTTAACATTAATTTTTTGCAGAATTGGTAATGCTCTGCAGGTTGTTTATTCAAATATAAGTTTGATAAGTTTGTACATGTATGCTTGAATATGGTAATCATTCATTATCTTGTACTTCAAAGGGAAAATTACTTTATAGGTTAAAGTACTTTCCTAGATTCTTTTGACAAAGCACAAAAAGTTATTCATCAATATGATCCGTCCAACAATGAATTTGCTTTATTTTGTCAGATATACATTTTTTTTTATACTTCCAGGTCATAATGCTTTAATTAATTATATGTTTATATATTTATACAGGTATAAGCATTTTATTGTATATATTTTCGCTGTATATTTGATGTGAATAACATTGCCTTACTGTGGAAATGAATTGTAATATTTTGTGCAAAGAGTGATACAAATAATTTTATATGAAAAAAATTAACAGTTGTGCTTGTTGCCTTATTTATGTACAAAATGCACTGTTTATACTTACAATACTGTACAAAAAATGATTATAATGAATGGGAAAGAGATTTAGGGAGGTTGAGTGAGAGAAAGACTGGAAACAGCGAAAAGGAAAGTACAAATGATATAAAAAGTTCATAAGCATTATTACGTTTCTTCTTACTTGAAGGAATATATCTCTCTATATATCTCTCTCTAACTTACTCTCTATATATCTCCCAGCTCTTTCTCCATCTCTCTCTCTCTCATCATCTCTCCTGTGTCTTATTATTTTCCTCCTCCATCTCTCCATCTCTATATCTTTCACTATATTTTTTCATCTCTGTCTTTATCTCTTGCTCTCTGTATCGCTCTTTCTCTCTATCCCTCTCCAGCTCTCTCTCATGTAATGTTGCCCTCACTCTTTTTCTTATTACATTTCACCATCTTTCCTGCATGTCTTTTCATACTTTCTCTCTTTCTCTCATTCGCCCTCCTCTCCCTCTCCCACTCACCCGCTCTCGTTCTCTCTCTCTCTCTCTCAAAATGTTTATCTCCTATTTATTTCTTTGTTTTGCACTTAAGGATTTCATTTTTCACCTTTCTCAAATTAGGTTGCAGGTTTGCATTCCCTGTTAGGATGTTATCTTGGCCCATTTTCCTAAGAATAATTTTATCATTTTTTCTTCTCCATTTCTTTTTAAAGAAATTGAGACGTTTCTGTAATAAAGATCTGCAAAAATAAGGTAGTAACTTGAAAATTATTGCATCTTATGCTATTTCAAATGAAAGGGTTATCAGTTCTAAACTGGGGGCAAAAATCTAGAAGAGGGGCACAATGTACACTTTTCTTTCAAAGGCTGGAGTGCCCCCCCCCCCTCCAAAAAAAAAAAAATAATAAAAAAAATAAATAAATAAATAAATAAAATTTTAAAAAACCAGCCACTGGTGCTAGTGATAAAGTGGGACAGTCGTGAGAAATGGGACAAAGCTTACAAAAATGTTGATTACAAGTATAGCCCACTGAGTAAGTGTTAAAGATATGAAAGATAAATTATTTGTAAAAGTGATGTAGTGATAGAACCCATGATGAGCATTTTGTCAATTTTAACCTAAATTTCAACATTTCTTTTTCACAATGACATGATTCTTAATAGTACTGTTTGTGTTACACACAAGTTTGTCTGAAGTAGATTGAATGATCTGTAAACAGGAATTAACTGCATGATAATATATAAGTTTATTACATCGTTGCAGAATTTGGACATTAATGTAATATGTCCCTTGATTCCTAACATACACAAAATGCAACTGGGGTGAAATGGGAAAAAAGGTGTCCCAGTTCACCCCAACAGGAAATTATAATCAATGAAATACCCCAAAAATATGTTTTTTACTTTATCATAAAAATATTATTGTAAAGTATTGGGTCATATGTATGCAGGTGAATGAGCTATATTTGTAAAACGTTTAACTCTGAACGGCCAAAATAAAATTTTAAAATGGTAACAAAAGTGAAAATCAAGGCATACATGCAAACTCATGGCACTTGTGAACAATCATAGCAAGCATTATAAGACCTTTCGTAGGATTTAAACAAATTGATAAAAGGTTTTCTAGTCTTACTTTTTGAGTTACTTCCCACTTATAATATACCATATAGTTCCGGTTCAGTTTCATTATGATCATCAATTAACTCCATAAACAGGGCCCATTCTTGGTAACAGATTAGAAGGGGAAACAAGAAAAGAAAAAAAGAAAGATAATATTCATAACCAAACTTTTAAAAACCTTCAAGATGATAGATCTGACTAAAGCCTAATGTGGGCCTTATGTTCAAAATGCAAGTTGCAGCCAGTGGTAGATATTCAAGTACATAAAGTAATTTTCCATTGAACATAAACCAACCCAGCTGTGCGAGACCGATTATGCAATACCGTGTGAGAATTTGAGACAATGGACCAATCGAAAAGCGTCGCGCTGAAATTCAAACGTGCAATACGCAAACGTGCAAGTAACAAAAGTATTAGTCCGCGAGTGAACTTGCATTTAATGAAATATCTTTTGCCTTCAAATACTCATCATCAGTATTCATCAAAAGTGTATTTTGTGTTTACGGATATCCTCTTATTACTTATATTTCCAAATTTCAGCTAGAATAACCGAATTTGTTCTGGATTCCCACGGGATTTACTTTGTTTTTATGGAGTAATACGCGTATCACAGGAAGTGATCAGTGCAAATTTTCAGTTTAGGAAATTACATGGCCGTATAGTGTAACCCCGGCGGACTGAAAGGTATGGGTAAAATGTGAATTTCTGATTATGGATGATATATTTGAACAAATTATTACGCTTCTTGCATGTTATAGTTGAAAGTTTATGAAAATGTAATGGGTTTTGAGGTTTGGATGTACGTGTTTGTCTCAGTCAAATACACGAATGAATGAATGAATGCTGCCGCACAGGCCACAGACACAGTCGGTCAGTGTAGACAACGGCGTGTGCAATGTCGATAACAATGAGAATGAATAAAAAAGAGAGATCAGCCGACGCGAAGCGACGCCGAGGGGTGCGGGGCAAAGGCGACGCGACCCAAGCTTCAGTCGGGTGACACAACAAAGCCATTTTATTTTTTTACTTGAACTTATGTTAGATCCGAAGACTGAATGAGATAATTTCTGTTTGCAAAAAATAGTTGTTTGGCCTTGGGTTGTCTGCTTGGCATGCTTGGACTTTGTTTAGATCATGCAGTACATTCAGACATTGGTGGTGTTTGTTTGATGAACAGGCATGACAGGTGTGGAGATAAGTTTATTTTTGTGAAATTTATTTTGTAACCTAATTAATAAATGTATTATTATTATTTAGTCAGGTTAGTAACCTGACTAAATAATAATAATAATAATAATACATTTATAAAGTGCAGTAACTATCCAACAATTTGTATAGGCCTATATTCTACTGCGCTGCATGAGCTCCTGTGATATGCTTGTTATTAATTGAATAGATACGCTTTGAGTTTTGATTTAAACATATTCACAGATGGGCAAAATGATGGGGATTTCCTGACTTCCAGTGGCAAGTTATTCCAGAGTTTAGGGGCTGCACAAGCAAATGAACGATCACCCAGTGTTACTTTTGTTTTTACGAATGGAATTTGGAGAAGCAGAGTATCTTGGGAACTGCGCAGGTTTCGACTATGTTGATTGACTGAGATTCAGCAATTCTCTGATGTACATAGGAGCTTGACCATGAGCAAGATTTTGTAAGATATTCTTTGGCGAACAGGTAGCCAATGCAGATTTCTCAAAATTGGGGTGATATGGGTGAATTTGGAACAGCCACTAATCAGCCTTGCACAAGTGTTTTGAACTCTTTGCAGTCTCGATATTTGACAGTCAGGAATCCCATACAGTAGACCATTACAATAGTCCAACTTATTAGTGATGCATGCATGAACAATATCTCTCATAATATCCTTATTTAAGTATTTCCGAATACGTCTGAGATTATAGATCATGTAGTATGATGATTTACAGACATTTGTGATATGATCACAGACAAATCATCATTTGTCATCATTTGTAGACATATTTGGGTCAGTGTGCAAGGTTATAGATAACCTTACACAACTTGGCCTCAGCAGAAAATCGGCGCCGAGATATCCAAAACTAAAATGACCAGAGGTCGTATTCTGACATGTCTGAGTTTTAATTTTATTTCATCTTGATTTTAGCGAAAAGATTTTGTCATAACAAATTTTAAATTGCAACCTTTCATTGGTGTTTGCGCAAATGAATTCTGTGTATGCAGCCACTTTTGCGCAGTTATTAACCAGTGATGCACCATAAGCGTATATTTTATTATGACAATTTAAATTATTTCACCAAAATCAAAATAAAATAAATCTCAGAATACCACCCCAGACCTCTAAACAAAAGAGCTGAATCGATCGTCAAGACTTGCATGAATTTTCGCGCTAATCTTTTACATTTCCCACATTCTAGTTGTACGAGCTCCTTGGCTTATCAATCTGGTACTGGCCTACAGAGCTGTACACGGCTTGCTACTATGGCCTGTATGGGAACTTGTCAACACAGAAATACTACGCGTCATAATCACCCATTCCCACACACGGTGAACCTTGCAAACCACCCTCTGTATTTGCTGTGGTGGTTCTGGTCATATTTCAATTCTAAACTTAATATTCTATTGATAATATGAACACTTATCTACAAAAATTTGGCAGCGGGGATAGGATTCAGCTTACCTTCCGCACGTTGCTGTAAGAATTATCATTATCATGACAAACGATAACCTCTAATTCTCTCAAGCAGCTGAGTCGGCGAGGGGTCAGCACTAGTCTAGTTCTAGACGTTTTTAATTATTTTGTCCGTAAAACCATGAAGCTATATGAGCTATACAAACCCGAAGTTGTGGGGAGAGTGAATCGGTGGACTTCGCACCGTTCTACGCTGGGTGCGCACACACGTACACACGGGGTTTGTATAGCTCATATATATAGATAGCTTCATGGTTTTACGGACAAAATAATTAAAAACGTCTAGAACTAGACTAGTGCTGACCCCTCGCCGACTCAGCTGCTTGAGAGAATTAGAGGTTATCGCTGCCGAATTTTTGTAGATAAGTGTTCATATTATCAATAGAATATTAAATTTAGAATTGAAATATGACCAGAACCACCACAGCAAATACCGAGGGTGGTTTGCAAGGTTCACCGTGCGTGGGTTTGGGTGATTATGACGCGTAGTATTTCTGTGTTGACAAGTTCCCATACAGGCCATAGTAGCAAGCCGTGTACAGCTCCGTAGGCCAGTACCAGATTGATAAGCCAAGGAGCTCGTACAGCTACCCACATTCAGGAATATTTGATAAAAATATGTTAAATAGTTACTAAAAAAAAAGGCAATAGCTAAATTTTCAAACTTGTGTTAATTGGTTTCAAGGACTTAATAACAATAACATGTTTTTTTGTTTTTCTTCTTCTCTTCTGCAGGTTAGGATTTTCCGTCATTCTCCACATGAAAAACTAAGTCTAAGATTAGGTCAAAATGACACTGCACGGAAAGATTGTGGTGATCAAGAGGAATGGTGCCGACGGTGCCCATTTTCCACTAACAGCCGAGCAATGTTTATTTGGAAGGTAAAACTTTTGTAATCATGTACAGTGGAACCTCGTTATAACAGACTCCTTGGGACCGAAGAAAATTACCTCTCTATATCGAAACCTTGTTATATCAGGGCTACAAAACAATAGAATACAAAGAAGTGGGATAGGCAAAATTACCTTGTTGTAACGAGAGTTTGTTATAACGGTGTTCTTTATAACAAGGTTCCACTGTATCATGTAGAACTGGAGAAAAAATAATCAGAAGTGACTTTTTAAGATTAGCATTTAATGTAGGGCTCAATTTGTCCAAAGGGTACAGAGCATTTTACCAAAATGTTCTTGCAATGCTCTCATCAAAGATAAAAATTTGAGGTCATTCCAGCAGATCAGTCTTGCCTTTCTGGGTAAGACTTCCTTTTGTACCCCTTCCCTATAAAATTATACATAGGGCATAGGGTTAGGTCTATGGAAAACAGAATCCTTGGGTCGAAGGATAGGGTTAGACAAGAGTTAAGGTTAGGGAGGTATGAAAGGAAGTCTTTCCCCTTTCTGTTCAGATCAGCTACTGTGCCCCTTTAACTTTCAAAACTGGCCTGCTTACTCAAGATGGAAAACCTATGAGGCTTTAGGGTTATGATTTTATTTCTATCAGTGAAATGATACATGTGTGTATATATATATATATATAGTACCGAAGTGATGACGTCACAAAAGCTATTTTTTCATTTTGACATTTTTTATACCATATCTCAAAGGAACATGGTCAAAAACATCCAGAGCCCAAATTTTATGGCAATTGGCTCATTGGGCCCCGAGATATGGCCACATGAATACCTCCTTAGCCTCATTGAAGCCAGTGTTAAATTGGCCTGGTTCTAGACTGTTAAGAACCAGGCCAATTTACACTGACTTCAATGGGGCTAATTAGATATTCATATAGCCATACCTTGGGCCACCATGAACTGATTCATGTCAAATTTGATGTGTGAACATTTTCCATCATGCTCTACCTAAATATGGTCCTAAAAATACAAAAATCAAAATTTGATGACGTCACACTTCGGTACTCTATATATAGAGGTTCATTCTTCTTTTGTTTGCAAATTTACCTCTTATTTAACAAATTATCCTACAAATGTCTGTATGCAGCTTATGGTCATGTTGAGAGTGACAAGTTTGAATGTTGTATATGATCCTTGTCGGTGACGTGTTGATTGATCTAGGAATGAGCTCAAAATACTCCTTATGTGATTTGTGATATCTTATATATTTTCATTTTGCAGAACTAATGAGTGTGATATCCGCATCCAGTTGCCCAATGTGTCCCGCGAACATTGTAGGATTGATGTACAAAAAGATGGACAGGTTAGTAAGACCATAAGAGGGAATTCTTTCATTTCCGAGCAGCCACACAGTCACACATTTAAGGCTATAGAAGTATGAAAAGTCATAGTAGGATATAAATTCTATAAACCAGACACTTTTCTTGCACTTTCTTGAATTTCACGAGTTGGATGAATTACACCTGTGAAGTTTCCTGCTTTGAAAATGGACATTATTAACAATTTTTGAAATTTCCAGGTCACAGAAATGTCTGATTTATTTATATGGAGTAGAAATATTACCATGTTTGTTTGGAACTCACTTGTCCCAAACTTTTTGTTTACTTAATAGTCAATTCTGGCTGCCGCAATTACAGCACTACCAACTTTAAACTTGATGGGACTTTCAATAATATCCTCAATTACAAATGTAGGAAATATAAACTCAGTACCTATGAGGTTACAAAAAGTGAGCAAAAATTTCTCATTGCTAGAGTCAGTATCAGTGCCCTACATGTATGTTAGTTTTGCATCATTTCATGTATGGGTTGAAAAGTCAAGTGTGATGTAATATGCCAATAATTATATAGATATTCAGCTTATTAACACAACATACGTTTCCATCTGATTAGCTCTCAACTACTGTAAATGCGGAAATATTTGCGGTACATTAATTTTCGCGCTATTTTCGGCGTAGATATATATAGATATATCATACTAAATCGACTGTTTGTTCCTTTACCACTTTCTTGTGTGTTGTTCTCTTTGTCGACACAGGTAAAGCTTGTGAATTTGAGCCAGGTCAACCCCACTCTCTTGAATGGGAAGGCTGTCATGGAGACAGATGGTGTGCAGCACAAAGATGTCTTTACTATCGTTGATAGGTCTTTCAGGTATGTAAGGAGGAATCTTCATTACGATACAGAATGTTTAGTTATCCCAGAGGCATAAGAAATCAATTAAAGGAACTCACTATTACATCATATTTTGGCACTTATTCCATAGTTCTGGACTTGTAAACTACTATTACATAAAAAAATTTCCTGTAAAAATACACACATTAGTAATTTTAGGCTTGTTTTCTGATGCCAGACCTTGATTTTCAGCCATTTTTTGCCCTGCCCACAGTTAGGCCAAAAAAAAAAATTTGTTGTAGTGGCGTAACGGGTCTCTGAAAAATAGGGTAGGTAGGTCGGGATTTTTTTTTTTTTTTTTTTTTTTTTTAACGACAGTATAGTACATAATACACGCAGCTAGTTCTGTCCGCAACACTTCCAGGTTTTTCGATCGCGATCGCAAAGGCAGCACGATACGCAATTTTTTTTTTGGCCTTAGGTCCAAAATCAGTATGATTGACACATCAATCTGCTAATGTCATCGAAAGAAAGATGCAAGCTTGGCTCAGCTCACTTTTCTAAACATGCCATATGTTATACATTTGTCTGATGGTTTCAACCTGAAAAAAGTTGTAGAATTGTGTTATTATTCTTGCGAAATTCAAAAAAACGACGGAGCAAATGCCTACTAAATGCATTGTGGCAGGTTGTAATAGTACACCCAAAGAAGGAAAAGTAAGGAAAATTTGGACGTCTCCGGTGAAATTGACTCACGCAAAATGGCAAGGACCAAGCGACAGCAGTGTGATTTGCAGCAACCACTTCAACAATTCTTTTTCAAGGATGAAGGATTTTGGTTGGACTTTGGTCTAAAAAAAATGAAAAATAATCATCTCCTTCAGGAGAGTCAGTGTCTTGGGAAGATGCCATGGTTGTAAGACAACGTTTATGTGAAAACTATGCTCAGGAAAGCGTGCTTAACACCCTGAACGAACTTAAACTGACATCCAACGTGTAGCTGTCAAAAGCCTGACAAACTCGCGAACAGCTGATCGAGGAATTAGATTTTCATACCAGACTTCTGTATCATACGCTTTACAAACGCAGTACGTTGTTATAAATGGAGTACTAAACAACTGTATAATGCGTCTAGCAGTAGCTTTCGCACATCTAGGCTGCGTTCGTGCGTTGATCCTAAATGGCAGTGTAAATTGATTTTGGCCGGTCTAAATTGGGGCGGTCCAAGGGTGCCCTAAATTAAGGCCACAGTATAAATTTGGTAAAAGATTAGCATTAGGAAAGATTGAAGGAGAAGACCGAGATTGTGAAATTAAGGCCCTCTAAACGCTATAGGTCCTTTAAAATATAATAAAATTAGAGACCGTGAATATCACCAAAAAAAATTATAAGAAGAGAGGGGTCCTTTAAAATATAATAAAATTAGAGACCGTGAATATCACCAAAAAAAATTATAAGAAGAGAGGGGGAGGGTGGTTAAGAAGCAAAGTACCTTCGAGTACCTAGATATTTATTGTCCAGAATTTAATTAGCAAGCCCTTTTTAGGGGGCCAATGATTCATGATTACATGGAGGATTTCTTTCCTTTTTGTCTCGCCCACCGGAGGTGAAGGCGAGACTAAGTGATCCGTCCGTCGTCCGTCCGTCACAAACGTTAAAGTTTACCTGCAAGACCCTCTTATGATGCATTACTTGGCAACTGTTACTGCATTGGCAGCCACACTTGGGTGATAGAAGCACTAGGGGCATCTCCATGTTATTGTGTTGTCGGAGGTCACATGATGATGTCAAAGGTCATTTGAGGTCATATGTTAAAGTTTACCTGCAAGACTCTTTTGTGAAATAACTTCACATCAGTTGCTTGGATTACAACCTAACTTGGGTCATATTTGCACTGAGGGTACCTTGACGTTATGTTGCCGTTGGAGGTCACATGATAGGGTCAAAGGTCATTTGAGGTCATACGTTAAAGTTTACCTGCAAGACTCTTTTGTGAAATAACTTCACATCAGTTGCTTGGATTACAACCTAACTTGGGTCATATTTGCACTGAGGGTACCTTCACGTTATGTTGCTGTTGGAGGTCACCTGATAGGGTCAAAGGTCATTTAAGGTCATACATTAAATTTTACCTGCAAGACTCTCTTTTGACAAATAACTTCACACCAGTTGCTTTGATTACAACCTAACTTGGGTCATATTTGCACTGAGGGTACCTTCATGTTATAATGCCTTTGGATGTCACATGATATTGTCTCGCCCACCGGAGGTGAAAAAGAGACTAAGGGATCCAAATGGCGTCCGTCCGTCGTCCGTCCGTCACAAACGTTAAAGTTTACCTGCAAGACTCTCTTATGATGCATTACTTGGCAACTGTTACTGCATTGGCAGCCACACTTGGGTGATAGAAGCACTAGGGGCATCTCCATGTTATTGTGTTGTCGGAGGTCATATGATGTCAAAGGTCATTTGAGGTCATATGTTAAAGTTTACCTGCAAGACTCTCTTTTGTGAAATAGCTTCACATCAGTTGCTTGGATTACAACCTAACTTGGGTCATATTTGCACTGAGGGTACCTTCACGTTATGTTGCCTTTGGATGTCACATGATATGGTCAAAGGTCATTTGAGGCTATACGTTAAAGTTTAACCTGCAAGACTCTCTTGTGACAAATAACTTCATATCACTTGCTTGGATTACAACCTAACTTGGGTGATAGATGCACTTGGAGTACATTCGTGTTTTGGTACCTTCGAGCTCACATGGTAAGGTCAAAGGTCATTTCAGGTCAAGTGTTATAGTATGAACGTATTGATTTTAAAAGCCTTATTTCATTTCCACTTTTCAACCTTAGCACTATTTTTAACCTTTTTGCATTTTTATGCCACCCAGAGACAAACTCTACTTCGCCTCTATTGTACAACTGATTATCATTCTATTTTGTATTTGTGTAATCTAATAGGACTTGATGGTAACTTTTTATTCCATCTCTAAAAGGGGGGATGGGGGCAGTCGATGGAGGGAAGTAGTATTTTGTGAATAGTCCTTCTCATTAATGGGATATTACCTTCTGTAGCAGATACCCAGAGATACAATTCTTCTGCATGGCAACGGAGATCACGATATTTCCAGTTTTCGCAAGTGGGCGAGACACAATCTTGCTAATGCCTTGTTTGTTCTGCACACTATGGAAAATTCAGGGTTTTTTCAACAGATATGTTATGTTCCAAGCATATCTTCTTTTTTGACAGGTTTGAATACCCTCCAGGCTCTGCCCGCAGGACTGCTATCAAGCCTGAGGTTCAGAGCCCAGTAATTTCTTCCACCACCACCAAGGCCCCCTCTGCAGGTGGCGACACACCACGTTCTACAAAGAAGGCTCCTGCTGGGAAGCCTGCCACACCTGCCACACCTGCTCAGAAGAAGGCAGCTACCCCTGCCAAAGGCACGCCCAAAGCAGCAGCTACGCCCAAAGCACCTGCTGCACCTAAGACTCCCAAGTCTGCTAAGAAGGAATCGCCTAAAGCTGCAGATCCAACATCCAAATCACCTGCTGCTCCTAAGACACCCAAGTCTGCAAAGAAGGAATCTCCCAAAGCTGTCACTCCAACGCCTAAAGCACCTGCCACTCCGAAGACACCCAAGTCGGCGAAGAAGAATTCTCCTAAGCCTACAACTCCAACACCCAAATCACCTGCTGCTCCAAAGAGTCCAAAGTCCGCTAAGAAGGAATCACCAAAGGCAACTACTCCAAAGAGTAAGCTGTTATTTGTTTGAACTATATGATATTGTACATTAACATAAAGTGTCATGGTCTTAATTGTAGTTTCATGATAAAGACTTGATGAGAATAAGCTCAAAAGCTCAAAGGTACCATAACATTTTCAGGTAAAAATGACAGTGGGTGTATTGTGCCTGAAGTCACCCTAACGCACCTGAAAGCTCATGGTTAAAGCTCATGGATAGTTTGGTAGCAAAAAAGAAATTGGAAAGAAACGTGTTCAGTATAGTCTCATGTTCTGCTTTTATTGAAAGAGGTTTGTTAGAGATCATGTGGTATTCCATCAATGATTTCTGGTAAATTTTAGTGTAAATATCTATAAGGAACGCTAGATCACGCTAACATACTGCCCTGCGCTAGGACCTTTCCACCCGGATGGCTCCCAACGCAATATTCTTCGCGTGGAGTTAACGTGAGGAATACGGTTCCATGACAATTTCTCCGGTCTAACTTTTGCCATGTTAAACTTAACCATAACCCCAATCCTAACCCTAATCCAATTCTTCACATTGTCCTGAACAAAAAACCACATCTTGACCTTAACCTTTGACCTTTTGAGATATGGACGGTGGAGCAGATGTCGTGTCACCATGGAATACACATAATTCCCATACGTTTTTGTACGCGTTGTAGTGTATAGTGCACGCTGCCGTTGTTGGGAGTTTATATACCTGGCCCGGTATATAAATGATTAGTTACCTCTCGTTTGAAAAATATTTCACTCTAGGAGGTGAAATCTTCACAGCATCTTAGTATTGCAAGTATCTTGCTATTTATCAACAAAAATCCAAGGAATCTGACGATACATTTTTGAGAGAGAACCAAAATAAACACTACCTGAAAATGTTTCACACAAGATGATCTCCCCAATCCTCACATGTAACAGTATAACACATGCTCTGACAACACTTTTAAGAAATTAAATCAGGGAAGCTGACTTCTAGCTGTATTTAGATGGCTTGGGAAGAAGCCTGACACATAATTTTGTGTTCTCCCTAAAAATTGCAACATGTAAAGGAAATAACAAAGGTTAAAGAATATTTTTTACAATTGCATAATTACAACAAACAAAAAAAAACATTCTCTATACTGAAGGCAAAACACCAGCAAAGAAGACACCAGTGAAGGCCTCTCCTAAGACACCCACACCGAAGAAGGCTACACCAGCTCCTGCAAAGCAAGCCAGTCCCAAGGATGTTAAGACACCACCCCAAGCGACTAAGAGACGCAGTGGCTCCCTCAGCAAGAGTGGAGGAAAGGTAAGATTTGGTAGCTTCTTTCTTGACCAAGAGCCCTGTTCCTCAAACTTGATTCACATTACATACCAAAAGTGTAAGCTCTAAAACCAGAAACGTTTATGTGCAAGAAATTTTTGCGAGTGGTCCGCATCCACAAAAGTTTTATGCGATAAAACAATATAATTTGTTTCTCCTTAAAAAAAGCAAATGTTTCTGGTTTTTACAGTTACTAGTTTGCACATGTGAGCCAGTCAAATGCTATTTACATAACCTGTTATTTTTGGAACAGGATTAGTTTGGTAACTACCACAATTCATCTGCTCTTTCAGTGAAATAAAAGGGGGGATGGAGGATAATTTGCTTTCTAATTTCTTGAAATAGCCACAAGTATGAAAGAGCCTCCATGGTTGCTATGGTTTCTATTGCCTAATGAAATCAGTCCTTGCAGACAGAATTTGATATATGCCTTATGATATCGTCTCTATTTTGAGAGATAATTTTCACTCAGAAATGTACTAATTAGCAGAAACATGGAAAACTTGCTCCAATGATTAACGGCAAATCGAGTGGGCTAGGCAGAAAAGACATTAGAACTGTTTCTGTCTTATTGGGGCTGGGAATTTTATGTTTTTCTGTTTACTATCTCATCCATATGTAGCTCCATGTGAATATGTTGCATTTATTTCTCCCTAAAAGAGAATCATCACTTAATGGTCTATGGTCATAGGTTCATCAGCCATGTGAAATCTCCGCGTTTTTAAAATCATTTTCTCGCGTTCTTATTCTCTTTCCGCGCTTTTGTAACTTTCGGAAGCAATGAAAAACCATAGATTCTCGTATCATGCTACGTGAGCAATTTGTATAAAACGCCTGGTAATAGAGACTATCAAAATCACCCAGCATGCATCACGCGGGTGGTGGCTTCGTGCATGCATTCTATGACTGCACCGGGCGAGTGCGGGCGAGTGATCGCTTCGCGCAGGGAAACTCTGGCCGGGCCCGGGCAGATCTCCGAGTTGGTTACGCATGTGGGGATTCGTGCGTGTATTGCGTTGCATGGATCCGCTGCTGGATGTGTCTTCGTTTTCGAGTGCAAGTGGGACTTCGTTTGGATATATTTTTTCTGCTTTTCAAACACAGTTGTGCCCCATTTCGGAACTTGTTTGTAACTTTTTTTTACTGATGTTAACTTCACAAAAAATGAAACAGAGCCACAAGAAGAAGGTGTTAAAGAGACTAGGAAAGAGAAAAAGTGTGTAGTCTGTGAGTATCAAAATAAACAATGAATTACATGTAATCTAGAATTGTTAGCGTAAATGACACATGTAAATAAGTAATATCTGTGTATGTTTGCGTTTTAGGGTGCATATTTGTTAGTGTCTCAGTTACTATAGAAATAGTACACACACCTACCCAGAAACAGTTTATCCTAATTCCTATGCCTGAATTTCCTCTAGACTCTTGGTATGCACCAGATTGCATAATTAGCAATTTTAAAATGCAAGAGCTCCCTACCGTGGGAGGGGCGTGCCCACCGCCCTATACACTACCCCTGCTCGGCCCCGTCGCTTCGCTCGCACGCAATTTTTACTTTCCTCTTTCTTTTTTTTTACCTCACTCACATGCCTGGTTCATAAGTTGTCTAATCCTTGTCAAAATTATATTGGCTTTGTAATTTTCAAAATGTAGGCCAAAAAGGATCTTTTTGCTGATGGCTGAATTTATGGTTTGGTATGGCAAAAACAAACAAACGTTGCTCTGAGTGCACTAATTCGAATGGTAGTAAAAATATGATATAAACCATGGCTGGCTTAAATCATTTGATTAGGATTTGCATGGCCTCTGAATACTCAATACCGCATTCACATCAGCGAGACTGACTCCAGTCTGCCAACAGTCCTAACGAGCTATTGAATTGCCCTAAATGGCTAAGATTTGGTCGGGTTGTAGTCCATGTGGAGACAGTTTAGCGGCATGACTAAGGTATTATCTTTAAATTGATAGACAAAATTTAAGCCATATAGATGTTGATGTAGGCTGATGAACATTATGATGAAGCTTGAATTCAACCTTTAATTTGTTGTCTCCTTGAAGCAGATGACACCATTTGGTAGTCCACGTGTTCCCCAGACCACTCCTCTGAAGAACTCCATCAGCCAGTTGAGACGACGGTCTGCTCCAGTCAAGGAGGAAGAGGAGGGTGTGTCTCCAGCCAAGAAGGCTACTCCCAAGAAAGCAACCCCGAAAAAGTCGCCCTCCAAGGCTCCTACTCCAAAATCTTCAGGTATGTCTTTTACAGAAATTTTTGTTCGATTTTTCTTTGCATGATATTAAGTGTTAGAGAATAATTAACTTGAAATCAATAAATGACTTAATGCTAAAATATGAGTTTCTAACTCCGTTTTAACAGAGGATCCTGAAACGGCGGTTGTTAGATATTTTACATGTAAGAAGAACCATCTCTCCAACGTTCAGCCTTCACTTATGTTAAAGAGTTTTTGGCCATGGAAATAATGAAATACTTTTTTATAGAGATGTCAAAATTCATACTTTATGTTCACTGATCAGTAATAATTAGTACTGCTTTTGCATAAATTTAAAGAATAAAGACACGGCTGCAGGACTGTGGCCATCTTGAGACTATGGCATTATAGAAAGACACTTGTTGATTGAAGGCCCTTGTATGCAGTTTTGTCACTTAAGAATAAGAAAGAATTATCTAGTTCCTGTGGCTCACATTTGCACAAATTCCCCTCCCCCCATGGAACGTCTGCTATGAGAGAATGAAATATTCATAAACTTAGTGTGTAAAAGTGACTATGAAAGTATCCATTAAATTTAATATCTACCGCAGATATTATGAAATTTTGTCATTATGTGCAATGAATTGACAGTGTATTTTATTACATGTTTTTACTATATAGGCAAATCTGCCAAGAAAACACCAGTATCGGGTAAAAAGCGCAAGAGTACCAGCGGGGTAGCACCAAGTGCCAAGAGAAAGCGTGTCTCATTTGGTCCTACCTTGAGCCCAGAGCAGTTTGACAAGTATCTTCCTCCGCTCACTCCAGTGAAACGTGGGCAATCTCCTGCCAGAAGATCTCTCGGGAGCGGGTCTGTATTCCCTCCTAAGGGAAATAACTACAAGAAGCGTGCATCTATCGCTGCCATCGTCACCCATCCAGCTATCCAGGAGGAACCCAGTCCCAGGAAGTCTCCTGCTGCTAAGCCCAAAGCTTCTCCGAAGGCTTCACCCAAGGCTGCCACCCCCCAAGGTAGCTACGCCCAAAGCCTCACCTAAACCTTTGACTCCTAAGGCATCTCCTAAAGCTGCTTCTCCTAAGGCTGCTACACCAAAGCCTACACCCAAGGCAGCAACACCAAAGGCTTCACCTAAAGCAACTACTCCCAAGCCCTCTCCCAAGGCCAGTCCAAAGGTAGCTACACCAAAGGCAACACCGAAAGCTGCTACCCCTGTTGCACCGAAAGGAAGGGATTCACCCAAGCGTTCACCAAAGAGGCCAGCATCATTAGCAGATGAGAGTTTCACTGGCCTTCCAGAGCTCTTCAAGACGCCATCTCCACAGAAAGTTAGCCGCGTCAGCCAAGGGAAAGTTGCCAAAGTTACCCCACAATCTGCATCTGTTGTGAGGAAAATCGCCACACCAATGAAGGAGGAGATCCAAAAAGCTGCAGCTAGCAAGAGACGAAGCCTCCCCAAGGCCATTCCTCAACACATGAAGGCTGAGATCGTTGCTGAAGCAGCTTTGAGGCAGAAGAGACGACCATCACCCAAGAAAGCTATGAGCACCCCGCTGAAGACAGCTATCAAGAAGGTATTGTGCAGTGTATTCCATATTTAATAAGTTTTGTATTTATCTAACAGTTGCAAGAAAATGAACCCAAAATTAATATATAATTTAACTTGTAAAATTTGTGTGCTTGTTGAGTTAACATTTGTGTTTTTATGGAGATTAACCAGTTTTGAATATAAATTGATTTGGTTGATTTACCTTAATTTAGTTTAATGTGAAGAATAGCTCACCTTACATTCATGTGTCATGAAAGAGACGATTATGGATACAAATCTTTGCTTCTCAACAGGAAATTCTTAGAATATTTAGTATTAAAAATGTATGTATGTTAACCTTGCATAACTTGATGTCACATAAGTTGAACTTTACCTACGTTGAATCAATTGTTTTACCAAACTACTAGTAAGCAAAACATGTGCTATTTACATTTCCTAAGTCAAAAGTTTGCATAAGTCGTACTATTTTTTTTTGGTCCCAACAGATTTGACTTATGCAAAGTTAAATGTAATTTGTTTTAAATATCCCTACGATTCATTTTCAACAACTTGCAACATCAAAAGTTCATTATGTAACATATCTGCATTTAGGTTGAATACAGCACATGTAACAATAGCATTGTGTATGGTTCAATACATGTTAGAAAATCGTATACCCACATTCTTATCCCATTGTGATAATTTAGCTAATCCATTGCAAATTCTCATTGTGTTTAATATTTCAGGGTGTACAGCTCAAGAAAGCATCTCCAAAACCTACTACACCAGCTAAGGCCTCAACACCAACTCCCTCTAGAAGGGCAGCAAGTCCAAAGCCTGTCACTCCTATATCAGCCAAGAAGACCCCAACTAAAGGAGCTACGCCTAAAGCTAAGACACCAGTGAAAGCTGCCACCCCAGTGAAAGCTGCTACCCCCAAGGCTGCTACCCCCAAGGCTGCTACCCCCAAGGCTGCTACCCCCAAGGCTGCTACCCCCAAGGCTGCTACCCCCAAGGCTGCTACTCCCAAGGCTGCTACCCCCAAGGCTGCTACTCCCAAGGCTGCTACCCCCAGCCTGCCACACCCAAGCCTGCCACACTCAAGGCTGCCACTCCTGGGAAGGCTGCCACTCCTAAGGCTGCCACACCTAAGGCTGCCACTCCTAAGCCTACTACGCCTACATCAGTAAAGAAGACACCTGCATCAGCAAAGAAGACTCCAGCGAAGACACTTGCCAAGAAGACACCAGTAAAGTCGGCCATTAAGAAGACTCCAGCCCGTTCCGCTTTGAAGAAGACACCAGCTCGTCCCACTTTGAAGAAGACACCAGCTCGTTCCACTTTGAAGAAGACACCAGCTCGTTCCACTTTGAAGAAGACACCTGCTAGGAGCGCTTTGAAGAAGACCCCTGCCAGGCCTAAGTCTGCTCGTAAACCAGCAGGGAAACCTACCTGGGCTGACATTGCCAAGAGAGGTGCTGCTGTCAATTCCTCCAAGCCTTCCTGGACTGTCAAGTGGGCTGGCAAAGCCAAAGCTAAGGCCATCGCTAAGAAGGTGAAGAAGGTCCGACAGCTCAAGGCCAAAACTCCCAAGGTAAGTGTGATTTGCTCATTAACATGATTGCACAGTCTTTCAAGAATTTGAGATTTAGCTATTTACTTTGTTAATTACATATTTACATTAGTAGTAGGAGTAGACTTTATTGGATAACTTGTTTAGCACAATCTTGCGCAACTTATGCTACTGAATTTGCGAAGATCAGACCAAGCATTAGAAGGTCACATGACAATTAATGGTCAAAGGTCATCCCAAAACTGACTTTTCCATATATGTGTGTATAATAGAATGGACATGTTCTGAAACTTATGAAATGCAATCCAGTTTTCCCCATATAATTTTTTTTCCTTGCCTTTATGGTTGTCATATCTACTATCATTGTCAAAATATACAAAACATACAAAATATGAACAATAGAATACAAAGAAATACATAAGCAAATTTCATGCATGCTAATGTAAATATGTAATTAACAAAGTAAATACCTAAATCTCAAATTTATCCACATCAGTAATTCATTTTGAGTCAGTATAATTTTTCTTTTTTTAAATTAGGAAAATTAGCAAAATTATGAAAAGAGAGGATAGAGAGAAGCAATTTTAAAAAAGTTCTGTCAAAATCAGTTACGAAATGAAAAAGTTATGAAAGTTTGAAAAGTCTCAATTTACTTTCTATATGGCGATCCTCAAATTGGCAATATTGCTTCAAATTGACAGGTTTAGTAGTACAACTCTCTATATGTTTTGTACACAATTTCATATTTTCTCCATTATCTCCAAAGATGCTGCTTGTCTTTCTGTGAACTCAACATATGCTGTGTGAAATACATTTTCCCATGATATACCTTGAGCTAAGAAGGAGACAAGGTCCACCTTGCGGAAAATATGAAATTTTGTGTACAAAACATATGGAGAGTTGTACTACTAAACCTGTCACTTTGAGTTTGAAGCAACATTGCCAATTTGAGGATTGCCATAGAAAATAAATTGAGACTTTTCAAACTTCCATAACTTTCTCATTTCATAATATATTTTGATGGAAATTTTTTTTAATTGCTTCTCTCTATCCTCTCTTTTCATTAAAACTAATTTTTTTCCCCAGTGTTTCATTCTCCTTTAAGTCTTTGATATCATGTGTTTTGTTTGTTTTAAAATGTACAGTGTTTGTAAAAAGACATGGGGAAAATTACTCTAATTTTGTGCCAGATAAGGATTAATGCTGTGGGGTTTAATATCTTAAACTTCATATATTGTCATATCATGGAAAAAAATTGATAATGGTTCTTGTTACACTTCATATGAAAAGGTGTATTTAGGGTCATATGGTCAAATACACAATTACTAACATCAATATTAAGTACTAGTAAATGAAAACTGGTTCGGGGGATGTGTAATAATTTGTCTTCCTTGTTTTTGAATTTCAGAAGGGTGCCAGGCTTGGAGTTGGTAGCACTGGTCATGCTGACTCTCCTGCTACCATCGTACTCAAGAAGACCTTGAAGGCAAAGACTCCAGTGAAGACTAGGAAGGGACGAAAGACACCATACAAGAAACCTCCGTCCAAGAAAAGCCAATCAGTTGCAGACACCAGCTTCACAGGAATGGAGGAGCTTTTCCAAACCCCTCCACCTACTAAGCGCTCTAAGCTGACCCCAGCCAACACACCTGATCTCAAGACACCTGAAGGTCCAGGAGAGATGTTTGTATCACCCCTTAGCACTTCTCCAAAGAAGGCCACACCTGCCAATTCTGCAACCAAGAAAACACCTACAGGAAAGGTTACCAAGGCAGGTAGGAAGTCAGTAGGACTGACTGGAGTAGCACGACTGATGAAAACTCCCAAACAAAAGGGTACGCAATCTGTTGATCTTGGAGGATTGGCAAGGTTAGTCAAGACACCCAAACAGAAAACGGTAGCCAAGACACCAGAAGTGGCTGGAATGGCAAGGCTCTTCAATGAGGGCAAAGCAAAGAAAACACCCAAGTCACCCAAAACACCTAAAATGGCAGGTATTTCTAAGATGATGAAAACGCCAAAGTCTCAACCATCTCCTAGATATACAGGCATCAAAGAGTTGATGAAGACTCCCAAGCAAGTGGATCCTTATACAGATTTTGAAGGTATTCCAGATCTATTTGCATCTCCAGCTGCGATGAAAACTGAGAAAACGCCAGTAAAGCAGTCAATGAAGAGGAAGAGGGCTGAAACCCCTGGAGCTAAGCCAGCAAAGAGACCAAGAGTTCAGAAGACACCTGCCAAGACCCCAGCTAAGGCCCCCAAGTCTCCTGTGAAATCTGCTGCTGTCACACCTAAGGCCACTCCAGCTAAATCTCCCGCCACAGCAAAGAAGACACCAGTAAAATCCCCTGGCGCAGCAAAGAAAATACCAGCAAAGTCGCCTGCTGTTACACCCAAGGTTACCCCTGCCAAGTCTCTTGCAGCAGCAAAGAAGACACCAGCAAAGTCGCCTGCTGTTAAACCCAAGGTTACTCCTGCCAAGTCGCCTGCAGCAGCAAAGAAGACGCCAGCAAAGTCGCCTGCTGTTACACTCAAGGTTACCCCTGCCAAGTCTCCTGCAGCAGCAAAGAAGACACCAGCAAAGTCTCCTACTGTTACCCCAGTGAAGGAGGTGAAACCAAAAGTATCCAAGAGGGCAGCAAAGGGTCGTAAAGCAGCTACTCCAGCCAAATCTCCTGCAAAGAGAGCCATGAGAGGGAAACCTGCAAAGGCTGCTACGCCTGCTAAAACTGAGCCAGTAGCAGTTGAAGCGAGTCCAGAGAAGACCCCGGTGAAGAAAACAACCAGGGGAAGGAAGGCAGCAGCATCCCCTGTCAAGTCACCAGTGAAAAAAGCCACAAGGGGGAGACAGGCCAAAACTGCTCCTGCTAAACCTGAACCAGAATTGGTTGAACCCAGTCCTGCAAAGGCCTCAGCCAAGAGAACAACCAGGGGAAGGAAAGCAACATCCCCTGTTAAGTCACCAGTAAAGAAGACCACAAGAGGAAGGAAAGCAGTCTCTCCTGTCAAAACTGTCACCGAACCTGCAGAAGCTTCTCCAGTAAAGGTCCCAGCCAAGAAGGGAAGGAAAGGAGCAAAAACTACCGTTGTTGAATCCAGTCCAGTAAAGACTCCAGCAAAGAGGGCTACACGAGGTAGGAAGGCAGTTACGCCCAAGAAATCACCAGCAAAGAAGGTAGTTACACCCAAGAAATCGCCGGCCAAGAAGGTGGTTACACCCAAGAAAGCACCAGCTAAGAAGGCAACCAGGGGAGGTAAAGCATCTGCAAAGGCTGTTGAAGTTGTTCCTGAGACAGTTGAACCTACTCCTGTGAAGACCCCAGCCAAGAGAACGACAAGAGGAAGGAAGGCTGCATCACCAGCCAAGAAGGCCACTAAAGTAACAAAGAAGGCTGTGAAGGCAGCAGAACCAGAATCAGTCCAAGCTACTCCAGTGAAAACACCAGCAAAGAGGGCAACAAGAGGAAAGAAGGCAGCATCTCCTGTCAAAGCTGTGAAGAAACAAGCACCTGGAGCGGAGCCTGTAGCAGCTCCCAAGAGAGGAACAAAGCGGGCTGCTCCTGAGGCAGAGCCAGTAGCATCTCCAACTCCCAAGAAGACAAGAGGTGGGCGTTCTAAGGCAGCACCAAAATCTAAAGCTGCCACTCCAAAGCCATCACCAAAGGTAACACGAAGAGGCAAAGTAGCAACGAAAGCAGCAGCAACACCTAAGGCAAGCAAGAAAGCGACTAAGGCTGCAGCACCAACTCCAAAGGCCACACGAGGAAAGAAGAGCGCAGCAAAGACTCCTGAGCCTGTGAAACCATCACCAAAGGTGACGAGAGGAAGAGGGAAAGCAGCAGCAAAAGCATCACCGGCACCAACCAGAACCACTCGTTCTAGGAGGAAATAAACTGTGATCCATGATAGAGACTACTACAGTACCTAAATTTTCATGTCTTCATGTGTAAATACCTTGTATTATATGTAGAATTTTATCTAGTTACAATTGTTGGCAAGCAAATTGATGAAACTTCATGACAGGAATCCTAACATCTTAGAAAACTTCTATTGAAGATACATGTTAACTTTTTAGGGTTTTTATATTGCTCATTTCTTACTTCATAGCCCATTTTTTGCGGCTTTGGACCCATGTCATGGCATCATATAATCGGGTGTGATTTTAAGCATAATGGTAATTAGTGGTAAACAAGTGATCTTCGTGCCCTAACAAACAAAGGGGCTTGTGCGATATCTACCTCATGAGATCTATAATCTGCACAACTTTTGCCATGCATTTTAAGATTATGTAAAAAAAAATGCTTTTATAGACGTGTAGTTTACAGGGATGGTATTTTCTTACAGAGGAATTCCACCCTAATATTTAGTTGTAAGAAAAGCAGAAAAATGATAGAAACCAATAAGAGAAGATTTTAGTAAAATTTGATACGAATTAAGAAAGTTGTGAATTTTGGAAGTTGTAATCAATCAAACACAAATTGATAACTCTATGACATATCTTTCAAGGTCCTCTTCCATTTACTGAAGATCTCAGATATGTCCATTCTCTTAGTTGTTGAAGGAATAGATTTTTGTTTTCATGCAGGGGTTGTGTAAACACATACAGTGTACGTGAAATAATTATCTGTAGTCTAGGGTGTGTGTACGATTGAGTGTTTTCTTAAGAGAAAAATGGAAATTTATGATATTATAAAACAGCAAATGGGAGATGTCCTCACAAGATATGTCAGAGAGTTGCCAGTTTGTACATGTATTTGATGTTCAACTTCAAAATTTAATAACTTTATTTTTCATCGGATTTTGCTCAAACTTTCACTGACATGTGCCTCTAATTTTTTCTGCTTCTATACATGTATAGATGAATTTTAAGAATTACACTAAGAGATCAACCTGCCGAAAATTAAAAGGCTGCATGATTTTCAACGTAATTTCAAGAGATTTTCTTACGTTTAAAACTTTTGTTGTATATTTTGCCAACAAAAATAATGCGTATGTACAGACTAACTATTTTACAAAACATGCAAACATAAGTTGTTAATGGTTCAAAATCTTATTCAAGGTACCATTCTCTGTTGGAAAATACAATGCATTTCATCATACTCATAATTAAAGATGCGAATAAACAAGTTATAAATTGTACAATACTTAGAAATCATGATATTCTTGTGAAATAGATCTGCAACATAATATTTGGTTGAAATGTAATACATGTATTGAATTTTGAAGTTACATGGACTTCATTGAATCTTGGATATAATGTTATTTGACACAGACTTTTATACAACATGAACAATAATCAATCTGTGTATGCAATGGCAGTTTGAATTGTAAATACTGTAAATAATCTTTTCTCTGATGTATTCCAAGATAGTGCCTAGTCTTCTATCAATGGTTGTCGGTTGCTGGCAATACGTAAGATGTATATAAATAGGGCGAGGACTCTCGTTTTCTTGACTAAATAATTCATGCACTCTTATCATCTACACAGTGGAACCTAATCATAACAAACTCGGTTTGGCCATGGAAATTATTTTCTTACATCAAAATCTTGTTACATGTATATCAGGGCTGAAAACCAACAGAAAACATAGAAGTGGAAACAGCAAAATTGCCTTGTTACAAGGAGAGTTTGTTACGACTGTTCTTTATAATAAGGTACCAGTGGTACATCAAAATGGGACTAGCAAAATTACAGTTACAGTGAAACCTGTGTATAAAGTCCACTCAAGGGAGACAAGAAAAGCGGTCTTTATGAACAGGTTGCTTTAATACACATTTCAATGAGAAACACTTTTCAAGGGAAACAAAAATTGTGGTCTTTCTATACAGGTGGTCGCTAGAGCAGGTTTGGCTATAATGAAAACACAGTACATGTACATGTATTCTCTATGAGGTTCCACTGTTCCTGTATTTGCTTATGAAATGTAGCTGGGCTAGAAGAGGTGTTTTTGAGAAAGAAAAGAAAAATATTCCAATGTATATCCTGAACTGAAATCAGTGTGAGCGTAATCTGTACAATTGTACATGAACAAATTCTGAATATTTTGCAATTTTTTAATGCATGTATATGTCTATCCATGTCATTTTATGACTTCATGAATTTTTAATTGAAGAAAATCTAGTTCTTTTGTGCTCTCCATCCTGAAGTTTTACATAACCATTCTCAAGTTTCCATTTGACTGCTGTGACATTAAGAAAGACATTTTATTCATACAAGTGTGATGTTCATAATAATAGAGTTGATATCTACCTTCATACCTTAATACTTGAATTAATGAATAATAACGAAAGGAAAAATATGTAAATACACGTAGGATACTGCTTGGTCTGTATGATAGTGTATACATGTATTGTATCGTAATGAAGTTTTTATAGTTTGTAAATGCTTTCTTGTAAATGGGTCTGAAATGTACATGCATTTTCTACTGATTTTTACATTACTCACTCCATACAATTGATAAAACGGGGACCAAATTTTAGATGTTCAAACTAGACCTGTTTATACTCTGTGCTTTATATCAGTATTTGTAGCATATATATTTCTTTTAAAATACATGTATTGCATTTTTAAGGTGTTGGTTGGATTATTATGTAATTTATTGATTGATTTATTCACTTTTATTTTTGTTTTCTCATATTAACATTCCACTTTTCAAAGCATACCGTTACCAAGACGTGTTTCAGTACATGTACGTGCACTGTACGCCAGTATTTGAACTCGTAAATCCCTGCAGCCCCCTCCCCCTGTATAATTTTAACAATTATCCTCAAGGTTTTACATTGTATTGCTATTTCTGTTTTGTAATATTGTAAATAGTTGTTTCTCTTGCTTTTCTTTTTCTTTCATTGTTCAATGTGTGATTTTGTTGATGTAGTAAAGTTCACTGTGAACCTCAAATATTGTTTTCCTGTGCTCATTTTGTAACAAGGTTTGGTTACCAAAGCTACTGTTAATTTAATTGTCAAGAGCAATAACGTAAATGAACTGAAAATTGAAACGTGTCAGAGGTGACAGAACATAGGGGCAAGTGATCATACATGAAATAACGCATGCTGCCATTGTGCTTGTGATTGACTTTGATCAATACACTGATGCAAGAGTTATTGTTGAGGCAATTATCGTGCGAGTTTGATGAGGAATAACCTGGTGTGTTTGAGGTTTTTTCTTCTATTTCTAAAGGCCATTTACAGTTATGGCAGGGGGATTTTTCTATTTTTATTTTTTTATTTAGTGGCGAGGGAAAATGCATCATAAAAAAAATGTTTTTGTTGAAACTTGAGAAGTAGAAAAGTACATAGAAATGTTACATGCCTTTTAAATAGATGTGCAAAAAACTACATCCGTTTTCAAATTCGGTACGTGTACTATATGTTCTAAAGAGGGTGTTACGAATGAAAAATCGAGCACGAATTGTAATGAATGGAAGAAGAGAAAAGACGTCGAAAGTGAAATTGAAGGTGTGTGAGGAGAAAGACTGGTCGTGGAATATTGGTGTGACATGGAGTTGATGAGAAAAATGAGACCGGGGTTATGGATGGCGGGAGTAAACAGCCAAGCTTGACATGGAAGTAATGAAATTAATCTCCATACGCCATACGTTAAGCCGATCCCCCTATATTATCATGCCTGTGTGCATATTGCCAAAAGTGCAATTACGTGTTAATCCGCACTGTGAGTTATTGACATATGAACTTCAAACACGTCATCGCTAAAATGAAAAGGACGCTGAGTTTTTTTATTTTAAGGGAGGGGGCTGTTATCATCTATAAAATTAAAAGGGCATTTTCTCTCTCGCTCCCTCTCTCTCTTTCTCTCATTCTTCCCCTTCTTTACTTTGTGTCTTTTTGTGCCCCCTCTCTTTGACGCTTTCTCCCCCTTCTATCTCCCCGCCCCCCCCCCCCCCCCCCCACTCGGAGGTCGAAGGGACCGCATGCGTGTTCCCAAAATCTCTGGTAAAGGGGTATTTTTGGGGGGACACAATCCGGCCCGTGAATTGTAAAAAAGGGGGTGTTTTTTATCTTTCACCCGGAGATTTCATTAAAAAAGGGGGTGTTTTTCTTTCTCTTTCTCTCTCTCTCTCTCTCTCTCTTCGACACCTGAGAAATTAAAATAGGGCTTATGAAATATCTTGAAAAATTGATCAAATCCCAGGATCAAATTCCTGAAATTCCTGCTAGTTTTGATAGCTCAT
>CM046868.1:34656591-34689091 GCA_025617745.1 Heliocidaris erythrogramma
ACTATGTATTAGCATGTCACCAAAGTATTTGAATACTGTTATTTCAGTTCATTCATTTCATTTCAACACTGAGACATTGATTGCTTCATGCAGCCAATGTCTATTCTTAAGCAAGTCTATTTTTATGAAATATTTTCTTATAATTGTTAAATTTTATTTGAATACAAGAAGAACGTGAAGAAAATGTTGCATAAAACTCGAATGCAACAATTTGCATATCAATTAACAAGAAAATGATCGAGGAAAATATTATTAACAACAACAATAAAGGGTGAAAATGCATGATTAGAACATGTAAAACAACGGAAGGACCATATATATTATAAAATGAACATTCAAGCAAATATCTATTATTCAGTATGAGATGTGTCCTATAAGATTTTTTGTCAATAGCATGAGAGCATATAAAAAGAGAAGGAGAAACAAAGGAATGTGAGAGGAAGAAAGTACGAGAGATAATAGCAAGAGGGGATGATGGAGAGTGCCAATCAGAGGAATTAGAAAGATGAGAAAAAATCTTTTATCTCTCGCCATGGATTATTTCAACACAGTCATGTCAACTTTCAAGACGTATCATCCCCCATAAATACTGGCATAGTAAGATGAAAGATCATGTTAATTACAATAGTGCTAATGTATGTTAATCACTGACAAATTTATGTCAGAGATGTTAGAGATGTTCAAACTGCGTCCCATCCAATACCCCGCCGTCTTCGATATGGTAGAGATCTTACTGACTGCAACACATGCCCTGCTAGAATGATAGATGTTAATGAAACTGATGATAATAAAAGCTACATTTATGTTGCGCACAAGTCATGTCCATCCCATTGCAGGGGATGCTCAAGGCGTCTACAAAGTACTGTTATTAACCTGGCTTCAGACCGAGTGTCCTATAGGCGCTGAAAGCATTCAAGGAATAAATTCCTGCCATACAGGTACCCATTTACTACACCTGGGTGGAGAGCGGCAAAAAATGGCGGAGATTAATGTCATTCCAAAGGACATTATTGTTGTGGCGGGACTCGAACCGCGAACCATATTGTGATCCACGGTCCGACGGGAGACGTATCCTGTACACCACGTGACCTCTACAGACCAGCATGCTTGATCACAATAAAACAATGGTGTTGGATGATGACGTCATAAACAAGTTGGACGGGGGTGATGGGGATGGTGATGGTAGCGATGAGGATGATGAAGATGATGGTGGTAGAAGATCCTCGAGAGATGAGAGGACCCCTCAGTGACCAAAACCTGTAAGGAAGGGGGTACTCCAGAGGGAGTTTTGGGTTATACAAAGGTACTTGGAAGGAATTATTATTGAGGAATCGAGGAGTAAGTAAACTTGGAGGAGATGGGATGGAGAGGGAGAGTGTGTATGTGTGTGTGTGTGAGAGAGAGAGAGGAAGTGTGATACTTTAGCAGGCGTAACCGGGCTCCTTTGGGCATTGCGGATGAAAAAAGCTGCTCAAAACTAGAGGTGGCACCGAGCGTGAAAGAGAATCTGCTCATCACTTCTCGTGTCGCTGCACATCGGAGAGAGTGAAGTGGGGTCGCTAAGGGACCCTCGGAGATGCTCCTTTTTTATATACCCATCACCCTCACCCCCCCCCCCCCCCCACCATGACGTGCGTGTTGAACACGGCGCGGGTGGCGTAAGAGCGACCTAGAAAACACCCCAAAACTTCCACTGAAACCTCTGAGCTGAACGCATCCCAGCATAGCCACTGAACGGTAGTTACATTAGCTCATTTTTTCTGCTATCTCCACCTTTCCTTGTATTTCTTTTTTTTTTCATTTTATTTTCTTTTCCTCCGTTCTTTTCCTTTGTTATACTGCATTTTCTCTCCCTCCATCTCGCTTCTCTTTCTCTTTATTTTATATTCCTACCTGTTTCTCCATGTCTCCGTCCTCTCTCTCTTTCCCCTCCCCACTCCCCCCTCTCTCTCTCCCTCTCTCTCCCTCCCCACATCCTCTCCTTCTTTCTGACCTCTCTCTCTTTTCTCCCCCCTCTCTCTCTCTCTCTCTGTTTCTGTCTCTGTCTCTGTCTCTCTCTGTCTCTGTCTCTCTTTCTCTCTCTTTGTCGCTTCCCTGTCTTTCCGGGGGGGGGGGGGGGGTTTGTTTTTGTTTATCTATCCTCCTCCTCCCCATCCTCTCTCTTGTCGATCGACGGTACAATCTATTACAGCTCTCTCTCTCTCTCTTTCACTCCCCATCGTCTGTCTATCTTCTCTCGGGCTTAAAAGAAGAAAAAAGACAGGTACACAATATTACTAAAGCATGTTAAGGTTGCAGAGGAAAGCACGTTTTTGGTTAATACCAAGAGACCTTACACATCTGCTAGCTGCTCCTATCAGCAGACCCCAAATTTTGACTGAAGCTTTCAATTTGGAAGTCTTGATACATCAACGTATCAGGTTAGCCATCACTCTATCATTTCCATCAAAATTATACAAGTATTAACAACAGGAAAAAATAACACCTAAAAGGTAAGCGCAGGACAAATCGAGATTGTAACGTCGACAAGACTTGAAAGCTACAGAGAGAAGGAGAGGGAGGAATTGTTGGATAAAATAGGAAGAAAAGATTTTGACAAGATTACGTGGTTAAAATCATTATCGATGGTGTGAGAAAAGTGTGATGGAAGGACGCGGGGGATTTGATCGCGGAGAAATTAGCGAAAATTTGGCGTTATTTTTACCCAATATTCTCCCTTACGCTTTATTTATTTCTCTGTGTCTTGTATTTTCTTAGCAGGAGGAACTTAATCCATTAGGAGGACCATGGGGATTGCTCCGGCGAGTCGCGGAGGAGGGACTCGTCTATTTATCTTTTCTTCCCTGTGCCTTGGTTAAGGGGAAAGAAAGCAAATCCCTACCGGGTCCGCGCACGCACGAGATAAACGTAAAGAAACGGGTAAAAGCTTATAGTTTTAATTCACTCGCTGAAATGAATTTAGGATCAATTTAATGTCAGCAGCCATCGACGGGATATGTTAACGAAATCCACGGGGGTTTCGATCAAATTCTGTTAGTATGTGGAGATGGGGGGAGAGGGGTAATTGTCAGACAGGGTTTGTTCGGGCTTCTGGTTGAGCGATCGAAGAGAGAAAGCTAGAGAGTGACGATGAAGATTATTTTGGCGGTTCGACGACGCGTGATGGTTGAACGATATGGATGGCGGAACCTCGCCGTCTAGAGCTCGAGTCGTTTGCTTGTTAACACATACAAATACGTTTCTTGACGTCACTTTCAGTATTAAAACCTAGCCCCCTCACTGTGACTCTGAAACAATTATCTCACTAATGATCGCAAAATGAGAGCTCCATCGAAATCAAATACAAATCAGAGAGAATCAATTTTTCCGGAACGATCGTTCGAAATTCATCTAAAAGTGACAGTAAAAGCGTATTATTGAGTTGGTTCTTTTAAATATACATTTCCCTTACTCTTGATATGTTTTTGTAAGGCATGTAAAACTTGCTAATAATTATACCGTATATGCAAAGAAGTAAATTTTGATGGGATGGAACTTTTGAATTTAAATACTGCGCCTCCTCCCCAATTTTGCTATAGGTTTTTACTGAAATGCTCTATACATATTACAGCAGATTTGCTCGAAAGCACTTCGTGTTCTATACATTATTATGAAAAATTGACGCACTTTAAACAATACATGCGCGTTTGCATTTCATAGATTTTACAATTTAGGCTTTTGGTTCTGAATAAAAGACTTCAATATTTAAAGCAAGTACGCCATCTTTTGATGTCATGCGGATTCATCTTTCAATTCATTTTATGCAAACACACGCACAAACTTTCAAGATGACAATATCCCGGTTTATTTGTCCTTTAAATTAACACTCAGTTCTAGAAGCCGCATGCCTTCGAATTTTCTTTCCAAAATTTACACCTAATATATTTCTATTTCTATGAACATGTTTGAATTTGATAAAGAATAGATTACCTCATAAGAATTCGGATGAAATCTGATAATTTTTATTGCTGTACTGAAGTTCATCTAGTAACTAGCGAACGAATCTCATGAAGAGCATGAGTATACCAAATTTGGTCAAATAAATCAAAATACAGTGTATATAGAAATAGAAAAATTCTTGTCGGAATATATACGCATTAAACAAATATTTGTATTGTTGGCGATCAATGTTAGCTTCTTATTTATTCCTAGAGATGTATTTCTAATCATTTTTCCAATCATCCTGATCGATGTTTTAAGAGATTTCCCTTTTCCCTTGTAATATTTCTGTGCTACTTCTAGATAGCATGCCTTGTTCTCATAACTTATTTTAAGCTCTTTTCCGTTTTATGATTCTGTTCAATTTTGTAGTGAGGTCCCCCCCCCCCTCCCAATACTTCATTAACGAAATTAATGAATTTGTATAATAATGGAAAAGCAAAAAGTGATGATAAAATATCACTTCAATCAAATATTCCTATTTCTAATGGGGTTGCTTTTTGGACGTGCATAGTCCTACAATGTTGTTCAATATACACATGCACTTCGACTTCGTCCCGCGGGACAAGTTCTTCTGGTCTGTGCCTCTTACCATTCCCGCAGAGGGACTTCGGGATGGGTTTGTACCTCAGGGCACAAGCAGTTCCATCGAAGGGATATTGATTTGAAAGGAAGAATTCCTTTTCTTTATTTCTTTTTAGGGGGTGGAAAGGAAAATTATAGACAAGATTACAGGAGGGTTTTGCCAGGGTTGATGGGAGGGGTGGTAAGAAGTAGTGAGGAGTAAGAAAGAATTAACAAGTAGTAAGAAAAATGTATTGTTTATTTGTAATGTTTATTAAGTCAAATTTGCCTTCCTCACATATTTGTTCTTCTCCAAAATAAATCTCTCTGTTTTATCTCAAACTAAAATATCTCTCCCTCCCTCCCTCCCTCTCCTCTCTCCCTCCCTACCCTCTCTACCGCTCTCACTCCCTCTCTCCCTCCCTCTCTCCCCTCTCTCTCTCCCTCTCTATCTCAATTCTTTTTCTTCTTCTTTTTTCCCCACTGAGAGCGAAATGGAGTGAAAAAATATGGAATGGAATGTGATGTTGGGTTGCAGATAAAATTATTCGTCATTGTAATCTCAACTATCATCCTTTGTTGTCTATTGTCCATGACTCATTATTTTGAGATATTAATACGGGACTAGGGACGTATCATCTAGGGACTAGGGACGGATTCGACCTCTTTGGGACACCATGCACAAGCTTCTTTAAGCCTCAAGAATCGGAACAAAGTTTACAGAAATCAAATATTGGAAAACAGTCCCTGAAGAAAAACAAAACAACTCCCTTCTCCAGTAAGCTCTCTCCACTTACTTTCATCTCCTTTTTCCCTTCCAATTCCCGGGACATTTGGTGGAGAAAATAAGAGGAAGATGAAGAGTAAAAGAAGATGCTTGCCGTCTTGGTCAGCCCTCGGAGCGCCGCTAATTTGACGACGAACTTGAACTCTGAAGAACCACCTAATCCACCCTCCTTCCTCCTCCTCCTGCTCCTCTTTGCTTTTCATCCTCCAAGAGAACCAGGGGAAAGCTCAGGGAATCGTTGGCGCCCATCGAGTGAGGAAAATCCGTGCAAGCCTCTAAACATCCTCTCAAAGGTTTACCATCCTTAAAAACCCCTGCAGGTTTGACTCCGGAAATTGCCCGCATCTCGGCGCTCTTGATTCCCGGATGGTCTCCGACGGAAATCTCAAGAGGGGCTGGTACTACTACCCCATCTACCTTCCACGAGAGAAGCACGGAGTCAAGACAATCTCACCCTCAAAACAATTGGCTTTTATTTGTGAAAACACCCAAAACAACTTCGTTTCGGATAATTTCCAGCTTTCTGTCTGGGAGGGAAGGCTTTGATAAGATTGCGCATGTACGGGAAGCACGCAAATGGTAATGGACGAGATTTTATAAACAGCTTGGGGCTTATAAGGGGGTTGATCTCTGCTGCAAAAAGCTCCTTTTAACCTAAAACTAGTATTTTATTTCATCAATTGTGTTTGGACCATGTACCTGACACGCGTATGGGTCACCAAAATAAACATTTAGATTATTCAAGACCTTCTCAGTGCCAAAAGTACTGAATATCTTAAGGTGTATATGAGCGCTTCAAATTCGAAATTAATAGATCAGTTATAATTCAACAAATATTTGCAGAAATCAAGGAGGTTTCGCGAATTCATTAATCAGAAAGGTCTTCAAGAAATAGATTTCGGACATTATTCTTTGTTTTGTATATAATTATATTGGGAAGGGAGCAGAAAAGGATATCCGGGAGTTAGAGGGATTTATAGAAACTCATTCATGCTGCAACACAAAAGAACCCACCCCCACAATATATATATATATATATATATATATATATATATATATAACTATATACATATATATAAAATTAAATTAAAAATCAATACATAAAAAATTAATAAATAAATAAAATTAAAATTAAAATTAAAATTAAAAAAATTAAAAAAATTAAAACAGATATAAATAAATAAATAAAAAGAAAAAAATTAAGAAAATAATTAAAAGAAATTAAGAAGAAGAAGAAGAAGAAGAAACAAAACAAGGAGATTGTAAAATTTAGCACTTGAACTGAATGACGACATTAAATTCTGATAGATTTAATGTTTTCTGCGACATGATGGGAGAAAGTAGAGGGCAGGGGGAAGTGAACCTGTGCTGTGGTGACTTTGGAAGGTCTTTATCTGTCGTTGTGTGCAAGGTCTGCACAGATTCAGGTCACATTAACACGGTCGAGACGTCAAGGTGAACATTATACGATCACCACGATCACCACACATTAAAAATAAAGATTGATCGTAAAAGAGTAAGTGCACGTTGAAGATAACTGGGTGGGAAAAATGGAGCTACTTTCAGTCTGTAGAAATTTCGGTTACTAGAAAAATATATTGTAGAAATAAGTAGAATTCACCGAACGATTTTAAATGATATGAAACAAACTCCTCCATAATGAACCGTGTAACTGCATCCGAAAAATCGAGAGATATATTTTACGTATATTAAAATTTATATGTACACAAATGGTATTTAGACGAAAAAAATCATTACAAAATATATGTTTTTATGTGCTTACCCAGCATGATAAATATAAATACAGCCAACGGCCTTGAGCCTATTCCTTAATCTCATGTAGAGTTTTACCTGGAACAGAATTTAAAAAAAATGATCTACGGACAAGAAAACAATATCATGTCAAATCATTTTTTGCCAAATCACGCCATTTTTCAGGTATTTCTTAAGACCTGAGGTTCTATCACTCCCTTGATATCACCAAGTCATCTTTAGTCAAATCATTATTCATCACCTTAGGTAGTTACAGTTTAGGGTCCGTTCACATAGAGTACTATTGTCATGATTTTAATCTGAAATTGAGAAGCAAGTAGCTGATAAAGCAATTTCGTTTCGATGCTAACAAATATATGAAGTCAGAATAAAATAATGAATACATCATTCGTGTATCATTCGTGCAGCGGAGTTCAAGACGAGACATCCATGCCCATTCTGATCCCTATTGTTCGTTGCCATAGGCCTCGTGAATGATTTTAACATTTGCTTTCATTTTGTAGATGTTTGTAAAATTGAACAGATTGATTTTGGTCACGTCACTTTAATAGTTTGGGAAAATGTAATGCAGTAACAAATAGTCGAGCTACTTATACATGAATACTTGGTACCATTATTGCTAGGCCGTATAAAGCTAATTATCACTTTAATGAGATCTATAGTTATTGTTAAATTCTATTTTATTTCTGAATGGTTTGGATTTGCAAATATGAAGTTGAGGACTGTCTGTCAAGATCCTGGCAATGTGGATATACAACTTAAGAATCATTATTCATCATCACTCAGAAGGAATGAAGCTTGCAACGAAGAAAGAGACAAACGAGCCAGAGAAAGAAGAAAAAGAATGAGGGGCAACAGAGGTAACTATATAGAGCGGAAACACATTGACATGAGAAAAAAGACCAACAACATACATCTGGAAAAGGGGGAGACAGAGAAATATAAAGATAACAGAAGGGAATAAACTCAATAAAGAGACATAATAAGAGATATGATATTAAATCATCTGATAATTATTGGAAGAATTGAAACCGAGGGGGTGGGGGAAGCAAGCTCAAGCGAAAATGAGAATGAGAAACATAAAAATGCGATGAAAGAGAGAAGGAGAGAGAGAGAGAGAGAGAGGAAGAAAATGACGATAAGCAGTAATGCTAGAGAAAGGTATAGAGAGGGGGTGGGGCTAAAAGGATGATAATGAGACAGAAGCCAATATAATGAAATGGAAGATAAGAGAGAGGGAGAGAGAAAAAGCACAACAAAGAAAATAGAAAGGGAAGCAAATATAGACGAAGAGAAAAGAGAGGAGAGAAAGAGAGAGAGAGAGAGGGGGAGAAGAAGAAGAATAGCAGAGACAGAATGAGAAGGAGATTAAAAGATGAAGAAGGAGAAAAATGATGAAGAAAAGATAGAGAGTGACAGGGAGAAGAAGAGATTAAGAAGGAGAGGGAACAGAAGAGATAGTCAGAGAAGGAGATCATCGAAACGACACTTGGTTTTAATTTCCGCTGCCCTCCTCACGTCAGTCGGGTCGAACCACAGAAAAAACAGTCTTGTCGAAACTCATAAAACTACCAGTCTACATCCCCAAACCCTATTCAATCTAATCCATGACGTACCCAATCAAAGGGTATCATTTAGAACCCCTGACAACCCCCCCCCCCCCCCCACCGCATTTACCTAATCGGTTGACTTAAACAAATCGCAAACCTTAATCTGCATTTCAGGTATAATGCAGTAATTAGTTTCGATAACATAATTTTATTATAAGGATAAACACTGGAATCGTCAGCTTTACAAACAGCGATGAAAGGATTATGCATTAAAGTGACATTAAACTGGTAAATCTTGAACAGTGCCATCTTACAGTGACTGCTAAATTAAGATTATAATGTGAAAACTATAAGCGATGAAAGTATATGCATTAAAGTGGCATTAAACTGATAAAACTTGAACAGTGCCATCTTACAGTGACTGCTAACCTAAGATTATGTGAAAACTAATTCCATTTTATTTTGAATTTGACAAACAGCTTGTTTGGATAATAGGCACATTTTATATATGAGACTGTTATTTTTGACTTTGCAAATGTGGAAAATTACCTACAGGTACATTCTAAGCTTCTACAAACTAGAATGGGCATGATGGGAAAATGAGAGGCGTACTTAACACTTTTCAAATCCTGTTAAAAGATGGCGCCATTAAGAGCTTCAGTTTACTGTCACTTTAAACTATAGTCATATCAAGAACTAGGCCTCCAAATTCGTAATCTCTTTAAGAAAAAAAAATAGTGTAAGTGTACAATTTTGATATTTAAATGGATGACTATATATACACCCTATTTGTTTTGCGCACCGCTGGACCTATCCGTTATATCTCTTTCTTATGCGCTGATAGGAGCTACGGATTAAGTTTTGGGTTATACCAACCCTACTTCTAAACCTAAACCTAACCCTAGCCCCAAACTTTAACGTGTGTAATGAGAAAATTACCACTGCAAACAATAGTTGTTTATTAATTGAATTACTTGGATACCAGATGTAGCATGGCGCGATATGACTAAAAAACGGGCAAGTGCCTTATTAGTGCCTCTTATAGAAGAGGTCACTTTCAGGCGTTAATTTTGCAAATCACGTATAGATCGGATAGAAACAGTAGCGTGACCATGCGCGTGACTCATAAAATCGTTAAATATCATATCTCGGGCAATGAATTATGGTCATATCAGTGTTTTGTCGCCTTGTTCTCGGGCAAGGTGCTGTTAAAGGGAGGTGCTAATTAAGCATGCAAGAAGCGGTGGGAGAAAGATGATGGGTGCAAATTGATGATCATTCTGTCATTGGTTTTAGCCACGAGGGAAATATTAGAGTAACTAAATATTGAAGGTCTCCGCCTATTCATTATTCTATTCACCTACTTCCACAGAGTTTTCTATTCTATGGCGCACGCATTGGGGGGGGGGGCTCTTTATGAAAAAAGATACCAGCAGAGTCAAAGAATGATTAATGGATGCAACGACAAATGTACCGACAGCTTCTTTAATGTACCGAAAATCTGCCGAGACAATAAAAAGTAAAAATTGAAGAAAAAAAGTAAGGGGGTATCTGATCCCTGATCCCCCTTCCCAATCATATTACGCTTTCCACCTTTTCCCAATTTCGCCATTCGCAAACGATCGATAAAATCTACATCCAATGTTTTGATCGTATAATAGTCAAAGTTTGGAACTAATAAGATTTTAAGCAAAAACTTTACGCTATTGGTAACCATGATGGGCACTCTTCCAAAAATTAAGTCGACCTACAATTTCCTAACTATGAAACCCACTTTCCCAAGTGTAAGTCAGAAGTATTGAATTCGAAATGATGAGTAATTGGACATCAGAACTGGAATTCGTTTGATACGTTTAGGGTGTAAAGAACATTAATATATATATATATGTATGTACCACATGAATGTGCATTTGGTCGTATTTTTGTTAAAAACACATGTACATTATTTCGCTTATTTATTACTTTGTACACTTATATTTAAAAGTTGGAAATAAATGTCTTGAAATTGAAAAAAAAAAAATTATGGTCATTGTCGATATTGTAGCTGCTCTTGTTTTTGCAGCTGCTGCTGTTGTTGCTGTAGTTATTTCTTATATTGACTTATATAGGTTTTGGTTGTCCAGATGGATATGTTATTGTATTGCAACGTTATTTCCAATATTTCAAGTGGGGTCCCAGATGCATCCAACACTGAAGAGAGAGGGCGCTCAGGGGCTCGAGAACCCCATAGTATTTTCGTTTACCAAACATATTGACGCCCACGAGAAGATCCCACCTCATTTGGGCCCATTACTAGCTTTGTACATCCCCACTTCTAAAATCAGTCCACATCGCTTTCATTAATGAGCCCCATATAGGCAGTAGGCCCTACAATGTCACAATATACTTTATAGCAATTATTTTTCATCTGAAAGACAGTATTTAATCTGCGTCGTTGAATAATGTTGAAATTACAGAGGCGGAAATCAAGGGCCGGTGTTACTAACCTTAGGGGTAAACGGGGTCGTCTGTATACATAAAGACGTCTTAGGGTATGGGAGGGAGAAAGATGGATAATCATACATGACTCTTTCTTGAACCACAGGAGCACATCCTATAGTGTCAATAAGGATTGATATTTATTAGTAGCGTTGTGATTTGAATCTACTCTGCCCTCAATCTGTTTTGTGGTGTTTAGGAAGTAATTGACAGACATGCATGGTTAGCGAAGTGACATTACGTAGGCCTATTTCATCCGTTCATAATTGCATATCGCTACTAACTTGTTCCCCTCACTCTTTCGCGTAATACAAACTTTATTCTCTTGCCCCCTCCCCGGCTCCCCCTCCTCAGGTTATGACCTTACTTTTCTTAAAACTATCTTCTCATTCCTTTTTTTGCTTGTCGGATAATTTTCGAAATACTGTACCCGTGCTTTAGCCTGCGGCATCGTAGCTCCTCTGACTTTCCCCACATATAATTTCTTCCCACTACTCACCCCTTCCTTCTGTTTTCCTAAAATGACTCTACAAGTCGAATAGAAGTCAACGACCCGTTTCACATCTTCACACGTACACTATGATTAATAGTAGAAAGGCATCGTCATTTTGCGACTCGTTTGTCATCTTAAACTACCAGAGGATCTTGAAATATAAAGTAACGAACGTTCATAGTCATTGATTATACCCACCATTCTGAGGATGAGATTCTCTGAATTTCGTTTTCCTAAAAAAAAAAAAAAACAGCTAAATATTCTTGATATCATTTTAAGAAAAATTAACACCTCACATGAATCCTGAAATTCTATTCCCAACGTGATATTCTATTTGTTTTGAATTTTGCTTGTTTGTATCTTATCGTATCTGATAAAATGAATGTTAGCTTGTGTGGCGAAGAGCGTTTTTTTCGGGGGAGGGGGGATCTGCAGCCCCCACTAGTACGCCAGTGCCTATCTTACTTTTGTTAACTTGACCATGGCCTTGGACGTACCAAATCCTTCAATATAGCAGCAATGAAAGTATAAATAACGCCAATTAAAACCCGAGATATACATGCTGCAGACATAAAGTTTTAAAATGAAAAGATTTGTCCTCTGGCGACAAACATCTGGCATTTGTTCAGTTTCTCGATTTGATATCTTTTCATCCAGACACCAAATGCTATATTCCTTATAATTTGAATCGTTTGAAATGATGTTTGTAAGTATTAACTTTCAAGTATAAGTGTATTGTCAGTAATAATCTACGCATTGATAAAACCGCCCCATCCAATATTTCTCACATATAAACTATATTTGGTAGATTAAAACCCGGTACTCCTACCAGTAATGTAGACACAACAAAATAAATAAAAGCAAAGTTTGCCTGGAAATCGTACAAGCATTTTGGCTTGCACTTGAATGAAATACGGCTGTTGGATGATAAACGAAAATCGTTTCATATACTGGCGTCATCTATTAGTATCATTTTAGTAGCTTGCTATTATTACCATTCTGTGGTACTGTGGTCTTAACTCATTGATTTATGTCCAAAACGTTTGCAAAGGCTGCGAAATTTTCATTTCTTGATATGTTGTTGACCTAGTATTGTGAAGAAATGAGGAGAATCAAAGAGAAACCTTCACTGAAGTCAAGTTTGATTCGGCAAAGACCATGGCCGCAAAGAATGAAATTCTTGTGTATTCACATTCGTAGCGATCCGCAATAGATCATTCGAATTCTAAACTTTCGCTGAACCTGCAGCTTGACTTTGCCTTAGATCGGTGGGTGGTGTGTATACTCAAACTTCTTGACACGACAGATGAGGATCAGCGAAAGTTGTGGGCTGATTGTTTTGACCTTGTCTTTGACTGTTCATTAACCTTTTAGTCTTCTTCACCAGTCGTAGGTTTTACGACCCCCGTCAATGCGGCTCCAGATGTAATTATAGTTGTGAATTATTTCAAAGCGATTGTCTTCGATTGTCATAACTTTGGCAACTGATTTTCATTCCAGTAATTGGAAATGAAAATTCCATTCTGAAATAAAAATGGTAAATATTTTTAAATGAATATACAAAAGAGAGACGGAGACAGAGAGGCAGAGAGAGGAAAAAGGGGAAGAAAGAGAGAGAAAGGCAGAGAGATGTAGAGGCATAGAGAGAGAGAGAGAGAGAGAGAAAGAGAGGGGAAGTGGAGGGAGAGATGAAAAAGAGAGAGAGAGAAGGATGAAGAGAAGTTGTAAATCCTCATAAAATTCGGAAAACAAAACAGACTTATGAACTGAAATATTTTGTCGAACTGAATTTTTATTTCTTTTGACAAAAGGGTGACCTTAACGTGAACCGGAAGCATTTGCCTTCCCAGGGAACTTGAATAATCTCTTTTAAAATAACCCAATCTGTTCCATTAATAGAGAAGCAGACTTACATGTAGTATCATGCCCAAATCAAACAAACATTCAACAACTGTGTGATAATCACTTTCGCAATACTTCCTAGATCACCATTTGTACTGACTGTCAAAATTGCTATGAGTTTAACAATAATCGTTACACGATATTGAACACAAGTTCTGCTTTTATTTCATATTTTATTTTTAAATAATCGATATGAGTATTTGAATAAGAGAGGTAGTTCGTGTGACGATTCATTTTCCTTTTTTAGGCCTATACCTATAACAATACATTGAAGAAAATTAAAATTTAGAAATTATCATTAAAAAAATGATAAGCATAATAAGTAACACTTTATGAACCCGAACTTGAAATGCAATACCACAACTGAGTGTAGTAATGTTAATCTAATAACTAACGGACATTGATTTGTTGAATATACAAAATAGAGTATAGTAGTCTAGATCAGGCCATGGGTGTAACTTTGTTTAAAAGATTGAACGACCCACTCGTGATGAAGTTATATAAGTTTCTTTTCTTGTAACATACAAGCTTTGCTTTTAAACATGTCCAACTGTTTTCAACATCACTTGATAGGTCAATATTTGTGCATAATATTTTTTTACTTATTGATATTTGATATTGTGCCATATCTATGGAAAAACATCATTGTTATATTTTGTTATTATTGTATTCATTTTATGTTATGCACTACAGTATTATGTTAATTATGTTAATATGATTGAAAACAGTCAATAAAATCTAAACCTGAATCTGATCTACTATTTCATAGAAAAGAAAATTAACAAATTTCTGAGTCAATCATCGAGCGATATACGTGATGTTTTATCACACAATCTCCCGTTTTTCATTACCATCATAAATGAAAACTCGCTCACGTGACAGGACAAACATGTTGGATGAAGTGCACGGTCATTAATTTTTCTGTTGTTCTACAGTTTATCTGCTAATGATCTAACGTCGCTATAATCGGTCAGTATTTTTTTTCTCTGAGTTTTTTTTTCGCTCTTGACAAGTATTGCATCACTCAACTCCGTCAATCATATCCCTTGTGAAAGTAGTCAATTACTGGGAGGAAACTTCCAAGATGTCCGCTGACGAGGTATCATCTCAAATCATTTGACGTCTTTATTTCTGATAAGAACGTCATTAATTGCGATATAAGAAAGAGGTATTTGCACGATTTTCCTGCAAGATTAGAAAGCTCGGGGGCAAAGAACAATTGGTTCTTGATTTAGGAAGAGACCTATTAAAGAATGAGCAATTTCCGTAGTTTTCAAGATTTGTTCTTCTCTTCCTAATTCTTGCTACATTCGTTCAGTGACGTCATTCATATATAACTGTGACGTGGCTCATTTACGATTCATTATACTACGAATCAACGTTCAAATCTAATTTCGAAATGAATAAAACTATTCAAAAAATGTAACGAAACTAATAATAATAGAATGATGAAGAAGTTCTATAATATAGAAAATATAACTGAAGATAAAGTAGCAATCAAATATTTACTACCTGCAAAGGAAATTTAACGGTTAAATATCACGATATGAAATTCGAGAACGGTTTCTATGATAATGAATTTAAAAGCATATGCCATGTAATGTCTCTAATGTTATTGCATGACAAGCAGGATACCATTACAAGATACGCCTGTCAAGAGCTCAATATAAAAACGGTATCGAAGTAACAAAAAATATAGGTCACAATAATGTACCATTCTCTTGTTTCTTCCCATATAAACTATTGTAATATTGTTTGGGGTTTCACTTCTAAAAGAAATATTGAACGAATTCATAAATTACAGAAACGTGGAATTCGCCTTGTCACACATTCCCCGTATCTTTCATCCAGTTTACCCTTATTTAAGAAAATGCAAATCCTACCTATCCATGAATTATTAACTCTAGATACCGCAAGTTTCATGTTGAAACTATCTAACAACCTTCTCCCTTTGGTTTATAATGACTATTTCACTCTAAATTGTTTCATTCATAAGAATGCGCAAAATATCCATCTTCCTCTAAATCGCACATCAGTAACACAAAATTCAATCTTTTATAATGGCACAATCTTTTGGAACAGCCTCCCAACTTAATTTAAGAATAGTATGACTGCAAAACAATTTAAACGATCTTATAAGCGACATCTTCTTGATTCACAATGTTAAATGTACTAGATTATTGTATATGTTTCCCTTTCTTTTCTTCCTTCCTTTCTTTAGTGTTATGAACTTCTGTACACTTGATATTCTATCATTTCTTATAATTCTGTTTTTATGTACTCTGTATGAAGGGGTCATTTTTAACAAGCCTATATTTGTGCTTTCTATGATCCCGCCACTATTATTTATTATACTGATTTGTATTGATTTTCTGTAATATTTTTTTATGGTGGAAATATATGATTGATTGATTTTGGGACATGCATAATTACAAAAAAGTATAATACGATAGTGGTGATCGTTCTTCTCTTTTGCGTATTAAGTAAAAAAAAATAGATCATCACGACATCCAGACTAAACCTTTAATCTAAATAAATTCAGACAAATTCTCATAAGATAATCTTTTTTTTCAACGTTTGACAACAATGCCAGCAGAACAGTGAATGAGTGGGCTGATCTATCTTCCCTCCTCCATTTTGAAAAAAAGGTCTTGTCTCCATCTCTCCGTAGATTTATGACAATATTGCACCTGTGTGTTCCCCTCAAGTAAATGTCAGGAGGATCGGGGGCAGTGACCATTAGATGTTGAGAGGGGAAGGTCTGTACTTTCAAGGGCGTAGCCAAATATGACGGGGTGAAGGGGAGATGGGGTCTCTGTGACCATTAGATGGTGAGAAAGGAAGGTCTGTACTTTCAAAGGCGTAGCCAAAGAGGGGTGAGGGGTGAAGGGCAAGGGGATCTCTCTTTATAAATCTGTAGTGTGATAGAAGTTATTAATGGGGGGAGAAGGGAGGGAGAAAGAGGGGGAAAATAGAGATAAAGACAGAGAGAAAGGGTTCATCAAATCAATCATGTTGATAGGATGGAGAAAGACGGTTTTGTGATATAGTGAAGTGAAAAGAGATTACTAAGATTTATGTGCAAATGTAGAAGCACCTTTTCCGAAGTAATTTTCAAAAGGAATATTAGAAATACAAATTTCAAAGCTTTAATTAAAGTTGAATTATTTCGTTTTTAGAAGACCACGGCACTCATTTGATGAAAAACCATATCATGTACAAACTAGACTGAAATTAAGAAATAAATAAATACGTGTGCATGAATATAGAATATTGAAAATTAAGTCATAGATTAAGGTAAATAATTATGATTGATTTTGCCCCCCTACTTCATATACTGAATGACTAAAGACGTATAATTATGCTTGTAGATAAGCAACCAGTGGGCCTTGTTGCTTAATATATATAGGTAATTGAAAATTTACCCCTTGAGAAAGGGGCACTTACTTTATTCTTATGCTGTTTATTTTTCTCTCTTTTTGCTTACATGTTGTGCTTTAAAAATGGAAGCCCCCTCCCCCTTGACTCATCTTTTCAATCAGGGCTACGCCCTCGTGTGCACTTTGGATGAGAGAAGGAGAGTGCATGATGACTGTGTTGGAGTCGAGTTAACGCCATGTTTGATCAGGGAGGTTGTTTAGGGTTTACCTTCGTTTGATTAGCCGTCCCAATGTTGTATGTTTTGGGCGTCGCTAGAGACATAGGTCCAATTTCAAGTGTTTTCTTCTGACATAGCATCGTAATTTTACTTTCTCTCTCTCTTTCTCTTCCCTGTCACTCATTTCATTTAGTCTTTTTTTCCGTTCTCTCGTTTTCTGATAGGATGGCTTCTTTTTTCCGTGTCTGTGGAGGTCACGATGGTGAACTCTTTCTGTGTATTTCAACCCAGTGATGTAATCTTCTGTTTTCTTCATCTGATTTTTTCCTAATTCTCCTCCTCCTCCTCCTCCTCCTCCTCTCTCTCTCTCTCTCTCTTCCTTTCATTCCATTCCGTCCCCTCTAATTTCCCCCCCTTCTCTCTTTTATTTTCTCCATCTCTCTCTTCTGTACTTATCTCTTTCTTCCCCTTCTACTAAATACCCTCTCTTCCACAAAAATTATATCTCCTCTCTCTCTCTCTCACTCTCATTTTACATTCATCTTTCTATTTGCCTCTCTTTATCTATGTATAATTCAACACGTCTATATAGTTCAACATCACAATCAGAACACTGTCTCCTCCTTTCGTTGACGCAGATCTTCTTCATGTTTTATATTTATATCCCTGTAATGGTTGAATATGCATGTACCCTCCCCTCAAGGTGCTTTAAACGACCTTGATGTTTTGATGATAATAGATAATAACATTATCTGGTGAGAATTATTGAATACCCCTGCTGTCAGGTTCCACTAAAAGCCGAAAAGCGTATTTATAAAAAGCCAAACAGAGCCCCAAAGAGACTGTAATCAGCCTACTGAAAGCCAAAAAGAGTTAAGAGGGACTGCTGCTGTCTTTCATTATTTCTTTTTGTTTTTTTTACCAACTACACAAAGTCTATAGATCCTCCCCCTTCTTAACCTATTCACTCTGATAACTTCATGCGCACCCTCATTTGACCACTATACGCATTTACTTCTCTTAATCATGCACAGGCATACGATTAATTATCGCCACATTTTAACCTGAGACTACAATACATCAGCCCTTTTCGAAGGTGAAGGGTGGAAGTGGATGAGTATTAAAGCTCAGCTATTTGTCTTGCTGTTAATCATGCAAATTATAGTCAGCGTGAACAGGAATGATGCATATATCGTCTTGGCTTTCCTTCAAGACTCGTGTTAACCTGTCATTAAGCACATCTTATCGATGCCCTACCCATGCCTATCCGATGTTACTTTAATATTCGCAGAAAGCCGGCAGAAATCCTCCGAAATTAGCACTTAAGTTCCATTATAATCGTGCCAGGTATATTCTTACCTTGCTACATTTAATCGCTCTGAATAAGAACGCCATTTATTTCTGATCTACCGGAACATCTAATACTAGTATATAGGTTCAGGTGCGAATGAAGAGTGCGTCGAAACTGTTGAATCTACCGGGTGACTGATGGCCGATCAAGCCGGAGCTAGCCGCGTGCTCCGTCAAGCCATCGCGCCTCCGGTCTTTGGGGAATCAATTAAACGTCGAATTTCTCCTCATCCTATTTTGCCGTTCACTAATTCTTCTCCTTATTATCGCCTTTAGCTGTTAAATTGTCAAATTCTGATGAATGGTATTATAATTGCAATGAAGGATCTACAGACTGTTCTCGACCCATCTCTTACTTATAAGATTGAACGAGCGCTCTCTTTAGCAGACTTCTTATCAGGCCCCAGTAAATAGGCCTATGCATACAATTTACGGCTTACTAATTATGCAGATCAATTGGAAATTATGTACCGGTACACAATAATAACTATTACTTCCTCCAATATAAATGGGATCTTGCGATCATATTTTTCACGCAGTGTGTGTAATTGTGTGTGTAATTGGGTTTTTACAGACGTGTATCAATCAGATATGATTATTTACGTCTGGGACCGACCTTTAACGTCACCATCCGAAAGACGTGACTCAGTCTCGAACCTGGGTCCGCTGAATCAGTTTATAACTTCCACTGGTAGCTGGATTACAGGCGCACGCCACAACGCCCAGTGTTTCTATATCATCATTATTAGCAAATAGAATAGTGCCAAATAGTCAGTGAAAAAGTATATTGTGAAATTTTTGCTGTCGGGCAAAAACATCTAAAATATATAGATTTTTTTTTCTCAAAATTTGTATGCTAATTCTTTAGAAGAGGATGGTGGTCTTGAATTGTCCCTGAAACTCGTGGGAAGTCACACTGTTGATTAATAAATATGCCTCACATGTCTATTTTTTTTCTTCTCATTTTCATGTGTTTTAACGCGTAACGTTATGAATTGTTAATGTAGGCGTATATCATCAATATTATTGGATTGTTTTCGATTATGCACTAATTTTACTCATTCATTATTTCCATCCCTTATTCATCCTAATAACTTTCCTCATTGGTATAATTAATATTATCTTAAACACAATGGGAGTTGTTGCCCTCTTCTTTTCCGATTTTCTATCCTATATTTTAACAAGACCGGATATAAGAATAATTATTATGAATACACCACTTTACTAGTGCATTGGGAGTCGATGCAAACATATATAATGATCACGTGATAAGTTTATAAAATTATATAACATGATTTTGACTTGGTCTATATTTATAAACAGACAAACGAACAAACAAAAGAAAGTCCTAGGCTTAGTATAGTAGGCTATACATTTTCTTGCGTCAACACTCTTCAAATCCATCGCAGACAATCAACATTGCTTGCTCAAATTACTTTTCCCAAACTCTGCCCCTTCCTCGTTATGTCCATGCCACTCTCTCTCTCTCTGTCTGCCTCTATATCTGACCCCCTCTCTCTCTATCTCTTTCCCTCCCCCTCCCTCTCTCTCTCTCCCTCTCTCATTACCTCTCTCTGTCTTAATGTAGCTATATTCGTCACCTTTTCCCTTAGAATCAGTGCTATATCCAGCATTCTCCTCTGATCACTTAAATTTGCACCAGTAGAGTTTGTTCCTCTTCTCTTCCTCTCTGACCTGGTCCCTGTCCGCATCCCTATTTAACCCATCCCTCCTGGATTGCTCCGTAACCATGGCAACGAAACAGCTTACCGTTCTCGCGTGCCTAGCTTCCGTTGCTGGATATTGCACGCTGACCGTGCTCCGTAACCAGTAAGTACCATACCGTATAAACTGCTACTAGTAAATCCACGACAAATCTGACATCACCCTACTACCACCAGACAGCAATTTGAAGACAATTAGCAGGAAAGATGAAAGAAAAATACCTCAGACGTCAGAAATCCCCGATTTGGTACCTGGCGAGTGATGGCGAGGCAAGGTATGTTTTTCTTGGGTGACTGTCGAACCGGCGACCCACCAGGCTGCCGTGGTAATCCCACCGATCAGCCCCACAAAGCCATGGACTTGACTCTGAGAGCAACAAATGGAATCCTTTATAGTCTCCTCCACGCGCATACTATACCATTATGGAATTATGCAATATGTTCCTCATTTTGACAGCTCAAGGAGCTTGTGCACATCAAGGAGAAGGATCCCAGGGTCTTTAGGGGAAAGTCTTTGTACCTGTAGGACTTACAGTTGACCAGGTAAAGATGGCAGGGAAGAAATGCCGGTGGACCATCGTGCCTAATGTGATAAACAGTGGACAAACACATGCGGCTTGACGAACTCTGTCTTGGCAAGCCGAGGAAAAACACGGAGAGAATCTTTAACAACATTGACACAAATTAAAACATTGAAAGAAATCGTGTGTTTTCCCTTTTCTCTCTTCATCTTACTCCCCCCCCCCCCCCACCCTCTCTCTATCTCTAACTTTCCTTCTCTTTCCGCCATATTTTAGCATTCTCTCTTTTGAATTCGAGGGGCCTCGGAAAAACATACAGATAAGCGTTTCGGCTAGTAAATTTTGCACAACAATATGCCACAATATTATAAATAAACATGCAGATATACAAGTACATTATCTTATGTAAGCAAAAAGGATAATACAACTTAAAGATAGAAATCAATGAACGAGTTATTTTTCTACAACTTAATTTATCATAGGTTAAATACTTTTTCTAAAGAAATCACCGTGATTGACTGCTGCGTTTTACAATTCTCACGTATACTTCTGCCTTTCAAGGGCAGACAAAAATGAAGTGAACAATGAAAATGAATGGAAAAGTTAATGGCAAAGAAAAAAGTTTTAAAAAGCGAAGAAAATTGAGAAGATGGATTATTTTTAGAGGTAGGAATTGAATTCGACAACCGCTTGGTGGATATGACCTGCTTAACCTCGTATACCCCCGACGGAAAATTGGTTTCAGATGGGCGAGATTGCGGGGATAAAGCGAGGAGAATTGGTGATGAAAGAGAGTTCGCGATCGCGCCTCCATTTTCGGAACTGTCGTATATTTCCCCTCCCCTCGTTTTCGCATTGTGCCCTTAATTTTCATACCGTGAATGTCTTTATGTTTACAGCATACATGGCATATTTGCCTTACTTTAAAACACTGGAGAAATCAGATTACAATGAAGAAAATCTATGTTGAATTACAGAATGCTGAAAAAAAATTTCAATAAACAACAGAGAGAACACAGATTATGACGTCAAAATTTATTGAACTTACAGTGGCGGTTTTTTTTCTAAATCATTTATCAATGAAATCAGTTGCTAAATGTGTTAAAAGCGTTGACATGTTGGTGTACTTCTACTTCTATGCTGGTCCTTATCAAAGCCTGTTCAAAGTAATTTAATCTGTCGATGTTCCTCATGTGCAATTAAGCGATGGTAAAGTTCAGCGAATAGGTTCAGCAAATGAGAAAAGTCACGTAAAACGGGGATTGGATCTTTAACATGTTTAAATGAAAGCTAAATCGTGAACCATTGACCCAAAGTATGTATGCAGGTATGGATCGGTATAAACAGTTTCATCTTTCATAGTAGTCGTTTGTTTGAAATTATATTTCCACTTTCATTACTCGAACTGCCATATTCCACCTCCAAAATTAATTTTTTATTTTGCTGAAATTTCTATATATTTATCGATGCATCTAGTTCTTGTTTAGCTACCACAGGAAAGAGAACGCTTCATTTTAACGAAATATAAATCTTCTGAAAAGCATATAACTTCTATTTCATATAATCTGTTCGGCCCAATCAAATATTCTCATTCTATAATCATTATTGCGGCACATTTCAACAATAATCAGTTCAATATCATGAAAGTGATTTTTATATTTTTTTAATCATTCAGTTTGTTAGGTGTCGTACACCTACATTTTGAGGGAAGAAAAGTATTAACGTGACGACGATAACTAAAGCTATCACAAGAAAGGGTTTTTTAGGTGTTGGCCCTTCTTTGCTCCAGTCATGAGTTTAAACTCCTTGATCTGAAATATCATATAACATGATTTGGCAAATATAATAATGGTGAACATGTAGTTACTTCAAATCGAATGTTTATTATAATCATATAAGTGTAATGATTGTTATTGTTATAGTAAAGTGATGACGAAAAAAGGTCGATTGCAATATTAATTGTCATTATAATCGCTGTCATATTAGTACATAAGATGCAGGAAATTCAAATGATTCTGATCGAATTTCCCAGTGAAGGTAAAAATAAAAAAAAAACAAATAAGGAACAACATTACTTACCGATTTTCCAAATTAAAAATAATCTGCTTTGCTTGAATGTCCCTCTCAAGCATATAACAATCAACGGTAAAAATGCTGCAATAACGATTGCCTTGTGATATTTATTGTGTCGTATTATCATTATTCAAATCATAATGGATATTACTATTATATTATTATAATTATTATTATCATTATTATTATTATTATTATTATTATAATTATTATAATTATTATTATTATTATTATCATTATTATTTTTATTATTATTATTGTTATTATCATTATCATCATTATCGTTAACATTATCTTTATCATCAGTATTTGTTTTGCCTTCTTCCCTATAAAGATATACACCTGGGAAAGTACAGCTTCCATTCAAATATTACCGTTAATATATATTTTTTGTTGATACAGTTAATAGCTAATTTTTTACAATCAATAATAAGATATCGCGTAAAAATCCTGACTTTGAAAAAGAGATCATTATTTGGACATGCTAGAAAAGTAATTTTTCTAAATGAACTACACATTTCTTATAATGTGCGATATGTAAATACTGAAAGGGGTAGAAAGGAAAATCAGGTGATGCGAAGAAAAAACAACAACAAGATAATTACCAAACAAACGTTTCTGTGAACATTTTCAGAATATTCCACCTTTGATCTTTGCTGGTTTTCAAAAGAATTATTGAAATTCTCTATTAACAGTACAAAAAGCAAAACCAAAACACTACTCCTAAATTATATCATTTTTCTTTTGTGGGGTATTTTATTGCTTCTTGTGATTCCATTTTTATTTTGAGAAACGTTAAACAGGTGCAGATGAGAATCTGCTTGGATGATTGAATATGGGTTCGTTTAAACTTGACCACCATACACTGCGTGCAATATATCTCCCGCATGGAGGCACGAGTATTATGTGTTGTGCATTAGAGAACACATTTGCATAGAGTTAGGCATACGTGTTATTACCCACTACGCTCGTACAATATCAATTCATCAATTTATCAATTCATGAAATTATTTGAAAGAAAGGAAAATAAATGTATTTTAGAAAAGAGAACGGAAGATGTGTTTCTTGGGATTTCAAATAATTGATTCTTTATATTAACCTAATTTTTGTTTATTACCGTTTGGTATATTTTTGATTTTGTTGTGTTTTCCTTTCCTTCTACGGGGAAAGAAGAGTTGAATCACGAATATACCACTACACTGAGAAACCGTGTACATGTTAGAGCACCCGATAAATAAGTAAAATGAATGTTAAGTAAAAAAAACAGCCTTTGAATAATATTATTGCTAGCTTGTAATACCTGTATTTATTTTTTTCTGTTAACGCTTAACGCTCTGCCTCCTCCTGTCTGTTCTACATTCTTCGAAAAAAGGGGGCATCTTTTGTCTTACGCTAAATAATTATCGTTTATTATTTTCTTTCTCTTTCTCCACCAAAATCATCTCTCACTCATCATCTCTCCTTCTGTGTCCTCTCTATCCCTCCTGATTCACTATCTCTCCATAATAGTATTCGGCGTTTATATTCTAAGGAAAAGAGTGCTGAATGTATCCAATTGTGTTTGTTATAATTTATTGTTATTGCTATTTTTCTTAATCATCATAAATAATATTGATATCATTATCAATATTATTATCATTATCATTGTTATTATTATTATCATTATTATTATCATCATCATTATCATTATTATTATTATCATTACTGTTATTATTATTATTACTATTTTTCTTTTCATTATTATTGTTATTGTTGTTATTTATTATCATTATCTTTATTATTGTCATTATTGTTTTCATTATTATTATCATTATTCTCTCTTCTTACAGTCATTTCCTCTTCTCCATCTTTTCTTCCATTGCTCCTCCATCTTCCACTTCTACTTTTCAATAGAGCAACAACCCAAAGCCATCAATGGGAACTGGCAGACGCTGCGACAGAGGCCAGACAGAGAGTAGCATTCTCCAGGAGATGCCGACATATTTTGCTCGGTATTCCATTGATAGATCGCATAGTTTTGGAACGTACATGAATGAATGAATGCTTTGGCACTGGTATGCTGAGATAAGACGGATGAGGACGAGTGTGTGTCTTCTAATATCATTCTCCAAGGCCTGGTCGAGTAGGTCCATGGTGAGATCGATCACCGACCGTTTGAGGGGAAGGGGACAACCGACTGTGCCCCCTTAGAAAAAACACACACACAACAACAACAACAACAACAAACAAATCACCGAAGAGAAGAGAACCTTCCTTATTGAGTTTTTGTTCTCCCTTTCAATTTTTAAACCAAACAGGCACCTGAAGAATAAGATGACCTTTTTTGTTGCCCCTTCTACCCTTTGCAAACTCCTGGATACGTCCCTGGGCGAGATGCTCTCACTGTCATGGACATGAAGATTGTTTACGTTCTTTGGTGGGTGTCATGCCAGGTCTGCTCTGCCCTCAGATGAGCAGAGGAATAGATGATGAGGTTTGCCATGTCTACAGTCCTTTTGGAAACATGGATGCAATATCTATTCTTCATATCTTTTGAGCGGGTAAGGATAAAAAAATAAAAATGAATAAAAGGGGGCAAGCTAAGAAAATTGGAACATCATGTCAAGTCTACCATGCATTCAGATAAGTAAAATAATGCACTATTAGTTTTGTAATGTTTACATATATTCGGTCGAAATGTACGTCATATGAGTGTCTTATTAGACGGAAGTGATAATGAGAAGGGGTAAAAGACAAAAGTGGAAAGATAAATTATACAAAAAGAACGGAAAGAGAACAAGATTATTAGTATTGTTATGAATATGCACATTGATTGTTATGAATATTGATGTTATTTTATTGATGACGTCAGAGATCGGGTTGCAGCAAATAAAGTCGAAGATTTTCAGGTAACTAGATTTACGTTTTTGGATGGAGGAATAAGTAATCAAAATATACTTCCACAAATGCCCCGAATCAAAATATAAATAAAAGAAGAAAACAACAACAAAAAATAAAATCAAAATTACAACAAGAACAAGTGGAAAAAACGAATTTAACAGAAACAGACATGACAGATGACTTGAAACAGAACAATGTACAATACATAACTAATTTATACACTATTAAGTAGTAGTAATATACATAACAAGAAACGTTACAATTCGTTGTTTATTATTTCATTATTAATATGATGATTTGTTCAACAGAAAATTAACAATATTAGGCATATTCTAAGCAATATCTCGGAAGAACCCTCCTCCTCGATATGTATATCTGAATATTTATGTTGCTCAACTATACCTGATTAAATACTGTAGGACCATAAATAGACTCAACAGCGAAGTTTTTTTCTCATACAGTCTCGTTCAAATCCGGCAAAATCTAAGATGTAACAGTTATATGACACTTTCTCTTCTCAACTCAATACGGAATACCGGATTTATTAGATTCACTGTATTGTATTCCCATGAATAATATGCAATTTATTATGTCCTCCAAATCATGCGTTTGGCAGGCAGCTCAACAATAGAGTCTAACGTCGAGTTGTTGGAGGTGACCCACGGGAAAGCTCCCCGGTGGGGTTCCGGCAAGGTTCCGATGACTGATGGAAATTCGAGGTATGAGCGTGTATTGAATTGGCAGTCACCCACGATTGTCAGAGCTCCATTCTCTGTTTGTGGAATTGCTCAGGGAAAAAAAAATAATTGCACCAAAAGATATATCTGAATAATCATATTCTGAAAGCATTTTTGGCTTGATTTCATGTTTTCGGAGAGTAATTCAAATATTCTTTTTGGATTAAATGTGTGACAAAATTAAACGATAGCATATACAGGCCCATAGGCCTACGTGGTTAAGAAATATGGAAATTAAGATATTATGTATTTTATGCGATAACATGATAAAAGATACAGGCGAAAATTTTTTACATTTGTAAAAAATAATTACGAAAATGTGATGACGATTGACCTCCCTATAAGAAATGTATTTTCCTTGACATTTTTTTCCGACAACACATAGGATTCTAATTTTGTTACTTTACAAACTTCAGACATCGTAAGATTTGCTTTTAGTTTGTACTCAATGTGGGTTGTTTTATAATTATTCGTGTATCTTTATACCAAATTTAAGGGTAAATCATTACTCGCCAAGATAATTTTCGGAATGAATTGATCGAAATGTAGATGTACGTAATGCAATGACAGAAGCTACCTATACAAGCCAAGATGATGTTCATATATCATCACAAGAATAGGACTGTAAATACATTGTAAATGTTTTCAAAATAGCCATACCACTTTGTGTGCTACTATCATGTCATTATAAATTGAAAAATAATATCACCCGGCTAGTGAGAAAACAAACGGAATGAATAGCACAGACATAAAATTATAATTCTAGATTTTTTCTCATATGAACATGATATTGCTTCCCCTATCAATATAGCCCTAAATTAGCTTCATGTCTTAGTTCCTTTGTCGTATTGTGTTTTCTAAAAACATGCTTGCAATTAACTTTAAAACGAAGCGAATATATATAAATAATCAAATACGTATTAAACAGGTGTTAAAATAAATTACTTCTGAATACAAAGTTGATGTATCTGCATCTCATACATATTATGATAAATATAACCTGACACTGTAGTTTTATTTGATATGTTGTGTAAAATCAATATGCTGCAAAGTGTTTTCTGCTTGGAATTTTATGAAACTGCTCTGTTACACGAGATTGCATCGCATTAGAAGCCATGACATCCAATTCCTGCTTTTGAGGTGCGAAGCTTGCAGTCTACAAATAGTATTTTTCATGAAAATATACCCCGTCTCATACATAATAAGAAGTAAATTCTTAACTTTAAAAACAAATTGCTTTTGGATTGCCGAAAAGCGTTGACCATCATTGCCTTCCAAATTTTTTTATATTGCATTTTCTGAGCAGCTCTACAAGCTGCTGGGTATATGTCTATTACTACTTCAGACATTTAAGAGGAAAGATAACAAATGTATAGGAACTGCGACTGGAAGAGTGAGAGTGAGAGAGAGAGAGAGAGAGAGAGAGAGAGAGAGAGAGAGAGAGAGGGTATACAGAGACGTTGAATCCAATATTCACGCTGAATTTTTACGGTCAATACCGCCAGCTAGTGACAAGGTTAACCCTTATAATCCCCCTCTCTAACTCTCTCTATCTGTCTCTCTCTCTATCTCTCGGTCAATTTGCCCTCTACCCACCCCCCCCCCCCCACCCCCTCATGTAATACTTGAATAGCCACAATATGCCTAAAAAAGCTGCCAATATTCTATTCTTGGGGTAAATCTTTGTTGAAATTTTGAAGAAGAAAAAAAAATCACAGATATAAAAATATATTTGGTTGGGTAATAGTTGCAGTGGGATATGAACTACGCTCAATTGCAAGTATTGCAAACAAGTAAGCTTTAAATCAATCTCTTGTATTACATATGAGACCCATATATCGAGTTCAATAACTTTTGAAATGTTGATGTTTGTACCGATTTGTGCACGTCATGCACGTATGCACTGATAAACTCCAAAGGCCTATGCGAAAAAGAAGAAAATAACAAGATACAGATCCCAGTTCCGAACAATAACTTTGCCGCGAGCTTTCAAAAAAGCTGTTTCCAATCATACCTATAAGATGCGGATCCATCATTCTGATAAGAAGGGAGTGTGCAGGCAAAACCATACAGGTGCATACTGGGGGAGATGCCCCCAAAAGAGGGGCACTTACCTCATGACCCCCCCCCCCCCTGCAGCCCTCCAGGATTCACCACTGCCGGTGATACAGCAAATAACAAAACAACTCACCTGAATCTCGTTAAGCGAGCTGTACCTTTACCTTACATACCCCTTCTAGCAATAAAATCTGGAAAACATGGAAAAGCGAGATTATAAAGAGAATGAGAGAGAAAAATATGAAAGAATGATATTGGAGTTTCGTGCTGGGTTTGATGAGAAACAAATGTTTTTATGAAAACGTCTGTCTTCACCTTGTCTGAGTCTATTAGGCGATTAGATGCTCACAGACCCCGGTGAGTCGAGACATGCAGACCGTCATACATGTGCGTTATGCTTAATCATGGAATGATGGTACCAACGAGAAAGAAGAGAAGAGAATAGAGAGGGGGCAGAGAGAGAAAGAGAGAGTACACACTTGATAAGAAGAGAGATAATAGCGACAAAGCTTATACGAGAGAGAGAGAGAGAGAGAGAGAGAGAGAGAGAGAGGGGAGAGGTCATACTTTTAATCTTAAAGGAACAGGAAAAACAGAACTATATAAAACAAAACTATATATGAAACAAAAATAGTCAGGACTATAATCCGCATGATAAGAAGAAAGTGTAAAAACTCTGACGATGCTGAAAATACATAACCTTAAATATATTACTGCAAAAGAGATTAATATAGGGCATGGGCCTCCAAAAGAAAGTTTGGGATATGTCAATATGGTATTTATATTTTCGTCTTCAATATGAATAGCAAATCGAAAAGAACACATAGATAAAAACGTAAATCTTTATGATATTTTTCTAAGATGAATTACTTAGGCTTGTTATGTGCGAAGGGTCGAAAGTAAAACTTGCTGTAAGTTTGTACAAAATTTGTGTTTGAAATTTCCTAGCAATGAATACAACTAAAATCGACTCAAAAGTCACTTTATGTGATTTATGAATTGGTAACGAAAAACAAATGAATGTTGAATCTTGAGTCACTTGAAGATGTCTTATCTCATGCTATGCTTTCCAGTAGGTTCCCTTTTCATTTCATGATTTTGTACTTTGTAAATCATATTGTTTTGTATTTGGAAATGAAAAGAAATAAACCTTGCATCAATCAATAAAAAAGGAATTAATTTTGGCGTGTACAGGATGTATAGCTTTAAGGCATTAAGTGAGGATCAGTGCCTTATCCAATATCTCTGTCGTCTTGACGAGGTTTTGAACCAGGGGCCTTGCGGTTTGAATGCCTTTGGTCTGACCACTAAGCCTTCACGCCTTCTTGAAGGTGGTGATATCCCAGAGCGCGGTGACATGGCAGGCAGACGGGAAATGAGAGATAGAAAGAGAATGAGACAAGGAGAGAAGGAGACAGAGAGAGAGAAAGAGAAAGAGAGAGAGAAAGAGAGAGAGAGAGAGAGAAAGAGCGAGAAAGAGGGAAAGGGAGAGAGAGAAAGATAGAGAAAGAGAGAGAGAGAGAGATAATGAAATAAAAAAACATCTTGCAAGTATTGAAGATTAAATCCCAGTCGTAATACCTCTGTCCCTCGATAATTTTGATCTTTATGAAGAGTGCCCCTCCCAAACAAAGCAATGAGTCTTAGTTTCGAAATGTAGATTAGGAGTTAGTGTACCCAGAGTTTCAGGTGCACTACGTGGCGGGGAAGGTGTGATAGAAATATCCATAAATTCATTCATGTGAGATTCCCATTCATAAAAAAAAATAAAATAATATCAGCTGATGATTATGAACACGCCTTCTTCAAGCTAAAAAAAAACCCAAAACCAAACAAATAATAATAACAATGGCAACACTTCCAGTGTACAGCAAGTATTAAATTGTGGCTATAAAATTCTAATAGGCCTAAAGCTCAAACTACTGTCTACATGGATATATGAAATCGGTACCTTTTGATATAACCCTACAAAGAATTTTTTTTTTTTAAATGAAACCTGTTTGATTTGAGAGCGGATTTTGAACCCTGGACAGGACACCCTGAAGCCCCCATTATGGTATGACATGTCTTGAAAATGTAAGAAATCATTACAAAGCCTTTTCTTATCTACTCCTGTTTGACTAATGATGCTTCATCATTGTGACGTCACAGAGGTATAGTGTCACATCATAGGCGTCTAAATGATTTAATTGAAAGCAGATGCTCGACGCAGCTCCTGAATCTTTACAAAAAATGAAGAGAGATTAATGAATATTTTGAAAAACAGGTTCAGGTTCAGAATTCATGTTTTTCCTTTCGATCCACCTTTTAATCCGCTTGTGGTTTAATTTTTGAGCAACCAAGTGAGCATATCAGTTGTACTCTTCCCTGTAAGTATTGCGCTATGTTTTAGACAATAAGAGTATCTTATTTAGGATATAATCTTTTCATCATTTTGACTTCTGTAAATAACTCTATGTAATGACAGACATGTGTATGCAACAAATTAAAACAAGTCTGAATGTATGACTTCCACGAAAAGAGCTCCCTTAAAGAAATCCCCTTCAAATAGAGCCCCTTTAAGAAAATCTCGAAGTAATGCACATTAAAACTGTAATTAATTTCGATTTTATTTATTTCATTTTATTTTTTATTTTTTAATTTTTTGTCTATTTATTTATTTATTTATTTATTTTTTATTTATTTATTTATTTTTATTTTTTTTTTTTTTTTGGGGGGGGATGCTTTTCTGCCAAAATCTAAACTACAAACGAAGATTTCAAAATTGTATGATAAATGGTGACTATGAAAAAGGTTGATCTAAACACTACGAAGCGGTGGTTATATATTCTGCCTATATATCCCATCATATTTCTTCTTTATATTATATTTATATATATTATATAAATAGTGCATGGTCTATCATGCACTATACTGGATTATGGGTACGACAAATACTAAATTATCTCGAGTGCAGTTTTGTTTCACGAAAGCCGCAGGCCGAGGTGAAATAGACCTGCACGAGGGATCATTTAGTATTTGGAGTTCATATAGTCCAGTATTTGTGCATAAAATGCACTAATTTTTATAGTAAATAGACCCCTCGATCTATAACTGTTATTGTGTAATAGGCCGTGCAAAAATCAAAGCTATATTGCACGATCGTGCACTATAACAAAATTTCTGCACGTTCAAGCTTTCCCTTACTTGGTCTAGTGGATAGATGTCACTAAACTTTGAATAAAATATCCCAAGTTCGAATCTCTGCTGCGACAATAACATGTACATGTACTTCGTAGTAGGTCTATGATGTGAGCGAGTATTAAATACCTGAGAATGAGGAATTGCGTGTTATGTACACGTATCTCTATTTAATTATCTAACTAATCATTAATATTCTTTAATGCCTATTTAATTTGAATAATATTTTGTATGTATTTACCTTTCCTGTAGAGATTTATTTATTCATCAATATGTAAAGAATATATCGTCGGCCTTATGCCAAAAGGGCCTTATCACTGTATAAAGTCTATGGCCTTAAGGCCCTTTTGGCATAAGGCTGAAGATATTAGACAAATTAAAACCGAACACTATAAAAGTCAACCATACCAAAAAAAATATATATAATCAATGCATACAACATATATTCAGTCATTTACATGTATGTGTACCGTGAAATTTAAAGATCCAAAAAACAAAATCTTTCAATCGGCGTGAATTCATAAGATCCCTTAATTTTTTAATTTGCTGACATAATTTTGGAAATAAATATGTCGGTCTACTTTGTTTACAATCCCAGGATTTCTACAATTTTAGGGTCATAAATTTTAGAACTTAAAACCAATCCTTGATATGTGTTTACTTTAAAAATATAATTTCTAAATAATGACCCTTCCCTCAGATAAATCTGATAAAGATCGATGATGCATGTTTGTGAACTTCTTTACATTCATCCTAAAATTTTATATTTTTCCAGGAAAATTTCATGAAATGTTGCATTAATCTGGAAGATTTTGTTTTCTCGTAACGTTGCCCCTTTTTGCATTCGCCCAGAA